>OX375882.1:63802115-64402115 GCA_947359465.1 Metellina segmentata
TCATTCTGGAATCTTAACTGTCCGTCATGCTTGTCTATTTAAGATTGAAGATGAAAAACCAGTTTGCGTATTGTTGGCGATAAGCACTGATTCCTTTAAAGAAAATATAATGCAGTTCCAATCACATCTCAAGAATGTACTCTGGGTTAAGTAATGTGCGAAGATCGACAGACTAAATAATTCTAACGAAGATAAATAAATGTTTTATAACATTTACATTTTGATAAAGCAGATAATTTTGGGTACATAAATTATGGACGTGAGTCTCTAGGCCGGGGTTGGCGAACCTATGACCCGCGGGTCAGACACTGGCTCACGCAGGCTTTTTAAATGACCCACGCGTGGATTTTAAAAACTTATCATCATTTCCTCATGTACCTAAAGAACTTTAATTATTTTTAGAACCCCTCTTTTAAATTCTTTATTAACACTTGTATTTTCTTCATATTTTTTAAAAGAGGGGTTCGAAAAATAAATAAAGAAAGTACAATAAAAAATATTTTAAAAAATGTGAAGAAAATAAAAGTTTTAATGAAAAACTTAAAAAAAAATGCATAAAAGATTTTTGTAAAATGTTTTAGATTTATTGGTTAGACATAATGCTGTTTTGATATTTATATGAATGCCGATTGAGTAGAACATACAAATTTATAAAATACCGCTTGAGAATGAACAGAGAGAGAGAGAGAGAGAGAGATGTGGTAAATACTAATAATAAAGACATATTTATTGAGGCCTCTCACATGAGACGCGTAAAACGTGCGTTCGGCGAGGCTAACGAGGTCCCGACTTCCATGGGTCCCGCTCTTCAAGGTTGCAAGATAGTAACTTGAATTATAGGAATAAAAAAACACAACAAACGACAATTTGCACAATTATTAGAGGAAGTGGAGTGCCAGTATTCAGGGATTTTGACATACAACAATGTTCGATGGCTCAGTTCCGGTCTCTCAAGTCCTTAATCGGTTTGTCATTTTATTAGAAGAAATTACGCTCTTTTTGAATGAAAGAAACAATAGTTTTGACGAATATAGATTGGTTAAATGATTTTATGTTTTTATGCGACATCACACTCAGCATTTTAATGAACTAAATAAAAAACTTCAAGGAAATGGTCAAATTGTTTTAATGATGTTTGAGAATACTAGGATATTTATGACGCAACTTGAAATCTTTACTAGGGATTTGGAAATGAAAATCCTGAAATATTTTCCTCAATTACAAAAATATTTTCAAAAGGGAAAACACGCTAGACGTTCAAGAAAATGCAATCATAAAATATTTAATGATTATACAGGAAATAAAACAAGCCTTTGAGGAGTGATTTAATCAATTTAAAAATATGGAAAATACATTTCACTTTATTTTATATCTATACAAAACGAAATTCGAAACAATAGAGTTAAACGAATTTAAGTGGCTAAGTATCCATGATTTAGAAATGGAATTATTTTCATTTCAAAGCAGCATAGTTTGGAAAAATAAATTTGATAACTTGATTTTCGATGTAGAAGGGCAAATGTCTGAAATTAGAGCAAATTATAATGATCCCACACTAAAAATTTAAAATATTGTATAAACGTTTGGGATTCTTTACCAAATAATTTTGTATAAAGGAAGAAACTTGCAAATGCTCTTTTAACGATGTTTGAATCCACATATTCATGCGAAAAATTGTTTTCTTCGATGAATTTTGTAAAGTCTACCAATAGAAATAAACTCGGAAATGAATTGACTGCAAAATGCGTTAAACTAATGAATATTGAATATGAACCTAATATTAATAAATTATCTGACAAAAAACAACAGATTTCTCATTAAATGTACTTCAACTTTATTGTACATACACATACCTGTAACTATATTATCTATTAAAATATAATATTTCCTATATCTGTGTTTTTTTTCTTGTTCATTAAAAACTCAGTGCAGGGGGCGGGGTATGATTTTTCCTCTTTTAAATCGATATTTTGCTCATCACTTGCAAAAGTAAAAATTGCAAAACAAAAAGGAATCATTAACTTTTTAAACGATTAAAAAATTGAGAACCTAAAAAAGTAGTTTTTTACTACGCTCCCTTCCCCTCTGTCCAAATGACCCACGAGCTAGTACTAAAAAATAATGTTCAAAATTTGACCAATTTCTTAAAAAGGTTCGCCGTCCCTGCTCTAGGCTGTAGGCGCTATAGAAAGGAATACGCATGTTCAAACTGTCGGCGACTGGGCCCAAAACTCTCCCGTTCGTTCGTCACTTGTTGCCACCTAATAGACGGACCCACCAAGCAATGGTCACCGAGACCCCATAAAACTAAGGGGGTATAAAGCTGGTCATATTTCCTTCGAATCCTACCAAAGACCGTCTTGTACAAAGTGAGCTGGTGCTCGTTTAATCTGTCGTCAGTCAAATATCCTCACGTTGGCAAAGTGTGGAAGTTTCGAGAGGTGGGGTGCCAGCTCAGGTGTTACCTCGTCATCTTGCCGTGGTTCAAAATTACGCTGTATTGTCGTCAGTAATTAGTATTTTTAATTAACGTTGTACAAGAACAACACAACGAGCTATTAACGACGGACCGGGATTAATCCTAAAGGGAAAGGATTGATTGATTTAGGATCAATCCTAAAGGTGTCCGACGAGACACCACGTAATTGGTGTTGTCATTGGATCTTTCCCTTTGGGGTAAATCCCGGATCGTCCCCAATAGCACGTTCTGACGTTAATTAAAATATCTTCTTACCTTCCAAGAACAGGATGGCAGCAACAAGACGGAGATGCGTAATTTTCTGTGTTCATGGAAAAGTAAAACGATAAAAGAAGTTTTACTACATAAAACATCATATTCGAACTAAGCGGCAGCGTAGGGCCCTGGAATATCAAAGGGACCCCGGGGTCTTAAAATGTCTTTTCATTAAGGTTCGATGAAAGTTGTGACCTGAAAAAATGGATTGTGAAAACGCAGAAGATAGAAGATAGTCCAGAAAAAGACGCCTCGATATAGACATCGAAGTAATAAGTGGCATAGCTTTATGGCCAACGATATATTAACAGATGCTATTATTGACCATATTCTTAATAACAAACTAGAAAATATCGGGAATATAGAAAAATTGAAATCAGTGTATGAAGGGAGTGAGATGAAGTGTATTACTGAGTACATTTATGATCATTTTTACATCATTTTTACACATAGAATCAAATGAAGTTATGGAAAAGAGAAATCGGCTTATATTTCCGAAAATAAGCAAATGTGTTTAATGCTAATCTTGAAAACTTTACTCAATGTCAAAGTCTAAATTAATAACTGGTTTGAAAAATTGGAGAACAATTACTGTTATTTTATCGAACCACGAAGTTTCAAAAGAACACACGTCAACCATGTGTACTATGTGTAAAATATCAACACAAAATTCAATAGAATTGATACTCAACTATTACAGGAAAAAGAAATATGTTACTGGAGAGATAGGTTGTAAAGAATTAATTCTACAATAAAATTATTGAGTTGCTTAGGATTAGAATTTAGAGGTCACACGATGAATGCAAAGATTCCAGTAAGAAAGGAAATTATTTAACCTGCTTGGAATACCTAAGCCAGGGATGGGCAAACTTTTTCGGTCGCGGGCCAAAAATAAAAAAAATAAAAAAATAAAAATTGGCGGGTCAAGATAAATTTTTCTAAAATTTTAAAAACAATATACAAGTATTACAATTTAAACATGTTAATGAGATAAATGAAATTGCGATTTCATTTTTAAAAGTTCCTTATATTGAGGTTCGAAGTGAGATGTACTGATTCTAAGGAACGAGGCTAAATGCTCATCTGTCAGTCTACTTCTGAAATAATTCTTTCTAAGGTTCATAGTTGAAAACACTTGTTCACATATTTAAGATGAAGCAAACATAGCACTGGCGTTTCTGGGCGTGAGATATTAAATTTGGGAAATTTACTTTCGATAATGATTTGTAAAACTCTAACTTTGTCATATTTAGAAACAACTGCATGAGATGATTGTTAGATTACAACTCAATTAGTTCAAGCTGCAAATCTGACCTCACTGCTTCACAATTTACGTTGAAAGGCATGGTAAAAATATCCAATTCTGTTTGAATGGCACTGAAATCTTGAAATCTGCGTTCGAACTCAAAATGCAGTTTTTTCAAGCCATCTTCATAATTCTTAAGTTTTTCTTCATTTACTGAGGGTATTGAATTTAACCTCGAGAAATGAGACAGGTCGTTCTTAGCTAGCTGCCCAGCAAACAGATTAAGTTTAAAAGCTTTGAGATGGGCCCAGATATCGTCAATAAATTGATTTTCCCCTTGCATTTTGACATTCAAGTTGCTCATATGACAAAGAAGATCTGTGAAAAATGCAAAGTCCGAAAACCATTCAGTATCTTTCTAACATTTCGCACTACGCAGAACACTGTTTCTCATGGAAGAACGACACAATGTCGTCTTTCAGCTGCCAAACTCGCTCGAAAACAGATCCTACACTAAGCCACCTTACTTTCGTGTAATACAGTACATCAGAGTATTCAGATTGCACGGACTGAAGAAATTCTCGAAATTCTATCCGCGGGCCGGATAAAACCTTCTGGGGGGCCGTAGTTTGCCCATCCCTGACCTAAGCGAATACGATGAGTTCTTCAAGTTACATCTACAAAAATATGCCTACAAAGGATGCTGAAATATAAACTATTTATCTCAAAATATTTGTGACAAATTTGTAGGTCTTATTTGTAATCAAATAAGAGAGCAAATAATTGAAGAAATCAAATCTGTGAATTATTATAGTACTAGCCACTGCGTGGCTAGCCCGGCGTTGCCCGTGTCCGTGATGTAAGTTATTAATCTGGTGTAAAATTTTCCGCAGATTTCAAATTCGTTGAAGATATATTCAATTTAAAAATTATTTATTTAAAGAAAATCATATTTTTAGGTACCAATCTAAAGTGAAATTTTCCACAGATTTCAAATCCGTTGAAATTTGTACTCTATCTTTAACGATCTAGGAGATAGAAAAAAGAACTAAGTGACTCCAGTTAAAAGATTTATCGTCTGGCTGGAAAATCATTCCTCCGCACAAAATCAAAGCGGAAACGAAAAAAATAAATTTCGCCGAGTTCTCCGCGATGAAAAAAACGTGCAGGGTTCCAAAGGCTGACGTAAAGGTCACGTGGGTTGAAAAGTCTGGATTTGGGTGTTTCTTCTTACGGAAGAAACGCGTTGAAGAATCCACGCGCGAAAGAACGCTCGAATTTTAAGTTCGAGACTTACCCAACCCTACAATAATGCACCGGACAGCAAGATGTGATAGTATAAGAGAAAGAATACATGCTTTAACAGGGCGATGGTCCCCACGTGCTGCAATTGCACTAACAATCCGTCTGGGTATACGTTCAACAAGGTTTTGACACATAGCTACGGGTATTTGTGTCCATTCGTGCTGTAAGAATCTCGCCATCTCAACTGTAGGTTTCGGACGTGGTTCCCTGGTCCGTAATCGTCCTCTAACACGTCCCACAAATGCTCTATGGGGTTTATGTCGGGACTCTGAGGAGGCTAGGGAAGACGTTTTATATCCACATCTTGATACCACTGCTCGACAGAGGCTGCAACATGACATGGAGCGTCGTCGTCCTGGAATTAACATTCGTCCATCCTATCAAATTGCCAGAGCGTAGGAAGAACCTGATTGTCCAAAATGTTCATGTAGGCGTCGGCGTTCAATATACCAGGAACAACATGCAAAGGTCCCAGGTCATACCACGAAAAACACCCCCAAACGAGTATGCAAGTTTTATGCAAATCCGCTGGCGTCTGGTCCATTATTGTTGGGTAGTGCAGATCTAGGGCAGAATAAGCATACAAATCAGCTAGTACAAGAACATAAGGCACTGGCCAAATAGCAAGGTAGTCAAAAGATTCGATCCTCCCACCAATTTTTCGAACAAGGAGTGCTTCGATTTTCATGGTAAGTTATGTCTCCGGGACTTATCCCTTGCACTGGTTGGATCGAGTTTCGAACTCGCGACCTTTCGGTTGCTAATCCGCTAATCTTCCCAACCGGGCTGCCACGGTCTTGCTTACAAGACGATACTTCACCAGTATCAAACCATATAAATGTTTCTCCGATCAAATAATCTTTCGCAGCAAACTTGTTTTTCAACTCATTACAAAACTTCTCACGATGCAGAACACAACTGCCCTCGTGGGGCACATCTCCTTTAGGTGAACACGGGTTTCACGATCCCGAGATACCCTAGAGATCTTTTCTTTTCTTATGGGGTTCACAGTTTTTAAGTAAACACGGGTGTCGCGTACCCGGATACTAAGCGATTTTCATCCAATTATTCTATTCTCTAATCCCTCATTTTTTCCTTTCACAATTTTTTTTTTGAAGTTGTCTATCTTGTTTTTCGCGCAGCTTCGTTAAATAGGGTCCTATAAAACCCCAACCAACCACGACGCGATTCGGTCTTTTAATTAATATGACCCTCGTTGTCTCAACGCGAAATCTAGAACTCTCTTTTGACCACATACTATTTATAGTAGCAAATATTCTCTCAACAGCTGATGTACTTATGGAGGACAAAAAGAATTAACATAACAATAGTACAAAAGTCTTACATTTTTCGCTCACTTCGGACAAAATCTATACCCATCTATAAGGTGCTGTAATGTCTTCTTTAGAATGGGGGCGATTCCATGACTATACAAATTACTGGTAGACACAGAATTGGAATACGATTAAAGGTTATGAAAAATGGTTTATAAGTTCTTTATAGAACAATATAAACGTATATATACAGGGTGTCCCTGAATTCATGGGCCAAACTTTAAGGGTAAGTAAAACACCTATAAAGAAGCATTTTTTGTATAGCAACATGGGGTCGGAAATGAAAAATGCAGGTGGTAAAACAAGATATGCTGTGGAAATTAACAAAAACTCTTTACTTACATAATATTTTTAGAGCAGACGATAGAAACGTTTAGTGACGTAGCTTAAAAAAAAAAGATGCATTTTTGGGAAGAAAAATATTGAATAGTAGACGTTTATTTAGTTTGCATCATCAAATCGTCTGCAAAACAATTTTATTGAGTTTGAATGGCATTACGCGATCTGCAAACGATTCTTTGCTGTTAGAGAATTAGCTTTTTGTTAGAATCTTTGCTGTTAGAAACGATTCTATGCTTTTCATTTCCTCAGCATTTCTTGTTTTTCCACCTGCCCTTTTCATTTCCGACCCCATGCGCTATACAAAAAATGCTTCTTTATATGTATATTACTTACCCTTAAAGTTTGGCCCATGAATTCAGGGACACACTGTATATGTAGTTTTATTTAAATCGGGATCAAAATTGACATTTTTTTTCAGGACGATCGCGAGAAATATGAAGGGAAATATGGCACTGTCGCTTATGGAAAGGAGGAAACTCGACGACCTAGAAAACACCACGAGGAAACTCAAGACGTCTACAAATGTCCCCACCTAGACGGCGGTCAGTTGAAACTTTTGAGGTTGTTGTCCTATACGTGCTGATTCTAGAAATCCAAAGCGATTTGGAAAAGCCATCAAAAATCGTTGCCTTCAACAACATACCGTCAATCGGAAATTCCCATCCCACTGTCTGTTCTTGTTACGAAGAGACATTTTCCAGTCTCCTTATGAGCCAACCAACCGGTATAGTGGTTACGGTGTTAGCCTCAAGATCGGAAGGTTCCTGATTCGAATCCGGGCATGGATGTTTGTAAACGCATGGTGTAGAGGCGGCTGGTGCACCTTTAATCTGTCGTGACCGAAAGTCCTCGCGTTGGGTTGGTGTGGAAGTTTGGAGAGTGGAGTGCCAGTTCAGGTATTGCCTCGTCATCTGACCGTGGTTCTGGAAGCTGCCTTGTTTGATCGGCCAAAGAGAGGTATTGGGACGTACTGTATGTTTTTGAACCCCGGGTTGCGAGTTCGAATCCAATCAAAGACTGTCGTGTACAAAGGGAGCTGGTGCGCGTTAAATCTATCCTATCGTGGAAGTTTGGAGAGTGGAGTGCCAGTTCAGGTGTTGCTTCGTCATCTGACCGTGGTTCAAAATTACGAGGTGTTGTCCTCGGATCTTTCCCTTAAGTGTCTGATCACGGACCCTCGTCAATAGCCCGTTGTGTTACTCTAGTACGACGTAAACTAAAATTACCAGTCTTCTTATGATAGGTTGTGTGTTTCCTTTTCCTTCAGCTCTCAAACCCCTAAAGGAAACGCAAACCGCTGGAGAGTGATACTAATGTAGTGTAACATATTTATGTTCATTTTATCCATGAATTCAACCTTTCATTAGAAATTGCCAGTTGGATGATAGATTAGCAACCATGAAGTTGCGAGTTCGAAACGTGGTCCAACCAAAAGACAGTCGTGTACGCGGGGGTTGGTGTACGTTAAATCTGTCTTGATCTCAAATGTCGTAACGTTGGCGTGGTGTGGCAGTTTGGAGGGGAGGGGCAGCTCAGGTGTTGACCTCGTCGTCTGACGTGGCTCAATTTGGCGAGGTGTTGTAATCGGATCATTCCTTTCGAGATTGACCCCGGACTATCGTTAATAGCCCGTCGGGTTGCTCCAGTGAGATGTTAATTAACTACCTACCTTCATTAGATATTGATATTTTATTTTTTAGCCAATCCATCAAACACCAATCCAAGTAGCCGACCAACCGGTATAGTGGTTAAGGTGTTAGCCTCTAGATCGGAAGGTTCCTGGTTCGAATCCGGGTCCGGGCATGGATGTTTGTAAACGTTTGGTGTAGAGGCAGCTGGTGCACCTTAAATCTGTCGTGGCCGAAAGTCCTCACGTTGGGTTGGCGTGGAAGTTTGGAGAGTGGGGTGCCAGCTCAGGTGTTGCTTCGTCATCTGACCGTGGTTCAAAATTACGAGGTGTTGTCCTCGAATCTTTCCCTTAAGGGACTGATTCCGGACCGTCGTCAATAGCCCGTTGTGTTGCTCTAGTACGACGTTAACTAAAAATTACCAATCCAAGTAGCTTTCAGATCGAGGAAAATATGAATTTTCTTTTCTTATTCTTACTGAAAGAGACTCCAGGAGCAAAATAGAACAGATCCGGTTCGCGGGCCGTATGTTGTGCATCCCTGAGGCAGTAGCTTGAAAGATAAAAACGATTGGTCCACTTCTAAAAGGGACAGCTGAGTACCTGCCGTAATGAATCTTTTTGGCGAACAACGTTTTTTTTTTTTTTTTTTTTTTTAATTCCAGGTTATGGATGACCCATTAAGCGTTAATTGACGAGGACATGATAGTCTCTGCTTCACCCTAGGGTTCCATGGAATGTTCTGTCACATCGCACCCACCGTGAAATGTATGCCCCTCTTTGGGGAAGCTTTCCCCCATTTACTTGTCTTCTCGAAGAACCAGGAAACATCAAGCAATCAACCCAAATTGGTCACATTCGAGAATCGAATTCGAAATCAAGAGCCTCGATCTCCCAGTTTCTTAAGCCGACCAACCGGTATAGTGGTTATTGGTAATGGTAATGGTAATTTTAGTTAACGTCGTACTAGAGCAACACAACGGGCTATTGACGACGGTCCGGAATCAGTCCCTTAAGGGAAAGATTCGAGGACAACACCTCGTAATTTTGAACCACGGTCAGATGACGAAGCAACACCTGAGCTGGCACCCCACTCTCCAAACTTCCACGCCAACCCAACGTGAGTAGTGGTTATTGTGTTATCCTCTAGATCGGAAGGTTCCTGGTTGGAATCCGGGACAGGGCATGGATGTTTGTAAGCGTATGGTGTACCTTAAATTTGTCGTGGCCCAAAGTCCTCACGTTGGGTTGGTGTGGAAGTTTGGAGAGTGGGTTACCAGCTCAGGTGTTGCCTCGTCATCTGACCGTGGTTCAAAATTACGTGTTGTTGGTAATTTTAGTTAACGTCGTACTAGAGCAACACAACGGGCTATTGACGACGGTCCGGAATCAGTCCCTTAAGGGAAAGATTCGAGGACAACACCTCGTAATTTTGAACCACGGTCAGATGACGAAGCAACACCTGAGCTGGCACCCCACTCTCCAAACTTCCACGCCAACCCAACGTGAGGACTTTCGGCCACGACAGATTTAAGGTGCACCAGCCGCCTCTACACCATACGTTTACAAATATCCATGCCCGGACCCGGATTCGAACCAGGAACCTTCCGATCCAGAGGCTAACACCTTAACCACTATACCGGTTGGTCGGCCCAATCCAACCGAAGACCGTCGTGTACAAAGGGGGCTGGTCCACGTTAAATCTGTCTTGGCCTCAATTATCCTCACATTAACGTGGTGTGGAAGCTCGGAGATTTGAGGCGTTGCCCTCTGATCTTCTCCTTGGCGGTTTGATCCCAGAATGTCACCAATAGCCCGTTGTGTTTCTCCAGTGCGACGTTATTAAAATACTTATCTACCTCTTAACGACCCTTTTAGCCGCTCGGTCACTAGTGGTGGGACGGATTCAATAACCTATCAACAATATGTTTGAATTTTGGGAAAGATATTTTGGTAGGCAGGTAGGTATTTTAATTAATGCCGCATTGCAGCAATACAACGGACTACTGGTGACGGTCCGATATCCATCCCCAAGGGAAGGTTCGAGGACAACACTACGCAATTTTGAACCATGGCCAGATGACAAGGTCACACATCAGCTGGCACCCCACTCTCCAAACTTCCACGCTAACTTGATTACATTGGAGGCCACGACGGATTTAACGTATATCAGCCCCATTTGTACACGACGGTCTTTGGTTGGATTCGAACTCGCAACACTTCGGATCCTAACCGCTACGCTTCCATTCGGTAGGGCCGACCAACCGGTATAGTGGTTAAGGTGTTAGCCTCTAGATCGGAAGGTTTCTGGTTCGAATCCGGGCAAGAAATGCAAGAAAGTGTCATCGTTATATTTTAGCTGCCGAGGTAGGAAACATGTTCTACAGGGTTTGTGTATTTGAATTACCACAAGGAAATGTTGTGGTCATATTTGAAACCCGAGCAACACGGGATTATTCAGCTAGTAGTGTATAAATAACAGACCACACAGACATAACCATAAACATCTACTCAATCCAGTCACATTAATGTGACCATCACCTACTTTCGACGTCAACGTGAAATAACCAATCACAAAAGGCAGATGGCAGCACATTGCAGTAGAGTGTATATAAAGGATGTCCTAGGGCATAGGAAAGCATGTCAATCGTTGGCGTAATGCAGAAACGTAGTGATTTATCCGACGTCCATAAGGGCCTGATTATTGGCTTTCGGGCCAAGGGTTGAAGCATTTCGGAAACGGTTAATTTTGTGAACTGTTCGCTTGCCGCCGTGGTAAAAGTATACTGTGCATGGCAAAATGGCACTATCCAAAATCAGCGACATGGCACATGTGGTGCACCACGGGCTATAGATGACAGAGGCGAACGAAGGCTACGGAGATGCGTTCGGGCAAATAGAAGTGCAACTGTTGAGCAACTGACCGCCCAGACGAACCTAAGTGGCTACCAAGAATGTATCCTCAACAACGGTTCAGCGAACGCTGCTGCGCATGGGCATCCGCAGCAGACGCCTGATTAATGCACCTATGCTGATTGCTGTTCATCGGCGACGAAGGCTAGAATTTGCACGCCAGTACCGCAACTGGACGTCCACAGAGTGGCGACAGGTGGCTTTTTCCGATGAATCACGTTTTATGCTCCATCGGACAGATGGACGTTGGCGTATACTGCGTGAAACGTCTGAAAGCAAACACCCTGCAACAATTGCCGGAAGTATCCAGGCTGGAGGAGGGAGCATCATGATTTCGGGAATGTTTTCCTGGCATTCACTGGGTGCATTCATCATTGTGGAAGGCACGATGGATCAGCACAAGTACGCATCTGTCCTTGCGGACCATGTCCACCCCTACATGCGAATTATTTTTCCTCAGAATGATGGCTTCTACCAGCAGGACCATGCGAGGTGCCATACAGCTCGCAGTGTATGTGCGTGGCTCGAAGAGCACCAGGATAAGTTTACCGTACTCCCCTGGTCAGCAAACTCACCAGATTTAAACTCAATCGAGAATCTGTGGGACCACCTCGATCGGGTTGTTCGCGCAATTGATCCTCAACCGCGTAATCAAGCGCAGCTGACCACGGCACTGGAGTCGGCATGGCTCAACATCCCAGTGAACACCTTCAGAAACCTAATTGACTCTCTTCCTGCACGTCTCGCAGCGGTCCGCTCTGTCAAAGGTGGTTATTCTGACTTTTGACAGGTGGTCATATTAATGTGACTGTACTGTGTAAATAGGCAGAGGCAAAGTGTTGAGAAAAGGGCGATAGCGTCATTTTGCCCCATCTTGCACCAATATCTAAAGAGGTGTTAACATTTTAACATAACGAATTTGACCTTTGCTATCAAGATCACATATTCCATTTCCTGCTTTTTAAACTGTAACTTTTTTATTTTTGCAATATGAATATGGGCGCATTAGACAATGACGTCACGCTTGTTTTTGGTAGGTATTTAATCAACGTCGCACAGGACCAACACAATGAGCTATTGCTATCGTTTTTGGAATTGCGTAGCAATCACCGGGGGTTGACGAGCGTTGTAGATTTTTTTTTATCTCAGCGATCGTCACGCCGATTGGATTCGCCGTGCTGGCCACGCAGTGGCTAGTGTTTTATAATTTGAAGCCCAGTTCTGTCCTTGCCGCATAAGTAATTTACAATGCTTTGCGTATGAAGTGAATGCTTTCGCACGCTTCGTATTCAAATAACAAATCTTAGAATTAATTCTTCCTTTTAAATAGCCCCCTGCTATCGTATTGCCATTCAGAAAAGAGATAAGGAACGGAACAATAAAATTAGCTCACGAACGTCTGAAGTGTACAAAACAGAACATTAAGGCCCGGTGCACACATCCGATTTTTCAACGTGCGGCGCCAATACGGCACCGAAGCCCAACTATGCACACACAACCGTGAAATGACGCAAGTACTCATTTCGCGCCGTATGCGACAAGTATTCTATCGATGAAAACGTGTTTATTTCTATTACTTGGTGTAAAAAAAGTAGATTTTGAAACAAAATAGACTGAACTTGATACAGCTATCAATTAATTATTATTTGTATTGCATTTATTTGCGAAAAGAAGGTACTTCGGACCGGAGAAGCACGAGTACAATTTGCACGCAAGTTGGACGTGCGTCGCCGGAGGTATGTGTGCACGCTCCATTGGATCTAATGTATCTCAGACCGCACTTGCGTTGCCGCAGCGGCGCCGCACGTTGAAAAACCGGATGTCTGCACCGGGCCTAAGGACGCCTCTTCTTCCTGGTGTTCTGGTAGTGGCGTAGCGCCCATTGAAACCCGGAAACTCCTGTTGAAAATATGGTTAGTCATCGACTGAATCAAAAAAGCAAGATGTTACAGTTTCTGACGAAATTTGAGCGGACATCCGTTTCTATTTCAAACGCGTACTTTCTCCCCACTCAATCGTCGCGGTCAGCTTCTCGCCCAATCAAGCCTCAAGACGGAGAGTTTTCTTGTGTCTGCTAAACTGTATCGTCCATAGTAACGGCTCGCTTTCAACACCTGCACTTCCACTGACCGCCGGTCGAAGCTCGACCTATATCTATCTAAAGATCTCCTCAGGGTAGGATAGTCTCTAACACTTTCAAAGCACCCGCTGCGAAGCAGCTCATCACACCATAAAAGTTTAATTGAAGCACTTCAAAATAAAGGTAGGTATTTTCAGAAACGTCGCACTGAAGCGTCAAAACGGTCTATAGACGACGATCCGGTACCAAACCTGAATGGAATGATTCGAGGGCAACGTCCCATAATTTTGATTCTGTGAGATCACGAGTACGACAGCTGAGTTGGCACCCCGCTATCCAAACTTCCACACCTTACAAACGTGAGAACATTTGAGGCCACGACAGATTTAAGGTGCACCCCCCCCCCGCATTGTAATCGATGGTCTTTGGTTGAATTCGAACTTTCCGGTTGCTAATCCGTTAATTTTCCAACCAGGCTACCTCGGCCCACATAAGGGTAGTGGCGGTAGTTAATTAACGTCGCACGGTGGCAACATAACGGGCTATTAGCGACGGTCCGGTATCTATCCCGAAATGAAACATCCGAGGACAACACCGCGTAACTTTGAACAACGGTCTGATGACGAGGTCACATCTGAGCTGGCACACCACTATCCAAACTTCCACATCACGCCAACGAGAGAACATTTGAGCGGTCACAACAGATTTAACGTGTACCTGCCCCCTTTGTACACGACGGTCTTTGGTTGGATTCGAACTCACAATCCTCCGGTTCCCAATCCATAACTCTTCCAACCAGGCTACCGCGGCCCATTTTACATTTAGGAGGAACAATTTTTAAGTTCAAAATATAGATATACGGATAGAATCAGCATAAAAATAAGCTAGTACAAAACCATAAGACACTCGCGGAATCGCAAGAGAGTCAAGAGACGATTCCATCAATTCTACAAACAAGGAGTGCTTAGATTTTAATGATAAGTTATGTTCAGGCACGTATCTGTTGCACTACTGTTTACCTACCCTTGCAAGAGCACTAACAAAAGAATAGGAGTGAAATGTAAAGAAAAATGTGAGTATTTCAGACAAGAATTTACTTTTTAGGGGGTCCAAAACACAAAAATCGTCAAATTTTCGAAATTTTTTTATTATTTTAAGAAATTCTCTATGTTTTTCTGCTTAAATTGACGTCTAAATCATGTTTTTATCTTAATTAGAACTAGAGATATAGTAATTTTTGTGATGTGTTGTTTTGAAAATCACACTCTTGACAGTTGTTGTCATGGCAACAACATTTGTCTTTAAAAATTTAAATGCGTTTTTCACCATGATACATTTTTTCAAGATTTCCTGTATTCAAATTGCTATAAGTCGAAAACCGATAAAGTTTAAGGGTGGAAATTTGGAATATATATATTTCAAACATTATACTTTAATTTTGATTCAGCAAATTTGAAACAAATATTTACTTTTGAAACTATGACTTTAAAAAAAAAAGTAACTTAAAATTTTCAAAAATGTTCATTCAAATATTTCTTATTTTTTATTGAATTAATATTTTTTAAATTGCTGAATAAAACTTAAAGTTTATAAATTTGTGAATAATTTAATGCAAGAATTTTGAAAATTGATCAAGAATATTTTGAGTTTTAGCAAATTAAAATAACCCCTCTTTTTTTCAAAAAAATTTAATTTTAAATTTTAAAAAAACTTTTGGAAAAATTTTGTGTTGTGATTTTGCTTATTAGTTAGATGGGTAATCAGAACAAAAAAATTCAAAATTCTAAATTAATTAATAAAAAAAAAATTTCAATGTGTCCCGGACCCCCTTAAAGTAGTGATACGATTCGAGTGAAAGCTCACCTTCTCGTCCAGATGATATTTAAAGGGTGCACAAAGGCCTCTTTCGCAACTGTCTTCAATTATCAACTGAAGGACTTCAAGAACTAGAGCTGGGCAGTTGTATGATTTTGGCGTGCTGTCGCGGGCCTTTTTGTTTGGGAGGGGGGGGGAATTCCGTTTTCCTCTTTTCGCAGAACTCATAACCTAAGGACACAAAACACGGAATGAATTGTGTAGATAGCGTACACTATCGTGAAAGGAATAACTATTTTAATTGTATTCTGGCTGGGTCGTCGATTTTTTTGACACTCAAATAGGCCTCCACTACGATATAGAACACAATAAAATCCATTCACGGTTGCTGCATAATTACAGACAATATTCCTTTATTCCTCGTATCGCAGTGTAGGTGCTCAAATTAACGTCTCCATGGATCAACCCAACGGTCTATAGGCGACGGTCCGGAATCAATCCCGAAGTGAAACGGTGATAATGAGAAAGGGGCTACAGAGGGATGACGATGCACATTTAAAACCAAAACTGTTGTGTTTAATGTATTTTATTGTGGTAATTTCGATACCGGATGTAAATGCACTGATAATGTTTTGCACACCAATTATCCTAAGAATTACTTCTGTTTAAAACACAAAGGACTCCTTTCTTTTCGCAACATTTTATGTTGCGGTCGAAAACCGCAGACATTCCTTATCAAGGAACGATAGGTTTCCTTTGCTCACTAGACGAACAGGTGCGGACAAAAAAAAAATCGAACCCTTTTATTTACACATGATTCATACAGTAATTTCAATCTCAACATCTTCAGTTGTAACGCTACGTTGCTGCGTCCTGGAGACCCATTGATAGGGACCATTATCAAAACCCGGCGTCTTGCTAGTTTTTATGAACACTAAAAATTAATGCAATCAAAAATTAATATTGTGAGCAACAATTTATTTCAAAAATTAATGTGATACTAATCAGCATTTCTTTCTAATTATTTATATTTGTTGCACTTTATTCGCATTTTACATGTACGCATTTTGTTTTGGAAAAAGGAAGTGGCATTAGCCTCTTTTGCCCCAAATCCTCAATGATTAAAAAATTATATAGAGGGTGTCCATAAAGTCTTTTTACACAATCAAAATTTCTTTCAAAGGCAAATGAAAAGACAAATAAGTAGAGATTATTACAAAATGAGACGTGTATATTTAAGTTTCATTTGCCTCATTGAATACTCCTCTATATGGGCACTATTAGTTGCACGAAGCACATCCTGAAGGTATAAAATTTTTTACCATGTTCGCTGTAGTTATACCATTACCAATGGTGGAAATGGCATACACGATATATTTGACATAACCCCATAGAAAGAAGTCGAGAGGAGTGATATCTGGTGAACGAGGTGTGTCTAGGGAATTGGGCCACCCCTCCCAATCCACCTGTCTGGAAATGTTTATTTAGAAACCTACGAATATGCAGATGAGTGGTGTATAGAACAATGGAGATTAGTGGTGTATCGAACAATGGTATGTTACAACCAATATGGCAGGAAATCGAGTACCGTCTTGATGTACTTCGTGCAAAAAATGGTGCCTATATAGAGGAAATTAGGCAAAAAATATATATATATACGACGTCTCATGTTGTACTAGTTTCCACTTATCTGTCTTTTCATTTGCCTTTGTAATAAATATTTTAAATTGTTAAGAGACTTTATGGACATCTTGTACGTATTCTAAAATTTGCTATAGCTTTTTTTATCTGTGAATGCTGTTTTACGTGAACAATTACGTAACAGTGAATGCTGTTAACTGCTATACCTTATGCCTGAATGCTGTTTTACTTCTGTCAGTTCTTTCTAGAAGGCTATGGTAAAACTAAAAAAGAAAAATTTGAAAGACGTTTCAAGAAAAAAGTTATAGCTTATAATCCAAAAGAAACCCCTCCCCCTTCCCGAAAAGGTGAATTAAATTAAAATAAAAATTCATATTTGATCAACAAAAATATATTTATATTTATTAATAGTAGGCGAACAAGAAAAGCAACTCCACATTAACCCACGAAATTCGCCAAAAGAGCGATACGCGATAAATCTAAGAGCCCAGCAACTAGTAGGTAACGACTGACGTAATTGACCCAGTAACGTTCATTGAAAACTCTGGAGGCGAGGTGGACTTGAAAATACGTCTCGTACGTTATACCTTATGAATATTAAAACGAAACTGACGCTTACTAAATATTACGTAGGCTTATTTCAAGAGATGAAGCAGCTGAAAAAACACACAAATACGCAAGTTTTCTTGTGTGGTAAAAACAGGATTTTGTTCGTGCAAATGTAACAGAAACGATACAAACATTTGATGTTCAGTGGCTTAAGAGCTGAGGGTTATTTTAACTCTTTCTGTAATGCGTAACCTCAGAACCCGGTGTTGGAAGTCTTAACACCAAAAATCTGCGAAGTTCAATGAACGTCAGTTTGTTCAAATTAAACTGCTCGTGAATCTTGTGGACAAGCATTGTGAGAATTCAAAGCAGTCCCACATTTTATTTCGTGAAAATTCAGTTTTTTTGGGTTCAACATAGTTTTTGGTCTGTTTTAGCACGATTCAGATTTGGCTTTGACTTCATGCAAACAACCTTTTGGGTGCGGATCATAGCTGATATCAAAATAGTAAGATTTCACGTATTTGCTACTTAGGAATTTTTTCTCTGGATCTAAGAATTGCTTTGTCTCTTCTATGAGGAACAGGAGTAGGAAATCATCAAATGAACACTTTTCATTTTTTGTACTTTTCATTTGTGTTACTCACACACAGATGCGACGTTTATTAAAATACCTACCCAAAAACCTACATTCACCATTTCGAAAATTTTTATCCCGCATAAACTATGAACAAAACAATAATTTTTCAGATCAATGCCAACTTTTTATAACGCGCGTTCAATCTAATCACAGAATTGAAGATGAAAGCAAAATTTTAGATAGTTTGAAGTGACTGGTTTTTGTTCGTATCTTTTCGTCCTTCGAACAGAACATCATATCTGTTTTATTTTAGTGAAATAGAACGACAGGGTGATTGGATGATCCCAACCTTCTACCAAGAATTTAAGGGAGATTTAGCCACGATAAATTTTACGCATTTTTTGTGACGTGATGTCATTTTAGTAAATGTTCATGTAATGGTGAAAAAACAATTTACATTGTATATAACGTGCAGGAGGTGATAAAATCGACAAAAAAAAAATAAACCCACGTTTCTTAATACTAACCTATACGTGTCCAAATATAGCCTTTGCGCCCCATAACAACCTAACCTATATATATTCTGTTTGTCCACTGATGCGGCAGAACTAAGCATTCTTTTTTTTTATTCGCCCAACGTTTAAAAACTCTACATCCAAATAACCCGCTATCGATAAGTACATGTTGAACTTTCAATCGATTATTCTAGTTAATTTTTCGATAGTTATGGATGAGTAACTTAAAACCTAAACTGTACATTAACAATGGCAGAAAAATTATATTCAGGTAACCCTTGTATAACACGGTTAATTGGTACCGTGCTATAGAGAATCCGCGTTATACGAAATTTACAAGTCCCACAAATTTGATATTGCGTACTGTGTTACATGGGAATCTTGTTATAGGATACACGTGCTATATAGAAACCGTGTTATCCAAAACTCAGAGGTCATATATACATATATTTGATAATGCGTACCGTGTTATATGGAAACCAAAGGATTTTTAAATGTGTTATATGGAAATCACAATTTTCATGAAAATATATTAAACCGTGTGGACGTTTATAGGGCAAACACAATACAGACAGACAGATGAACATACAGACCAGACATACAGACCGACCAGACATATAGTCAGACACGACAGACGAACAGACAGATTCGACAGAAGAAACAAACAGATACGACAGACGAACAGACAGACACGACAGACGAACTGACAGACACGACAGACGAACAGACAGATACGACAGACGAACAGACAGACACGACAGACGAACCGACAGACACGACAGACGAACAAACAGATACGACAGACGAACATACAGACACGACAAACGAACAGACAGACACGACAGACGAACAGACAGACACGACAGACGAACAGACAGACACGACAGACGAACAAACAGATACGACAGACGAACAGACAGACACGACAAACAAACAGACAGACACGACAAACAAACAGACAGACACGACAGACGAACAGACAGACACGACAGACAAATACGACAGACGAACAGACAGACACGACAGACGAACAAACTGACACGACAGACGAACAGACAAATACGACAGACGAACAGACAGACACGACAGACGAACAAACTGACACGACAGACGAACAGACAGATACGACAGACGAACAGACAGATATGACAGACGAACAGACAAACACGACAAACGAACAGACAGACACGACAGACGAACAGACAGACACGACAGACGAACAGAGAGACACGACAGATGAACAGACAGATACGACAGACGAACAACCTGACACGACAGACGAACAGGCAGACATGACAGACAGAACAGACGCGCAAGAGGTGGATTTGGCATCCGAAGAGTCCAAAACGGATAGAAAACTTGAAATGGGTCGAAAATATTCAATGTACAAACAAACACTCCCCATTCTTATTTACATAATAAAATTTCCCATTCTTATTTATATAATAAAATTTCCCATTCTTATTTATATAAAAAAATTCCCATTCTTATTTATGTAATGAAATTTCCCATCTATATATATAAATCTCTTACGTGGCACGCAAAAAAGACGTTATTTGTCATCGCGTTTTGGCAACACTGTACGATTGTTTGTTTATCGCGAAGTCTCGCGCATCGATTGAATTTATAGCGTTATCGGATGAAATTTTATTGAAAAAAAAAGGAAATTTTAATGAGCTGTTGCAGTTAGTTTATAATAGAAAACGGAGGATCTTTTCAGGTCCATTTAAAAAACGGTCCTTTTCAGGGCCAACAATTATAGTTCAACAAGACGCTTGCACAACAACTTTCGGCAACAAACTCAATGAAAAAGTGTGGGTCGTTTGAGTGCTGGGAAAATGTACACACAAACAACATGCTGGGTATTCAATTTCCAAATCAGCGCTCACATTTCGAGTCAAAATTTGCTCAACGTTTTCATTTGAATTCTGATTCCAGAGGTACTATCTTTTCTGAAGAACAGCAACATATTTAGATTTGAAAAATATGTTTTTGGTGCATCATATTTTGTAAACAATTCCTTCTGCTAGGACACATGTCTTCATTGAGGCGAGCGAAGCGAGCATAGGTTCGCGCAGCGAACCAATGAGGATTGCGAAGCAATCCTCCGGGGGTTGGCGAGCGTTAGCGAGCAGGGGGCAGGCCCCCTAGTTCTTATTTATATATAAATATTTCTCATTATATTGTTTTTCATTGTTACTGTAAACAGTGTAATATGGAGAACCTAGACGTGTTATGTAAGGGATGCCGTGTTATATAAGGGATATTGGTACCGTGTTGTAGAGTAGAGAATCCGTGTTATAGAAGTATCATGCTATACGAGGGGTACCTGTATTTTAAATTTCGCGATCTTGATTGTTAAAGAAGTATACGAGAAATAGGCTAATGCGGAATCCGTGAAAACCCCAAAAAATTGCTCTTTTCGGGAGTTCTCCCGAGAAATACATGATTCGATCACTCTAGTAATGTATGTCCCATTACGAAGCTTATACTTTACTTTTAAGGTGGGTAGTATTGAATATATATAGAAAGGTCGAAAAGTAAGTTTACAAAGGTATCATCCAAACGAATTATTACGAATATACGAAATTTTACTTGGGAGTTACATATAGACAACAAGAAATGCCCATAAAAGTTTCGGCAAATTTAAGCTTAAATTTCACTCGCATATTTCGACAAAAATAAATTACGAGGGGATAGGTAGGTACTTTAATTAACGTCTCACTGGAGCAGCACACTGGGTTATTGGCGACAGTCCGGGATCACCCATCGTGGGGAAAAATCCGAGGACAACACCACGTAATTTTGAACTACGGCCATATGACGGGCCAACCACTTGAGCAGGTAACCCACTCTCCAAACTTCCGAACCACGCCAACATGAGGACATTTGAAATTACGATAGATTTAACGTGCATCAGTCCCCTTTGTACATGACGATCTTCGGTTGGATTTGAACTCGGAACCCTCCGGATGATAATTCATTACTCTTCCAACAGGCCTACCGCGGCTCCTTATGAGAGGAACTGTAACTCAAATTATCTGTACAGGTTGCATCTTGTATACTCGGAAGCTGCCTTGTTTGTTCGACAAAAGTGGGTCAATTTTTTTATTGGTAATTTTTTTTTAATTAACGTCGTACTAGAGCAACACAACGGGCTATTGGACAACGGTCCGGGATCAATCCCTTAAGGGAAAGATCCGAGGACAACACCTCGTAATTTTGAACCACGGTCAGATGACGAAGCAGCACCTGAGCTGGCACCCTACTCTCCAAACTTCCACACCAACCCAACGTGAGGAATTTCGGCCTTGACAGATTTAAGGTGCACCAGCCGCCTCTACGCCATACGCTTACAAACATCCATGCCCGGACCCTGATTCGAACCAGGAACCTTCCGATCTGGAGAATTACCAAAGGGCATTGGGACAGTATTGTATGTTTCTGTTCCGAGGGATGCGAGTTCGAATCCAACCAAAGACCGTCGTGTACAGAGGGAGCTGGTGCGCGTTAAATCTGTCCTGGCGTGGAAGTTTGGAGAGTGGGATGCCAGCTCAGGTGTTGCCTCGTTGTCTGACGGCAGTTCAAAATTACGTGTGTTGTATTCGGATCGTTGGAGTTGTATCGAACCAGGAACCTTCCGATCTGGAGAATTACCAAAGAGCATTGGGACAGTATTGTATGTTTCTGTTCCGAGGGATGCGAGTTCGAATCCAACCAAAGACCGTCGTGTACAGAGGGAGCTGGTGCGCGTTAAATCTGTCCTGGCGTGGAAGTTTGGAGAGTGGGATGCCAGCTCAGGTGTTGCCTCGTTGTCTGACGGCAGTTCAAAATTACGTGTGTTGTATTCGGATCGTTGGAGTTGTATCGAACCAGGAACCTTCCGATCTGGAGAATTACCAAAGGGCATTGGGACAGTATTGTATATTTCTGTTCCGAGGGATGCGAGTTCGAATCCAACCAAAGACCGTCGTGTACAGAGGGAGCTGGTGCGCGTTAAATCTGTCCTGGCGTGGAAGTTTGGAGAGTGGGATGCCAGCTCAGGTGTTGCCTCGTTGTCTGACGGCAGTTCAAAATTACGTGGTGTTGTATTCGGATCGTTGGAGTTGTATCGGGGACCGTCGCCGACAGTCCTTTGTGTTGCTCCATTGAATACATTGACATTAATTGAAAGTCATACATAAGCGACTGTAGTCAGTTGTAAAATTGAGGAAATCGACCTTTGGAAATACAGGAATTGGATTCCTCTGCTCAAAATTAACTTTGTTAATTAATGTTAATTAAAATACCTACCTACTTTATGTTTCTGGATACGAGAGAACTTTTGACAAGATTGTGAACATCGCAGTCGATATGTTTTCGAATGACCATTGCTGTTTTGGAACTCTTGCTCCGGAACTAATCTCACGTAATGAAGTCGTAAGTGGTATCATTTATGGGGAAATAAATTTGTTCAGTCTTCTTCGCTTTATTGGTTTATGTTCCTGAGGATAAATTCGATTTCTCTTTCGTTTCCACGTCATTAATTGTATGTCATACATAAGCGACTGTAGTCTCTCCTATTATAAACTAGCCACTGCGTGGCTAGCCCGGTGTTGCCCGTGCCCGTGGTGTAAGGTATTAATCTGGTGTCAAATTTTCAGCAGATTTCAAATCCGTTGAAGATATATACAGTTTAAAAATTATTTATTTAAAGAATCATATTGTTAGGGATAATCTGAAGTAAAATTTTCCCGAGATTTCAAATCCGTTGAAATTTTCAATCTATCTAAAGCGATTCCGATTTTACGAAAAAAAAAACTTAACAATCCCAGTCAATATGTTTTGTATTTCTTGCTCTCATTCGCCGAAAAGGGGGACAGGAAATGTAACCTGTTTCTTTTTTATAACGCAAAGGGCAGAATATGCAATCTGTATTATTTTGGAAAGAGAAAGAAACGTATTTTTTGCAGTTTTTGGGTCGTGGCGAATTTTAAAATTGAATATAGAACATTTTAAAATGAAGTTAATAGTTTTTTTTCACCGTTTTTCATTCTACCGCGGTAATTCCGAGGAATGAAGAAACATCAAAATTTAGACTTTTCGACCTCACGTTTCATCTTGACGTCAGCCTTTGGAACCATGCCAAATTTTTTTCATCTCCGTGGAGAGAACACATTCGAATGACCTTCGTTTGTTTCGAGATTCGTTCATGTTGATTTCCTGCTAAACGGATTCCAGTAAAGCAAAAGATTACCAAAGTTATCACTTGCGTTCTTCAGTGCTTTTTTTTTTATCTCAGCAATCGTTAAAGGTAAACTAAAAATTTTAATGGATTTGAAATTTGCGGAAAATTTTACAACGGATGCTTGCAGTTTGCTTCGCAAACCAACACGGGCATAGCAACGCCGAGCTAGTCACGTAGTGGCTACTCAGTTATAAAATTAAGGTAATGGTAATGGTAATTTTTAGTTAACGTCGTACTAGAGCAACACAACGGGCTATTGACGACGGTCCGGGATCATTCCCTTAAGGGAAAGATCCGAGGACAACACCTCGTAATTTTGAACCACGGTCAGATGACGAAGCAACACCTGAGCTGGCACCCCACTCTCCAAACTTCCACGCCAACCCAACGTGAGGACTTTCGGCCACGACAGATTTAAGGTGCACCAGCCGCCTCTACACCATACGTTTACAAACATCCATGCCCGAACCCGGATTCGAACCAGGAACCTTCCGATCTAGAGGCTAACACCTTAACCACTATACCGGTTGGTCGGCATAAAATTAAGGAAATCGCCCTTTAGAAACACAGAAAGAGGATTCCTCAGCTCAAAATTTACTTCAGATTCATTTACTTCAGTGTTGCAAAATAGTTCCTCGTGAAGACGGGCTTTTAATTGTTCCACGAATAATTTGATGTCTGTGGAAACAGAAGTCAAACGTCACCAAAATGGCAATAAATTGAATTCGTTCGGAATCGGATGTATTTTATTTGTTGACTCGGTGGTTTGTGTTTCCATTGAAATTTTCCAAAAAATAAATTACTTTTTCCCCAGACATAATATTTTTAATTGTTTCGAAGCATTTTTGTGTGTTTGAAAAAAAAAAAAAAACGAAACTGGGTTCTTTCTTACAATCCAGCAAGCAACCCGGTCTGTAACTACCATCTCAACTCTGAAACTACTTTCGATCCAGAAAGATCCAAATTAGTATATCTCATTACACTATAACAGTGTCAATCTATAATGTTCCTACTGATTTCCACGATAAAAAATGCCTCTTCTCGCTCTAATCTGAAACACCGCCCGCACTTTGATATACATTTTCGGGAACTCCGTTCATCTGAATACATATCATTACCGTCATCGGAAAAGAGGTTAGCCTTGGAGAGGACCTTGATGTGGGAATAAATAGCTTTCCAGAAGAAATCAGTTTGGTCATCGCACAAATTCTTTGACACTCTCTGGTACATGCAGAGAATATGAGAACGAGCACTTCAGATCGCTAAACCTTTTCGTCCTTAGGTCTTGTCTGAGATTCCCATGAGTCACGAAGCGATAATTTCTAAAGGACGGTTTTAGTTGGAAAACGGTTAGTAGGTATTTAATTAACATCACACTGCAGAAAAAAACAGCGGGCTATTGGCGATAGTCCGGGATCAAACCCGAAGAGATAATTTGGTAATTGTTTAGTTGACGTGTGTGTGTCGTACTAGAGCAACACAACGGGCTATTGACGACGGTCCGGGATCAATCCCTTAAGGGAAAGATCCGATGACAACACGCCGACCAACCGGTATAGTGGTTAAGGTGTTAGCCTCTAGATCGGAAGGTTCCTGGTTCGAATCCGGGTTCAGGCATGGATGTTTGTAAACGTATGGTGTAGAGGCGGCTGGTGCACCTTAAATCTGTCGTGGCCGAAAGTCCTCACGTTGGGTTGGCGTGGAAGTTTGGAGAGTGGGGTGCCAGCTCAGGTGTTGCTTCGTCATCTGACCGTGGTTCAAAATTACGAGGTGTTGTCCTCGGATCTTTCCCTTAAGGGACTGATCCCGGACCGTCGTCAATAGCCCGTTGTGTTGCTCTAGTACGACGTTAACTAAAATTACCAATTACCGATGACAACACCTCGTAATTTTTGAACCACGGTCAGATGACGAGGAAACACCTGCGCTGAAATATCCAAGAATAACACCATGTAATTTTGAACCATTATGACGGGGTCACACCTGAGCTGGCACGCCACTCTACAAACTTCCACACCACTCCAACGTGAAGGCATTTGAGGCTGCGACAGATTTCACGTGCACCAGCTTCCCATGTACACGACGGTGTTTGGTTGGTATCGAACTCACAACCTTCCTTGCTTTACCTTTTTTTCCCTGCCAATTGACGAAAAATCATTAAGGCACCACAGGGGCTGATTAGTGAACTACTTTGCATTTCCCTGGTGTATCACGAGGGTAGGTTCACTTTAGACATCACAAATATGCCACACCTTCTAGGCATGACCCGTTTTTTCGATAGGCCACCAATTCATTCAAAAAAGACAAACATCCATGCCTTACCCCGGATTCAAACCAGGAATCTTTCGACCCAGAAAACAGCACTCTAGTCACCAGACTAATTCGTTAGCATCCCTTAAAATTGACCTTGGAAAAATTTTAGCCAGCAATACCTTTTTAATTTGCTGATTATCCTACTTTCTGATTCCTTCCCGATACTTCCAATTACATTCTGTTTTTGAAGATAGCTTTTACATTTTTTACCCTTTAAAACCTCACCATTCTTAGATTGGTTTAAGGCGTCGCTGTGAAGTTGGTACCTGGTTTAGTTTACATCTCACTGGAGCAACACAGGCTATTGGCGACGGTCCGAGATCATACCATGTGAAAAGATCCGAGTACAGCACCTCATCATTTTAAACCACGGTCAGATGTCGAAGTCAACACCTGAGCCGGTACCTCACTCTCCAAACTTCCACTCCATGGTAACGTGAGAGCTTTTAAGGCCACGACAGATTGAACGTGCACCAACCCCCACGTACACGGCGGAGTGTTTTATTTTTGGTTGGATCAAATTTCGAGCGCCCCCCCCCCTCCGGTTGCTAACTGGATTGCCGCTCCCTCCTTGCAATAAATAAATTTGTGAGCAAATATTCTCTATTTAAATCAATGCAGAAAAACCCAAAATAACTTTTCCTCTCCAATCAGCAATATGGACTGTAGGTGATCCTGCTTGTGAAACGCATAACGTATGCCACTAAAAGAGAAGCCTGAATAAAGATCGTGAATCGAAAGGAAATGCAAATACACGCCATTTTAAACTTGCAAATAACGGAACAAACCTCCTTTTGTATCGCTCTGCTGAGAAGGGTCAGTCTGTTTTTGAATGGGCGTGAAAGTTCTTTTTAGAAGGTGTCATATCAAAAGCATGATAGAAAATCAGGGGTGGTTTTACCCTCGCCAATTCGGCATTATTGCTATCGTTTCAGTACCGAAGGATGACCTTGGAACTAGGGATTACAATCCGATCCGGCGGATCCGACATCATTTAGCTACCTACCGGATCTGGCAACATCTATCAAATCAGGTCCGGATCAGATAAACCTGAATTTTTTTTTAATTAAAAAATCGGTAATTCAAATGTAACTTTAAAGTAGCAAAATCGTTTATTAAGCAATCGATTTTATATTTTTCAATCATCAGTTTGGAGAAATCTAGCAAAAATAATAAATTAAATTATCAATAATATTTTTTTTAATAAAGAGGAATTAGAAAAGCAAATTCTGCAAGAAAATGAAGACTATTGCAAAAAGACAAACTTTAGATAAGAAACAGATTTTGAGAAAATAATGAAGAAAGAAATGACTTTATACATATGAAATGGACTCAAAGGAAAATATTTGTCTCTTATGTACGACTACTTAAGTACGGTTAAATCAAATAGTATTGAAGCTGAGAGGGCCTTTTCTCGGCCGCTGGTTATATTTGCGTTATTAGTTTTTTAGTTCATTGAGAAAGTAGGTTGGGGGATGACGCAATTAATACGATTTGTTTCCTTAGATGGTTCTTTCAAACTCACAGTTGATTTTCATTACTATATTATAACTTCGATTTAAGCAATTAAGAAGAATTAAGAGTTCCTTTGTTTGTTATGTTGACCAAATACTGCAAAACATTAGATTTTTGTATTAGTATGAGGCAAGGTTAGGTACAATTTATTGGTCATTTGCTCAACGACATTAGAGATAGAGACTACTTAATTTTAGATAAATAGAAAAGTACTACATACAAAACAAGCTGATGTTTTTAGGGGTGGAAAATAGTAAGACTGATCATCATAAATCGTTTAATACTTGCTACTAGCAGCACTAATAGTTACTATAATTAATTGTTGGTGACTGATTTCCTACCTATAGATAATTATTAATAAAGTTGATTCTCTAATGCTAAAGTAAACGTTTTGTTCGTCAATTTGGAATAATATCCTTTTTAATTACTTCCACTCAGCCGATTTTGGAAAAATACATACTGGTAAGATAAACGCATTAACAAATTCTAATCCGGCCGGATCATGTCGGATCCAACCGGATTTGTGTCAATCTGGCTGGATCCGACCGGATTGAAAATCGTGCCGGATTGCAATCCCTACTTGGAACCAGAACCCGCGCTCAAGACGCCAACTGTAGAAGCGCTTTGTTTACATCTCAACCTTTCCCCTAATTTAAAGAATAGACTCGTTCAAAAGCACGTGACTCGACTGCCTTCTCGACAACAGTTGCTCTTGTTTGTATTTACATTTATCCTGTGTGGGTGAATGGGTAACTATGTCTCAACCTTGGAAACAGCGAACAAACAAGACGGGAAAAGTCTTCCAAAGAGACTGCGCCTTGAAAACTCTCGATGAAGGGATGCCTAACTAAAAATAAATAGCGTACGATGGAGAAGAAACAACTCAGATTTGTAAAAAGAAGGAGAACAAACAAGCAATAAATTAGGTTCCCCAAGTAGATTACACAAGGACAGGCTTATTTACGATACTTTCAAAGCCAAGGAGATGGGAAACATTCATCCTCTTCCAAACAAAACACATTCCTCTCTCCCTCGGTTTTTCAAACACATCTTTCCAGAAACAACCGTGGATGGAAGATACACAGCTTCCGGCAGAAACGTATGCTCCATGAGTGTGACACTAACTGACGATAACGTCTAGTTAGTGTCTCCAAAGAATGGAAAACATTTCTTTATGCAAGAAACTTGTCCTCTTCTCAATTTGCCTTTGTTTACCCGAAACACTTTCTGTCAATTTCCTAATTGAATTCTCAATTGCTATGACAGTGCCATTTACCTCGTAGACAGTTTCGTAGACTGCTTCCTAGACACATAGAGAGGCATTTTCTGTCAAGTTAAATTTTGTTAGCGGAAGTGTTTCTGTGAGGCGGGACGTGTGTACTGTACATCTTCCAAAAGTGACGTCATGTGGTTTGATTTTCGAATCCGAAACATCGCCAATTAAAATTCCAAAGAATAAATTCTGAATTGAAAAAAGTTGTTTGACCAACTTTTATTAGATCAAACACCAAAGGCCGCACAAACGGCAACAAACTGCATTTTAAGGCACCCCCCCCCCTCCCCACATGTATCATGTGTAGAATTTGTGCTCTCACTTTCATTTCATGTGTTTTGCGGAATGTTTATGTTTTATGTCTTACCAATTTAGCTTCATGTCACCTGTCCCGACACCCCTTGCTTTGTTGATACGCTGGGTGACTTGGTTCGTAATAAATATAATATTTACGAATTAAATATTATGAATGCAGAGAATACTTGTGTCATATTCTTTACACAATAAATAAGAAAAGGGGGGAAATCGATCATTCATTACAAAATATCAAAGTAGCATGAAAATCACAAGTTTTTTTTCGGTAATCAAATCATCCCTCGTGCATGTACACATAGAGGGTGTCCATAAAGTCTCTTTATAATTTCAACAAATTATTACATATGCAAATGAAAAGTCAGATAAGTGGAAATTATTACAAAATAAGACGTATATATTTAAGATTTTTTGCCTCATTTATAATACACCTCTTTTTGTGAACCATTAGTTGCGCGAAGCACATCAAGACGATACTCGAATCTCTTGTCATGTTCGCTGCAGCATACCTTCATAAATGGAGGCAATGGCACACACGATATCTTTAACGTAACCTCATAGATATAAGTTGAGGGGAGTGATATCTGGTGAACGAGGTGGCCAAACAATTGGGCCACCCCAATTCCAATCCACCGGACTGTAAATGTTTCGTTTAGGAACCCACGAACATGCAGTCCCCAATGTGGTGGTTATCGAACAAAGGTACGGGACATCACTAATCTAAAGCAGAGGATCGCTGATGCCATTGCCACCCTTGATGAGGGTACGCTACAGTGAACAAGGCAAGAAATCGAGTACCGTCTTGATGTGCATCGTTCAGTTAATGGTTCTTATATAGAGGTGTATTAAAGAAAACAAGTATATGTCTCATTTTGTAATAATTTCAACTTATGTGTCTGGCTATCACTTTGCCTTTCTCTCTATATATTAAAAAAAGTTGCCGCCGCCGCATTATTGAAAACTGTGCTGTTTAGCTCGATTCTTAGACGGTTTCCCTAGAAAATTCGGATCAGAAAAATATGAAATTAACATTGTTTGTTCTTCATTGTGTTCCCTGGAGAACTGTAAAGATCTTTTTCCGATGCGGCTATTAGTTTAGGGTTTATTAGGTGTCAAAGTTTGAAAAGCGAAATTTTTTCCGCGAGTGAGCAAAACACATACAAATTTTCAGTCTTAAGCCGTGTTTTTTTTTTTAAAGACTACATTTCAACGTAAATTTTTGCAGCTCGTCGAGTTTTTTTAGAAGTTGGGTTGGCGAGCGTAAGCGAGCAGGGGGCGAAGCCCCCTAGTGTCATAAATCTTTGAAATTGTTAAGAGAATCCATGGATACCCTGTATATCCACTTCACGAGTCAAACGTTTTTGTGAAAGAAAAATGGAGTGGTTTCCGAGAAAAACGAGATTTGAAAACTTGCTCAAAACCATTTATTCCATAATCAATTGGCAAACACAAACCATTGTAAAGGGATTTTTGTATTCAGATCAAAGGAGATGCGTCCTTTCCTAAGCAAATTGTCCTTTTTATTTATGTACACTACAAAAATTGATCTAGACTTCTCAAATGGATGAGAAATTACTCTAGCGCAATGAAGATATGGCAGACAGGAAGTCAATTAACATAGTACTGAAGCAACACAACGGCTATTGGCAACGGTCTGGGATCAATGCTTAAGGAATGTATAGGATAACATCTCGTCACTTTGAACACACGGTCAGATGAAGAGATCAACACCTGAGCTGGCACCCCACTCTCTGGACTTCCACACAACGCCAACGTACACGATCGTCCTTTGATGGATCGAGTTTTGAACTCGCTTCCCCTTGGCTAATCCGTGACTCTTCCGACTGGGCTACCACCGTCAGTGGCCCAGTGTGTTGCTCCAAGTGCGACGTAAATTCAACCTACCTATCATAATCATGTTTGTAACAAAGTCTGGTTGGTAGATTGGGTTTTATGGTACATATCATTGCCTCAACTTTGTGATCGTCAAAATTATTGACTTAGGTGAACCTTGTGGTGAATTCAGTCAACACTACAAAAATTAATTTTTAATAAATAGTACAATTGTGAAACCAAACTCAAACTCTATGAAGTACTTTTTGATGGACAAAGTTTCACGTCTTTCACATACATGTCTTGTAAAAATAATGACCATGACGAGATTACAAACACGCACTCTTTTGAAGTCAGTCACTGCTAAATTGTGGTGAACTTGGCCACCAATACAAGAATGAACTTAAAATGCAAAAGAATACACAGTGTAACCAACTCTATCATGAAGTCTTTTGATGTAGAATACGTCTTACCTTTCGAAACCGCGTTACCGCATTTAATTTTTGAGTGTCACAAAAAAGGGAATCACGGAAAATTTAGTAACTTGAAAAATAAAAATGATACCTAAACGAACAATATCGCGTTCTACAAGCATTTAACAAAGAATGTTACAAATGCGCATTGATCTCGCGCTGACGTCATCGGTTGACGCAATCGCAGCACAAAGATCAGTCACGAAAATGCACTCATATTAATTATAACCGCTCATATTAATTTAGTCTAGCTTCGGCCTCCTTATTGCGAGCACGACGTTGGAGGTGTCATTTGCGCTTTGTAAAAAACTAGCTGAATAACCTGAAGTTGTTCGGGTCTAATGAATGACCCCAACAGTTAAAATATGATAGAGACGTTTCCCTGTGTAAATTTAAATACACAAACCCTGTAGAGCGTGTTTCATATCGCGACAGATAAAATATGACCGCGAACATTTCCTTGTTTTAACTCAAATACACAAACAGTTTTGAACATGTTTCCTTGTCCATGACCATTTATAGCAGGAAAACAAACTTAAGATTTTAAAATTGGGCCTTCGATTGGCACTTTTAGGACTACCAGTGTGCCAATTTTCAAAGCTACAAATAGGTCTGATGATAGAAATAGCCTATTTTTTCCGCAGTGTTCTAAAATATAAGAAGTATAAGTGTACCAAATTTAGTGTGGATTGGTCAAACGGTGTAGATTCTATAGAGAATATACACTGCTGGCCACCGTAAATGCAACACCCTGAAGGAAACATGCAAATAATATGAAATTTACAACATGCATTAGCGGAGGTGAGATATGCAAATGATTAGAATTTCAGCGCAGACGCACATCACGAGCGCTTGTGGCGCCACTTCAAAGCGCTATTTAAGGCTTGATTTCGACGATTTCAAGTACGGCAATTGTGTTTTTCTTGTGATTTTTCAAAGAAACGATCAATTATGCCTCGTAGAAAACAGCGATCATCTTTTGATCAAGTATCCGAGTTCGACAGAGGAAGGATAGTGGCCTACCGAAATTGTGTATTATCTTTCAGGGAAATCGGTAGTCGTGTTGGACGAAACCAATCAACTGTAATGCGGATAGGTGATCGTTGGATGCAGGAGGGTACGACGGACCGACGTGTTCGATCGCATCCACCTCAGTGCACCACTTCACGTGATGACATACATATTGTGCGTATGGCAGTGACGGATCGCTCAGCCACATCACGAACCATAGCACAGCACATCATTCAGTCTGTAACGCATCATCCAGTGTCTGCGCGTATCATTCGACGCCGTTTACAGCAGAGTGGTCTGTCCGCAAGACGTCCATTGCTTCGTCTACCCTTGACGCAGAACCACAGACGTCTCCGCCGCCCATGGTGCGATGAAAGAAGGATGTGGACGGCAGAATGGAATGAAATTGTCTTTACTGACGAGTCACGCTTCTGTCTGCAACACCACGATGTTCGGATTCGAGTCTGGAGACACCGTGGAGAGAGGATGCTGAACAGCTGCGTTATGCACCGCCACACTGGTCCTGCACCGGGTATTATGGTATGGGGCGGTATTGGATATCACTCTCGCACTCCTCTAGTACGCATAGCCGGTACTTTAAACAGCCAGCGCTACATCTCCGAGGTGTTGGAGCCAGTTGTCCTTCCTTACCTTCAGGGCTTGCCCACAGCCATATTTCAACAGGATAATGAGCGCCCACACGTGGCACGCATTGTCCAAGGGTTCTTCGTCAATCGCCAGATTGAATTGCTTCCCTGGCCAACTCGCTCTCCGGATCTTTCGCCGATAGAAAACATGTGGTCCATGGTTGCTCAACGATTGACCCAGATTACATCCCCAGCTGCCACACCAGATCAACTTTGGCAACGTGTGGAAGCTGCTTGGTCTGCTGTACCCCAAGAACACATCCAAAGTCTCTTTGAATCAATGCCGAGTCGTGTGGCAGCGGTGATCTCCAACAATGGCGGCTACTCTGGCTACTGATTTTGGCAGGAACCACACTTCACAGAAGTCTATAAATTTAATCATTTGATACTTGGTCAACATGTTATCTACAAAATAAATTTTGTTATGATATCTCTTGTCTTTCTTGGTGTTGCAATTTGGGTGGTCAGCAGTGTACTATACTAGCCAATGCGTGACTAGCCCGGCGTAACCCATGCCTGTGGTGTAAGTTATTAAACTGGTGAAACATTTTCCGCAGATTTCAAATCCGTTGAAATTTTTAATCTATCTTTAGCGATTCCGATTATACGAAAAAGAATAAACAATCGCAGTCAAAATGGTTTTTTTTTCCTCATTCCCTGAAATGAATAGGACAGGAAATGTAATCTGTTTCTTTTTTTTAACGCGAAGGGCGGAAGATTCAATTTGTTTCACGTGACGTCACAATCTCTTGCGAAAATATAAAGGATATATTCAATTTAAAAATTATTTATTTAAAGAAAATAATATTTTTAGGTATCGATCTAAAGTGAAATTTTCCGCAGATTTGAATTCGCTGAAATTTTTACTCTATCTTAAACGGTCAAGGAGATAGAAAAAAGAACTAAGTGACTTCAGCAGTTAATAATTATTGTCTGGCTGGAAAATCATTCCACCGCACAAAATCAAAGTGAAAACGAAAAAAATAATTTTCTCCGAGTTCCCCGCGATGAAAAAAACTTGGTATGATTCCAAAGCCTGACGGCAAGGTCACGTGAGTAGAAAAGTCTAGACTCCGATGTTCCTTCTCTCTCCATTAGAAACGCGAACCCGTTGGAGAATAAAGCTATTAAATTAATTTTAAAATCTTCTAGATTGAATTTTAAAATTCGCCGCGACCCAAAATTTGTAGGTAGCGCTCACCTCAATCGATACCTTGATGGATGATCCATGATGAACAGTTGAATTGTCGTTGAGATGATAATCACTTTCAACCTGTCTGAGGTCTGTGATAGCAAACACTGCTTCTATTCGTATCACAGCTTCTCTCTTTGTTGCTTTGTAACTTTTACCTTACTAAAATTAACACAGGATAGTCAAAGGTCGCAATCCTCTATTAAATAACCACGTAAACCGAAGTACACCCGTGATCTTAATATAGCTCACACGATTTCACGCAATCGGCAATCAGTCAAGTAGTAGGAACATCTATATATATAATTCTCTTACGTGGCACGCAAAAAAGACGTTATTTGTTATCGCATTTTGGCAACATTGTATGGTTGTTTGCTCACTAAGTAGCCTCGCGCCTCAATTGAATTTATAGCGTTATCGGTTGAAATTTTATTGAAAACAAAAATGAATTTTAGTCGAGCTGTTGCAGTTTATAATTAGAAATCAAAGAAAGCGGAGGATCTTTTCAGGGCCATTTAAAAAACGGTCCTTTTCAATGCCAACCATTATAGTTCAACAAGACGCTTGCACTACAACTTTCGACAACAAACTCAATGAAAAAGTGTGGGTGAGTCGAGAGTGCTGGAAATGTACACACAAACACCATGCTGGGTATTCAATTTTAAAAGCAGCGCTCACATTTCGACTCAAAATTTGATCAAAGTTTTCATATGAATTCTGATTCCAGGGTACTGTATATATATATTTTTTTCTGTAATATAGCAAATTTAGATTTGAAAAATATATTTTGGAATATGATATTTTGTAAACAATCCCTTCTGCTAGGACACATGTCTTCATGGATACGAGCGAAGCGAGCATAGGTTCGCGCAGCGAACCAATGATGATTGCAAAGCAATCCTCCGGGGGTTGGTGAGCGTTAGCGAGCAGGGGGCAGGCCCCCTAGTATATCGTATTCCCATATATAGCTGTGTAATCCAAATTAACCATTAGCCTTTTGGCAGATAAGTACGATTTGTTCTTCATTTCCAGCAGATTGCATTGTCTTTCACACGTCTTGCTAAATCTTCCCGCTTTGTCATGACCCAGATGACTGGGTATTTAATCTGGTGATCAAATTAGATAAAAAGACAGCGATACTTAAAAAAAAATGTAATGACAAGATGATGAATTTTGCTAACTGATGCTTAACTTAACCTTAAACACACTCAGGAATGGAATTCTGGCAACGCCACTGATTACACTTGCCAATCCAAATATGGTGAAAGCGCCAGATTTACCTTTTCGTTTAACCTGGAAAAACCTGTACCGCCCCTATTCCTAATGTGATAACAACAAATCAAAATGTATGTCATGATTTTGTGTCAAGGTCTGTCTATCTGCTTAAACTGCATAGTTAGAAAAATCTTTAAATTTCACCCTTATCACAGCTTATGGACTTATAGTCCTTCAAGCATGCTGTTGACGAGAACGGGACAGTCTCATTATTAACTCTGGGCACCATGGGAGGATCTGCCATATCGCACCCACCTGTGAACTGGTAGGGATATCCTTCCTGAAAGATGTGCCAGGGAAGCCAAGTTGGAAATATACACATTAGCGACCGGAGGATTGCGAGTTCGAAACCAGGTCCACCCAAAGACCATCGTGTGCACGGGGGTTGGAGCGCATTAAATTTGTCATGGCCTCAAATGTCCTCACATTAGCCTGATGAAGTTTGGAGAGTGGGGTGCCAACTTAGGTGTTCACATTGTCATATGAATGTGGTTCAAAATAACGAGGCCTTGAATCTTTCCCTTCAGGAGTGATCCCGGATCGTCACCAATGCCCGTTCGGTCGATTCAGTGTGACGTTAATTAACTAGCTACCAACCATCCTGGAAGATTGTGAAGAAGGTGGCCGGCATTTGCGTGTACTTGAAGAAACCAGGTATTGATAAAAAATTCATGAGTGGCACAAATGAGATTCAAATTTGTAACCCAGAGCAGTTTAGGGTTGAATAACACATTGTCTCAGCACTAGGAGAGGTCCAATAGCCTCTTCGTGGGCGTACCCCTGTTCTAAGTATAACAAAAAAAGTGAGGCACGGTTTAAAAAAACCATAGCTAAAATTTCAATACCTCATTTCATAGTTTTTAAATGTCAGATGGGTACTCCTTTAACTTTACATTTTCAGACAAGCTTACAAACTATATTCTGAGTGAACTCAATTTTCTGTTTACACATGCTGGGGAAAGTTTCGATTGCAAATTAACAGTAATATTTTATTTATTCTGATAAGTGCCGGAAACTTTGCAAATTTTGATATTACTGTATCAAAATAGACATTAGGATGCCCTAAAAGATAGATATGCCTCTCGCGTGATATAAAACCCTAGTATTAGACATACAGAAAGAAAAAAATACCACTCATAGCATGATATAATTTCTGTAGCTACAGCCGAATAAAAAAACGACTCACACGATCGCAATTGCACAATTTATATCGCAGAACAAAACGGAAGGTAGCAATCGGTAGGGATGAATGTTTTCTACAAATATCAATGTTTCAATACTTTCTCCGATAATTTCAATACGAACCCCCATCTTTTATTTGTAAAAAAAAAAAAAAAAAAGTCATACCTATCGATTGCAACATTACGTTTGGTTCTGCGATGTAAATTATGCAATTGCAATCGGGAGAGTCGGTTTTTTTTTTGACGGCATTCATAATTAATAAAAAATAGTTGCCTTGTTTTTCCCAGTACGATTTTAGCACTTCGAAAATGAAAATTCTAGAGAATGAATTCAAAATTGATGTTTGAAGGTTGATTGGTCAACGCCTATTAGATTAAGTACCAAACGTCGCCAAAACAGCGTTGAATTACATTTTAAGGTCACCCGAGATGTATCATGCACGAGCACGTGGTAATGGTAATTTTAGTTAACGTAGTACAAGAGCAACACAACGGGCTATTGACGACGGTCCGGGATCAGTCCCTTTCGGGAAAGATCCGAGGACAACACCTCGTAATTTTGAACCACGGGCAGATGGCGAGCCCGCGCACTTGGAGAGAGCAGAAGTAAAATCTTCACTAAAACAGTCTGGTTTGTTCACTTTGAAAATCACTCTCACACGTAGTTGGATTCATGAACTGATTTTTTAAACTTTGAAGGAAGTTAAAAAGAAAAGGAATGTTTTTGCTTTGACGAATCCATGAGATTGAATCCTACCCATATAAATTCGTTCCTGATAGAGGTCACGACACCCTGATGCTATTAGACGGTTCATCGATTCCATCGAAAAGCTGTCAACCTCCTGAGGACTATCAACTCGACTAGACTATTTTCACGCAATGAAAACAAAGGATGACGATTCAAGAACAGCGACGCAGTTTGAGACCTACGTTTATGCACTTAGTTCCACCTGCCAGCACAATACAACTCCAAGAGGTGCGATTTAATTATCGTGAACCACTTCCCCAGAGCAAGCTGTGCACACCTTAAAGAAGACTTCAGCTCCTTTTTTTACGTCGGCCGGGGTTATATTGATTCAATGGCACAACTGGAAGGAGCAGCCAACGCAATTCAGAACGCGTGACCTTGGTCTTGAAAGCACACACATGTGACGTTGGTGCAAGTCTGTTGACCCAGCAGGGGATGTGGCGCTTGCGTGACCTGAAAACTGACAGCTCTTGTTTTCACCTGTAGCTATACTTTCGAATATAGGTCAGGACCACATGCTGGGCAGTCGGGCAGTATTCGACCCCGATGGAAAACGATCCCCCTGGAACGAGGAATGCTGGCACGTTGCATTCTTCGTTCCGAAGTCCATGCCCGATAGGGAAGATCCACTTCCGGCTAGGAATAGCTGGAACGTAATGAACCGTGACGGAACGTTGCAATCAAAAACGAAATGCCTTCACCACCTGTCGATGCGTTCTTCTGGACGTCACTTTCGAGCCGACATCCGGGTTTCTCGATCACTTTGAATTGAATCGTTTGTTTCTACAGAATGGCGAGACAGATTTTCAGAAGTCCTAACAACTTTATTTTCGTTTTTCCTTTGTATATTTTTTGAATCCTATTACAACTCGTTTTCCGTTCTCTGTTCTATGGACATGCCAGGCACTTGATTTTAACGTCACTCACCATCTGGCTTCCCAAAACTTCTGTACTCTTACTTTAATTAAGTGTAGTGCACGTGTCTAAGTGTAGAGCCTTCACGGGGGTTGTCTACTATTATATAAATTGCAGTCAAGAGTGTCAACAATACCACAATAAACAAGTTTACACATAGACAGTCATGCCCCCAGTATGGAAACGAAACTCACAACTTAAACCTCTATTGGAGAGTCTGGGACGACGTTACTGTAGAACAGTATTAGGTTATTACTGCAAACCAATACCATTCTCTGCAATACATATTGGCTAGTTGAGAAAAGTCTATTGTTCTGGTTGGGTCAGGTTTAACCAGCCTGTTCACACACACACAAAAAAAAAGTAATAATTTGGTAATTTTTAGTTAGCGTCGTACTAGAGCAAGACGACGGTCCGGGATCAATCCCCTAAGGGAAAGATCCTGGGACTACACCACGTAAATTTGAACCACGGTCGAAGCAAGGTGTTTGACGAAGCAACACCTGAGCTGGTACTCACAAAAAAAGAACAAACACGCAAGATTAAGGTAGGGTAGGAGGTAGATGAATTATTTTCACACACACTGAAGCGAACAATCTATTGGTGACGGTCACGAATCAATCAATAACAGAATGACCCGAAGACAATATCTCGTAATTTTAAACCACGGTGATATTACGGAGAGTGGGGTACCATCTCAAATCAGCACCTGAGGTGGCACTTCGTTCTGAAACTAACTCACCATGCCAACATTAAGTAATAAAAAGATAGTTAGGTTTGGTAAATTAATTAACGTTGCACTGGAGCAACGCATCGGGCTATTGACAACGATCCGGGATCAAACCCGATGTGAAAAATCCGGGGGCAATACCACATAATTTTGAACCATGGTCTGATGACGAGGTCCCACTTGAGCTGGCATTCCATTCTCCAAAAGTCCACACCACTCCAACGTAGAGTGCCTATATAATAAGAGTGGCGACAAGGGACCAAATTTGGCCCAATGAGCATGCGCGGCAGCCATTTTTCTACCAGAATCGTCTCAAAGAAGGTTGCTGGTCGAATTAATATATCATTTCAGGGAGAACAAAAAGCATATGATTGTTATAATATGGATACATTCGGTATAAATGAATCATATAAACGCTCAATTACATGTGTAATTGATGAGATTGATTGCACAACGCGCTAACTTAGATTGTGAGAAGCACCGTGTTGTTAAAAAAAAGATATTTATTTAAAAAGTCTTCACAATTTTATACTGACAAAACACTAAAATAATAATAAATAAACATTCTAGAACGCGAAATGGAACATGAATAAGCTATATTTCCTTTTTAATTTAATGTACACACGTTTTTCTAGAACACACAAAAAGTTCCCATGTTAAGTCTACGGGAGCTAGGAAAAGACCGCCTCGGGCGGTAGAAAAGGTCTCTAAGCCAATCAGATAGTGTTTCCCGTATGTCGCCACTCTTATTATATAGGCACTCTACTCCAACGTGAGGACATTTGAAGGCACGACAGATTTAAAGTGCACCAGCATCCTTTCAACATGAAAGTAATATACAGGACCGTACGCGTTAGATAAATCAGTAGAATTTATCTCAAGTAGAATTTATTTATGAATATAATTTATCTCAGGCCCGAAGACCAGATACAGCCCTGCTGGCAGGTTTACCTGGTCCACAGACTAGATACGATGCTCCTGACAAGTTTGAGGGCTCTGTAGTCCAGGTATGGCCCTACGGATAGGTTTGATCGATCCGGAGTCTAGATACGGTCTTCCGTTAATCCGGTTCGCCGGCCATATATGGCTTTGCGAATAGCCTGAATAGCAGATACGAATACCATTATTCGTAAGTATTCTACTCAGTCATAAAAAGTATATTAAAAAAAAATAGCAAACTGCATAGCATTATTAGTTAATTAGTTACGGGGAAATTTCCGTGAGAAGATTTATATATACCCTATTGCAAAAAAATTGACTCACCAAGAAGGTGCAAAATTACAGTGGTGCCGAGCTCGATCCACTTGGAACGGCACTAACTGAGGACGTATAGTCTTTAGTGACGAGTCCCGTTTCCAACTTTGTCCCGCAGACGGGTCGGGAGACGTCCAGGGCAGCGTGGGGATCCTGTCTTTATTATCGCATACCACACATGCCCACAAGAGGGCGTTATGGTATGGGGGGCCATGTCCTTTGATAGCCAGACCCCTTTGGTAGTTATTTCTTGTAGACTTACATCTGGTACACAGCACAGCTGTACGTCAGGCCTCGAAATAGATTTTTTAATAACAAGGTGCACCAAAGTTTTTAAATTAGGTGCACAGGTTATTTTTTAGTTGCACAGTTAAAAAAAAAAACGTAATGTAAGAGCATTGATATAATATAAACTAATTTAATAGTTGGGTATGTTTAGATAGGTTAGTAGTAGATAGTAAATAAAAATATTTAAATATCTACATTCTCCGGCGCACGGCTGTCTTGACAGTCGCTTCAACAGAGCTAGCTGGAAAATGTTTCGATCATCGGAAAGTTCTAGTGGCATGGCACAAGTAAACCTTCCTCCTGTATAAACCCGTTACGGCACAGCGATTTTGTTTTCGCATAGTGTGTATTTAGGAATTTTAATTACGTTCTTTTAGAGCGAGAGAGGTCGATACTAATAGTTTGTTAAAGCATCAAAATAACATGTAACGTTCCCTCCATTTTTTAACATTAGGTGCGTGCACGGCATGCACCTAGCTGAAAAAAAATTAGGTGCACAATTTTGTCTAACGGAAAATGTGAAATGCATTTTATTCTGTACTAGCCTGGCATTGGGGCAACACCATGATGTACGGTAATGTAATCTGCATTTCTTGCCCTTCGCATTAAAAAAACAAAACAATCTGTTTATTTTTGGAAAGCGAAAGTTGACATGACATCACAATCTCTTGCGAAAATATAAACGATATATTCAATTTGAAAATTATTTATTTAAAGAAAATCATATTTTTAGGTATCGATCTAATGTGACATTTCCCGCAGATTTCAAATCCGATGACATTTTTACTCTATCTTTAACGGTCTAGGAGATAGAAAAAAGAATTACATAACAAAAGTTATAACTTTGTTTTTTATCGTCTGTTGGAAAATCATTCCTCTCTCTCTGCACAAAATGAAAACGGAAAAAATAAATCTAGAATCTATCATATCTTTATGATGTTGCCATTCCAAAGAAAACAATAATAATTGAATTTCTTTTAATTCATTTAAAAATGTTCTAGATTGAATTTTAAAATTTATCGCGACCCTAAAATTGCAAAAAAATTTGGACTACTTGTGTGCCAAATCGCATTACTGTAATTGCCTTACATTTGTCAGGACTTTGCGCGCAAGAAACAAACAAACAAACACTTCCTTTTATTATAATATTAGAGATTGGTGGATATGAAATACTTTTTTTAATTGCGTTGGTGACTGTCTAATGAACAATTTAGCAAACATCTTTTTGATGTTCAGCATTCACTTGCTTTTTTTCTTTAGCTTTAAGACTTTTTGAAAGTATAACGATGTTTAATTTTTATCATTTATGCAAATTACTGTTTAATTTGGTTTTGTTGGAATCAGTGAGGTTGACTTTTTTAAAGCATAACTCTGTCACGGGTAATATTGTGTGTTTGCTGCTGTGTAATGCGAGAGCATTTGGGTAGCGGAAGAAAAATCTAAGCATTCTGTCTGATCTATTTTTTTTCACAGAAAATACCTTTTGTTGGGAAAAAGAATTTTTTGAGTCCAACTCTTTCTAATTCAATGTTTGTGCTAAAAATAGAGATAAACAGGTAGAAATCAGCTCACTTATGCTTCTGTTTTATCTTTAATTCAGAAATTGGTATATTAGTGTATTGGTATATTGGTGTCAGCGCCTCTGAATATGTGAAAACTAAAAGACTCAGAGCTTACGTTTTTATTTCAAGAATTACCGGTACAATCAGACAGATTCGAGACTGTTGAGTAGTTAGCTGCCGTTGTGATGTGAAACATTTTATCCATCAAAATCAAACGATTACGACATTTTATCGAAACATTTCTGATTCCAAAATCCCATTGCAAATGGAATTCCAAATTCTATTCAACAAGGCGACGTCTTGTTAAACGTTCTATGCTCTGTTTGACGAGAATAATAAAGTTTGATATAATTGTTATTCCAAGCGAATATATTGCGTGCAAGAAGAGCATTAGACAAACAGGATGCTATTCTATACAGCGTGTTCTCCAAACTGTCAGAAGCTCTTCCTGGTAGCAGAACTACCGCAGAAAAAAAATGGCAGCTATGCATGCCTTGGAAAAAAATATTTTATAGCTCAGTTATCCAAAAAGCTACGTAACCTCATTTTATTCAGTTTACGTTCTTTGTGTCGTCATGTAGCCATATCTGGTACACAAATCATAAATTTATTTTAGTTGCCAGATGTTTTTCAATTAGGTGAGCCTAGAATAAGAATCCACAAAAAAGGGCACTGCTACAAAAATCAGGTATTACACATAAATACGAAGAACAAACTATGCTTTCAAGATACATGTTTATAAACTTACACAAAAGTAGTAGAAAAAACATTTAAGATACCTATAAACTCTTAACCACACAACCAAAATTTTGAAATACCTAAAAACAGATACTTCAAAATCGTTTGTAGTTAGAATATGTTACCATATTGCTCGTTAAACTGACATATTCTTTAAACACGTTTTTTTCTTGTTAAAATTAAGTAAGAGTTGACTTTTTCCAATTTTTGTTCTTTGTGTGAACCATATATTACCTATCTATCATATTATATTCTTTAAACACATATCGTTTTTCTTAGAGCAGAAACTCATGAACTGACAAAAAATAAAATTTTACCACACAGCCGATAAAAGACTAACTAAGATTTAAGGTCAAATATAAAAATTATATACACTTTTGCTTAGTGTTATATTTTTTTCAAAACGAATACAATGTGACACAATTTTTTCCTCATTATCATGAAAACAATAATTTTGTGTCAAAAACTTCCTGTCCTAAAAATGTCAGTTAATGAGTTTCTCCTCCGACGATACTGTTCTTGCTAAAATTAAGTGAAAGTTGACTTCTATTCAAGTTTTTTAAGTGTACTCTGGTCAGCTCCACAGGAAAAAAAACTGACGAGACTTTGGATTAAAATAAATACTTGTGCATAAAAATGTACGTTGGACTGTGTTCCTTAAAAACCTCCTTTTAAATGAAAAATATATCCATACATCAGGGCTCGAAATACCCGGGTGCACAGGTGCACTGTGCACGTGAAAATAAAATTGTGCACCTAATTTTTTCTCGCTAGGCGCACCTGTGCACCTAATTTAAAAACTTAGGTGCACCTTGTGCACCTGTATTAAAAAATATATTTCGAGGCCTGCCATACATACATTCATCATTCAACACTACGACATTTAAGAAACCAGAAGAAAGAAAACTAGCCATCCAAAATTACTTTCTCAATACGTGCCTTGTTTTAGAAAAATCAAATGTTTTTAGAACGGGATGTATTGCATGTGGGCGGTGAATACCTCAGGAACCCTGAAGAGCTCCCTGGTAGTCCTACCCCCCTGTAGACACTGCTTGGCACGTTCCTTTTCTAGACCATATTCTAAGAACTGATGATTTGCATAATTTTTTTGCGATATACAGCTGCTCCTTAATTAAGAACGTTCCATCATTAAAATTTCACCTGCTGTTTGAATTCCGAGCGAAAATTTTATTCAGTAATATCAACATAATAATCACTCGTCATGTCTTTATTTGGTCAATGCAACCAAGATATAAAAAAAATGACAAATTGCGTCGTGTTAACACTTTTGCTTCTAAATAGATTCAAGGTGATATCTTTAGCTGTGAAATGTGTTCCTCAAGGGTACTCGAAGTTCATTTCAAGATATGTAGTTATTTATATTCATATAAAGATAGTTATTTAATTGGATCTATGAAACGCAGAGGCCGAGCCAGTGCCGTCTTAAATTATGGTTAGTTGCCCAAACCACCAACGGTTTAATGGCTCTGTGACCAATTTATCCAGTATTGAATGTACTGGGCGAGCACCTGCTCGTAATAAGGAAAATAGGGCTGGTCGAAAGACAGTATGCGCCCAACCAACGTCTCTCTATAATAATTTTATATTTGTTTCTTGTAGGTTCTTTTTTGCAATTCTTTAAAGATACTTATGAAACTGAATATAGTTTCACAAATGTGTAAAATACACGACAAAATACCGAACGAACTACTCAAAAACAAAAGCCAGTACATAATGCAGTACAATTCAGCATTTGAAATCGTTATTCATATATATATATATATATATATATATATATATATATATATATATATATATATATATATATATATATATATATATATATATATATATATATATATATATATATATATATATATATATATATATATATATATATATATATATATTGTTGTTGGTAGACAATGATATAATCAAACGTGGAGACAAGATAAATTGTAAGAAATGAATTGCGCCTCTATAAATCATTTTTTTATATCGATCAAGGCATCAAATATGTAATGTGCATACAGTAAACGATAAAATACTGATTAAACTATTCAATTCTAAATTAATTATATGCAGGACCACCATGCTAGGTAAGGCAGCCAGGTTTTAAGAGCAGCGGATTAGTAGCCGGATGGTTTTTTGTACTAGTTTCGGAGGAAACTGGATCTATTCAAAGACAGTCGTGTACATGGGATCTGGTGCACGTTATATATGTCGTGGCTTCAAATGCCCTCACGTTGGCCTGTTATGGAAGTTTGTAGAGCGGGGTGCCAACTCAGACGTTCATTTCGTCCATGGTTCGAAATTACGAGATGTTGTCCTCGGACATTTGCTTCTGGATTGATACCGGATTGCCGCCAATATCCCGTTGTTTTGGTCCAGTGCTATGCTAATTCATCTGTCTATTTATCACATAAAGAATATCTATATACATAATTCTCTTACGTGGCACACAAAAAGACGTCATTGTTGTCGCGTTTTGGCAACACTGTACGATTGTTTGTTAACAATGAAGCCTCAATTGAATTTATAGCGTTATCGGCCATTTTCAGGGCCAACAATTATAGTTCAACAAGACGCTTGCACTGCAACTTTCGTCAGTAAACTCAAAGAAATATATATGGGTGACTCGAGTGCTGGGGAAATGTACACTCAAACAACATGCCGGGAATTCGATTTCCAAATCGGCGCTCACATTTCGAGTCTAAATTTGCTCAAAGTTTTCTTTTTGAATTCAAATACAAATACAAATACAAATATTGACGACCAGCTACAGGCTCAAGCCCAACAAGGCTGGTCCTTTGTTTATGAATTCTCCAATTCCCACTGACTATCCAATTGTGTCTTAAATTCGTACACTCCCTTTGAATTAACTATATTTTCTGGCAACGCGTTCCAACTGTCTATTACCCTATTAAAGTAGTAGTTTTTCCTTAAATCCCGATTAAAATGTGTCTTATTCAATTTATACCCATGACCCCTTGTTCTGTTATCCCTATTGAAATTTAAGCCCTCTGTGTCCCCTTGTTTTACAAACTTGAAAAGCTGAATCAAATCCCCCCTCCTTCTTCTTCTTTCCAGCGTATACATTCCAAATTGTTCGAGTTCTGATTCCAGAGGTACTGTATAACTTTTCTATACTATAAAAAATTTATGTTTGAAAAATATTTTTGTTTGGAATATCATATTTTGTAATCAATCCCTTCTGCTTGGACACATGTCTTCATTGAGATGAGCGAAGCGAACCAATGAGTATTGCAAAACATTCCCCCGGGGGTTGGCGAGCATCAGCGAACAGGGGGCGGGCCCCCTGTACATACACAACAAGAAGGACGATTATCTTGATTATGATTCATCTTGGTCTAGCATATGCTACACCAAGTCCATAAACAACGCGTCTTTAAAAAATCCCAAACCATCAATGAATCTCAAAAAGTTCATCAGAACTAAACCGACCCTCGCAAGCACGTCAGGTCTGTGAATTCGCGTATTTTGGACAAATAGGAAAAACTTTATGTCCATTTTGAAATTCGAGTGTAAGTATGGTCACTTTCGAATCTCCAAATGGCCGTTTGTGATTTTCGATTGCATAATATCCCCAAAGCATAGCCCAAGGACCGTCGAGTAGGGTCTGGCGCACGTTAAATCTACCGTGGTGTAGAAGTTTGGAGAATGGGTATGCCAGCTTATGTATGACCTCGCCATCTGACCGTGGTTCAAAATCACGTGTTGTCCTTGGATCGTTGCCAATAGTCCGATGTATTGCCCCTGTGCGATGATAACCTTTAGGCTGGAACAGCAGTTGGACCTTGATCGAACCAAAAAGGAATTTAGACTACGGCCAGTTCAGCAGTTGCACCTTGAAAGTTTTAAGAATCGCGCCACTCAGTTATTTCTACAGCTATAGTCAAAAGGTTATTAACCTTATGACTACGGGTTTTTACTGTCGCGATTCTTATAATTTTCAAGGTACAACTGCTGTACTGTCCTAAAGTTTAAATTCCTTCTTCACGATCAAAGAATAACTGCTGTACCGGCCGTAGTCTAAAAGGTTAAAATACCTATGTCCCAAAGTATAGCCTGAGTGATTTCCCGTATACCAATCATTAGTAGGGAGTTCTCCATAGAAACTTACTGCAGATTTTGGATTCAAAATTTACTGGGACGTTAATTTGCTCAGTGACAATAGTCTCCCAAGGAACCGTCTTCAGTGAACCCTTCAGCTGTGTCACTACATTAATACAGTTCTTGAAACTTCCTATTCCCATACATTGTGGCTATCAGACAAGAATACAATCGGAAGACAACATAAATCGAGTCACTGAACTATAGCCTCTATCCCTTTGTTTACTGGTCGACGTCATTCAAACTTAAACTGTTCATTCCTGTCTATGAAGTCTAAGTTACATCCTTATGTTATGCGTTTCAATTTCTATGTCAAAAGAGTACGCTATAGAAAGGAAAAATAAAAAGACCGTTGTTATTAACTTCTAACCCGGAGTCCATTCTCGTGTCTTCGATTTCACCCCTGGGCAGTAAATCCATCGCATCTAGTTTTATGGTGGGTAATTTGCACCGCGGTGTTTGGAGACGTATCTGGGTTAATTGAATAAGCAAATTAAAAAAGCGGATCGCCTCTGAGCAAGGGAATGCATCTTCTACAATATACACAGAAGTTTGACCTGTTTCCTGTGAAATCGTTTTTCCGATTCACTCTTAGACGTTATTATAGGATTCAATGACTCTCATAATTGCTTGTTTCCCAGTTGCTTAAAAAAAGCATGCTTATTTCTGGGTAGAATTGGTGACATGAAATTGTTTTTGGAATGGTGCTCGTTTGACAAATGTATTGTGAGATTTAAATCTGCATACGTTGAAAAAGCCAATGTTGACGAAAATTTGCAATTTCTTTTTATTCTACTAACATGTTCCCTGTACTTCTGTGCTTTCAAAACAGCTTCAACTTTTAATGTGCGACTAATAGAAAAAAAAGCTAGGTCAATTTAAAATGTGAATGAAATCGTTAAATTATATCGGAAGTAGCACACCGAAACCGGATCTAATAATAAGAATATTCTATTTTTACCATAATTACTACCATTTATCTGTTTTAGTAAGATAGAATATATAATAATTATGTTGCTATAAATTGGCCACTACAGTTTTTTAATAAAATTCGCTTATTTGTTAGAAGAATTTCGCAATATCTTTTTACTCTCTTGGATTTTGTTTACAAGCATTTTTTTCAGAATTTCATTTTAGTCATAAACATTGAATTCCAGAAATGATAACTAAAAAAGTTATTGATATATATTTATAAAATGTTTTATGTACATTCGAAATAGAGTTTGCTAGCGCATGCACTAGAATCATTTTGATATCTTTATTTTTTTCTTATTTATGAGCTTGCATTTGAATATCGATGTTGCAAAATGGCCAGAAATCCTTAACAGTTTTTCGATGAGTCATAAAACCTTTATTTTTTTTAAAATATAGTCCTACTTCTAGTGGAAGCCAAGATAACATCATGAAGTTTACTCTGTTCATGTTTTTTGTTGCGAATTTAAATTGTATAACCTGTATCATTTTTCAAACTTTTGAAAAAAAAGCTTCAAATTTACACACAATTCATTTTTTTTTTAATTTTAATTAGTGATAGTGCAAAATTAATTTTGAAAACAAATAATAAAAAATAACATTATATTGCTTCTGTATAGCATTAAAAAAAAAAAGGTGCTCCGAACGTATGCAGATACCTTATGCTTCTGATTAAAAAATGTCTCAATTTATTATAACATTTGGGCTTGTGGAGTTTGGATAAGTAAACATCTCGGGGTGCACTTGACATAAATTTATTAACACTAGGGGGCTCCGTCCTCTGCTCGCCCAACCCCGGGGATCGCAACGCATTCTCATTTGGATTACTTCGCAAACCAACACTCCTATCGCAGACTTAGAGTAGGAATAGTAGGAATATAAACCTACTCTATGATCGCAGAGTCCTGTGACGGCGAAACCTCTGCCCCCTCCTCGTGTCAGCTCCATGTCACATATAGTTTGATCTCCTCGAGGAACAATTTGCACACTATCGCAAAAATATATACTTTTCGTCGCATCGAATTTATTTATGAAAATGTTTTTAAATAATTATACCATAAGAAAGAGTGCCATTCTAAGCTTTTTCAGGTGGAATTTTAAAATTTAAAAACTAATAGTATTAAGCTATAGATTTGACAGTTTTAGTTTTATATCGGTAAAATTACGATCTAAAAAATACGAAAATTGTCTGACCAACTTTTGATTGCATCGAATTTATTTAACAATCCATTTTTTTAAAAATTATACCGTAAGAAAGAGTACATACTAAGGTTTCCCTGATGTTTTCAAATTTAAAAACTAATAGTTATAAGCTATAGATATGATAGTTTTAACAAAAAAATAATAAAAATGTCCCGATTTTTCCTGAGTTTCAAAAAATTATTATCTGGAACCAAATTGAAATTTCTAAAAAAACTCGGCATGGTGGAAAAATTGACGTTTAGAGGTACTCTAAAAAATAATTCACGGCTGAAGACTGAAAATTTGTACGTCTTTTGCTCACTCGCGTTAGAAATTTCGCTTTTTTCCGACTTTAACACTTTATGCACCGTAAACTTATAGCCGCATCGGAAAAAAATATTTTTCATTTTGTTCCCTGTAGAATTTTGAACAAACCATGTTAGTATCGTAATTTTCTTATCCGTACTTTCTCGGGAAACCGTCTAAGAATCGAGCGAAAAAAAAGCGAGTTTTCAATCCTGCGGCGAAGAAGAGTTGCTGAAGATACCATCACTATGATTGGCTAATGATAAACAGCATTAGCTAATCATGAGTTGTGGTGGTTGAATTAACGTCCCTCTGGAGCAACACAATGGGCTATAGGCGCCCTCCAGGATCAACCCCCGAAGGCAAGCAAGGACAACACTGCATAACTTTGAACCACGGGGCCGGATGACGAGGTTACAACCGAGCTGGCACCCCACTCTCCAAACTTCCACACCACGCCAACGTGGGAGATGATTCCATGATCAAACCCGAAGGGAAAGATCCATGTAAATGGTCAGATGGCGATTGTTTTCAGGGAGGGTCGCCAATTCGGGGGATATGAAGTTTTTTTGTCTTGTGTTGCAGTATTTTTTTAAGTTCAAAGAGCTCTAAATCTTTTAGTTGTACTAATAAAAACTTGCACGCACTGGGGACAGAGCTCTATTTTATTATACGCTATCATCTTCATTTTTCTACGCCTAAACAGCTAGATAAATATCCTTCAAGATAAAACTTTTCAAATGGCCTAAGTTTAAGGTAAACAGTTGTAGCAGTAAAATCCACAAGAGCATATATATTGGTGTGGAGAAGCGTATTTCAAATTGATCGATTCAGCATGTGACAGGCGTATTACACATTTTTCATGCATGCCAAAACTAAATAAAAATATAAACTCGTATTTCTTTAATATCGATCGATCTTGCAAAGTACAACTTAAAGTCCGAAACATGAATCTTCCAAACTGAAATTTACTACTTGTATACTCAGCATAAACGCTTTTGACCTCCGAAAAACCAATCAAAATTTATGCTGCTTCCAATAAAAAACATACTGCAGATGCTTAAAATTTGTAAGTGATTCATGGACGTTGAGTACATCGGTAGTCTCTTCAAATAAAAGTTACAGTATGGAGGGCAAATACATTGCACGTGTATTCTTATAAACCATAACTCCAATATTTTCAATCATCAAAAAGAAAAAGTGGCTTTAGCTTGTTTGGACATTTCTAGACTGGCTTAGCTAAGGGGAGCGTCAATGTCAAAAGGTGGTAGTTGAATTAACGTCACACTGGAGCAACACAGCGGACCAGTGGCGAAGGTCTGGAAAAAACTCAGAACGAAAGAACCGAAGACACCTCGCCATTTTGAAAAATGGTCCGACGGTGTGCTTACACCTGAGCTGTCACACCAGCTATACACTTTTCCACACCACACCAACGTCGGGACACAACAGATTTATCATGCACCAGCCCCCTTTGTACACGGCAGTTTTTGGTTGGATTTGAACTCGCGACCCTCCGGTCGCTAATCCGCTATTTCTCCAACCGTCCACCCACCATGTCGAGTAGTCTAGTCATACATATTACAAAAATGCATGTTTTGTCTTCTCATCTGACTTCAGAGTAGTTTTATTTTACAGAGGCTGTTCGCACATTTTTTAGATGATTTTGGTTAGCGGTAATATAAAATCATTTGCTACAAAAGAAATAATTGCAGTTGTACTATGTTTTAAAAGTCAAAAATATCGTCTGCGGCTTGAGAGGTTTGTTTTAATTCAAAATGGCGTTTTTAACGAAGCAGTGGTTCGAAGGCTATATTTATGCTCTTTCCGAAGAGAAATATTCATATTCCGTTACCCAAAAACGATGTGAGAGTCATGGTTTAGTGATATCTAAAGCGTCGATAGGTAATATCGTCAACAAGAAAGGAAAAAAAAAACCGTCAAATTGGAGCCTCAAGTGGGACAAAAAATCCAAAGAAGTATCCAAGGAAGAAACGGACATCTTCGACTATTGCAAAGGTACGTTGTTTAATATTAAAAGAAAATCCCCCTAGTCAAAGGACAGTTGCAAAATCATTAAAATACTCGGTGTCCACTGTAAACAATGATAAACGTTGATTTAAAACTTAAGAAAGCGAAAAAACACAATGTGCATCGTCTTTCTCCAAAGCATATTGCTGAACGCAGGACACGCTGCCGAATTCTATATGAGAAACAGATATGCAAAGAAAAATGGAAAAAAATTGTCACAATAGATGAATCATGGGTGTATTTAAATGATTGCAGCAAAAAAAAAAAAAAAAAAGAGATTATCATAAAAGGGGAGAAAAAAATTTAAGTACATGGTTCACAGAATCGAAAGAAAGTTTTTCTAAGGGATTCATGATTGTTGCTGGTTTTTCATATAATGGCAAGTTAAAAATAAAGAGAGCGGAAAAAAATGTCAAGATTAACTCCAAATACTATCAGGAACATATTTTATCGCCAATTTTTCTGAATGAAATACCATCGCTTTACCCACAGTGCCATCAATCTGTGGAACTCCATCAAGACAAAGCTAGCAGTCACACATCAAAATCCACTGTAAATTTCCTAAAAAAAAAAAGAACAAAAAACCGGTATCAAGGCCATACCCTTCACTGATATCCCTACTAAATCTCCTGATGTATCACCTATGGATTTTTGTGCTTTCGAACTTTTAAAATCTGCATTATGCAAACGTCGTCCCACAACCCTTACAGGACTCTGGAAAGCTGTTCAGGAGGAATGGGATAGAACACCTCTTCTGACACTTCAAAAGGCATTATTATCCTGGAAATTACGGTGTCGAAAGATAGTTCAGAATAAGGGCTATCAAATAGAACATTTAAAACGCAAGAATTTTATGTAATTTAATTTTGTGGATATAATATACATTGTCTAAAAAATGTGTGAACAGCCTCTGTAGTTACGTATGTACAGTGTTTGGCAAAAACCCAACCCGCCCGGGTTTTACTGGATATTTGTAAATACTTGTAGAATATTGTTCTAATTTCTTGTCTTTTTATGTTTGACATAAAAATATAAATTACCTTCATTTAAAAAATTTTTAAAACAAAATAGCTTAGTTCGGTTTAATAGTTTTCTGCACTAAAGCCAATGGTGATCACGTAGAGATCGGATTTTGCATACCTTTTTTTGTCCTTAATGTTGATAGAATTCCGTATAGCGTGTTTTTTTTTTTAGCAATTTGCAACCAAAAAACCCGAATTTATTTTGCATGCTTTTGCATATTCGTTTTTTTGTGTGCATGTTTTGTGCATAGTTGGACCTTTTTTTTTCCTAGTTTCAAACGTTTTTACAAAAAAAATTCAAATATTTTTTCAAAGAACTTTTTTCAGGGCGTTTTGGAAGGAAGATTTTCAGAGGCAAAACACTCTAAAAGCTAACAGAGTTCAGTTTCGTTTTTTCCGGCGCAAAGTATCAAAGCCACTTGGGAGATTTAATAAATTTTGAAATCTATCACAAATCTTGTACAAAAACCCACCAAAAATCCGGATGGGTTTTTCTAGGCTGGGCACAATCCGCCATCTCTGCTTATGTAGGAATGATTATGCCGTTTCCATACTAGCATAAACATACGAAAGAGATCCAAAGAGGATCAAGTCTAGTTAGATATGAACACGAATAGAAAGTGGAAATTGGTAAGAAATGTCCACAAAGACCATTATATTTCGTTTATCTAACTTGCCAGGCGGCTTCTTTTCAGAGCCCAGCAGGTACTTAAATAACGTCACACTGGGGTAATACGACAGACCGGAATCAAACCCGAACGGGAAGATCCGAGGACGACACCACGTAATTTGGAAACACGGTCAGATAACGAGGTCACACCTGAGCTGGCACCCCACGCCAACGTGAGGACAATTGAGGCCACGACAGCCTTAACGGTAGTGGGGGAGTCGCAAATTAAGTAGTACCGGAATACTCTGACATGGATGGTACTGATTGGACGGGTGGAAGGTTGAGGGACAGAATAGAGCGGTATTTTACCAATACTTTCTTATTATCTTCTCGTAAAAAAAGCAGTGCCGAAACTGTGTTCCTGCTATACTAACCACTCTTGCTTAACGTGTAACGGCCCATGTACACGATGGTCTTTGGAGAATATTTGTAAAAAATGTCTACAGGGACAACCCTCCATTATATTGCATTAGCTGAATAACCCGGCGTTACTCGAGTTGAAATGGATGTTGATTGAAAAATGTGAATTAGAATAATCACTTTTCTTACATAGAAAAAGGCAATAATTTCAGTTGTATGGAAAATACTTTTTAACTTTTTCATGGCTTCTACAACTTACTTCAGATGCAAATATATACACAGTCCAGTCACATTAATGTGACCACCACCTACTTTGGACGTCAACGTGAAATAACCAATCACAAAAGGCAGGTGGCAGCACATTGCAGTGGAGTGTATATAAAGGATGTCCTAGGGTATCGGAAAGCATGTCAATCGTTGGCGTAATGCTGAAACGTAACGATTTATCCGACGTCCAAAAGGGCGTGATTATTGGCTTTCGGGCCAAGGGTGGAAGCATTTCGGAACCGGCTAATTTTGTGAACTGTTCGCGTGCCGCCGTGGTAAAAGTATACCGTGCATGGCAAAATGGCACTATCCAAAATCAGCGGCGTGGCACATGTGGTGCACCACGGGCTATAGATGACAGAGGCGAACGAAGGCTACGGAGATGCGTTAGGGCGAATAGACGTGCAACAGTTGAGCAACTGACCGCCCAGACGAACCTAAGGGGCTTCCAAGAGTGTATCCTCAACAACGGTTCAGCGAACGTTGCTGCGCATGGGCCTCCGCAGCAGACGCCTGGTTAATGCACCTATGCTGACTGCTGTTCATCGGCGACGAAGGCTGGAATTGGCACGCCAGTACCGCAACTGGACGTCCACAGAGTGGCTTTTCCCGATGAATCACGTTTTATGCTCCATCGGACAGATGGATGTTGGCGTATACGGCGTGAAACGTCTGAAAGCAAACACCCTGCAACAATTGCCGGAAGGATTCAGGCTGGAGGAGGGAGGTAATTTGGCGCAGCTGGCCACGGCACTGGAGTCGGCATGGCTAACATCCCAGTGAACACCTTCAGAAACCTAATTGACTCTCTTGCTGCACGTCTCGCAGCGGTCCGCTCTGCCAAAGGTGGTTATTCTGGCTTTTGTCAGGTGATCACATTAATGTGACTGGACTGTGTATATTGCAACTAGCCACTGCGTTGCCAGTGGTGATGTAAGGTATTTATCTGGTGTAAAATTATCCGCAGATTTCAAATCCGTTGAAATTTTTGCTCTGTCTTTAACGGTAGAAAAACTGTCTTTAAGATAAAAAAAAGAACTACTAAACAAAATTAAAACATTTTTTTATCCGCTGCTGGAAAATCCTTCCTCGGCGCAAAATGAAAGCGAAAACGGAAAAAATAAATTTAGAATCTTGTCCACGTTTTCCGTAATGAAAAAAACTTGGCATGGCTCCAATGGCTGACGTCCAGGTCACGTGGGTAGAAAAAGTCAAGATTGTTGTGGTTCTTCTGAAAAACGCGTTGAAAAACCGATGGAGAATAAAATTATTAAATTCATTTAAAAGTCTTCTAGATTGAATTTGGAAATTCGTCGCGACCCAAATATAGCAAAAAATTCGGACTATTTGTGTGCCATATCTCATTGCTGTAAGTGCCATAGAATCGTCAGGCTTTTGCGGCAAGAAACAGACAGACAAACAAACACTTCATTTTATAATAGTAGAGATAAGACTAAGACATATACAAACAAAAAAAAATTTCTGATGAAAAAATGCAGAATTCTGAAAAACGAAATATGTGCAAAGTTTGACTTCCTGAGAGAGCTGAAATAGAGCAATTAGAAAAAGACACTAGAAAAATATCGATAAAGACGACACTGATTTATGAAATTTAGTAATGCTCTAATATGATCGTGATATTTCCCTGTAGAACGTGTTTCCTTGTCAATATTCTCATTTATTGCCAGAAAACAAACTTTAGATCTTAGAATTGGGGCTTCGATGGGCACCTTTAGGACTACCTGTGTGTCAATTTTCATGATAGCAAGTGCTACAGATTGGTCTAAAGACAGGAAAGAAATAGCCTATGTTTTCCGCAGTGTTCTAAAGTATAAGTGTGCCATATTTGGTGTGGATTGGTCAAACGGTTTGTATGGAGAATATACACACATACATTTATTTAACTTGCCAGGTGGCTCCTTTTCAGGGCCGAGTAGGAATCGGAACTTCAATCTGGTAAGGTATGGCCATTCTGTTATCAGTCCTCCTAAAATTCTCACTGTTGGTAATAGGCACAGCAATTTAAACCCACAGGTGCAAAGATGGTTCTTGTTTTGTTTTAAATACATCGTAAGTCAAGGATCTTGGGGTGATAATTCACAGGGATTTTAAAATGGGTCATCAATGTTCAGCTGCGGGTAAAAAGGCTAATAGGTTACTGGGGTATATTAAAAAGACTGTAACTTCAAGGGATAAGAATATAATCTTGCCGTTACATAAGGGTTTAGTAAGACCACATCTAGAATATGCTGTACAATTCTGGGCTCCATATATGAGAAAGGACATAGAATCAATTGAAAGGGTTCAGCACAGAGCTACAAAAATAATAAAGGGGCTAGCAAATTTCGACTATAATGAACGTTTAAGTAAGCTAAACATGTATACACTGGAAAGAAGAAGAAGGAGGGGGGATTTGATTCAGCTTTTCAAGTTTGTAAAATAAGGGGACACGGAGGGCTTAAATTTCAATAGGGATAACAGAACAAGGGGTCATGGGTATAAATTGAATAAGACACATTTTAATCGGGATTTAAGGAAAAACTACTACTTTAATAGGGTAATAGACAGTTGGAACGCGTTGCCAGAAAATATAGTTAATTCAAAGGGAGTGTACGAATTTAAGACACAATTGGATAGTCAGTGGGAATTGGAGAATTCATAAACAAAGGACCAGCCTTGTTGGGCTTGAGCCTGTAGCTGATCGTCAATATTTGTAACGGAGAATTTGATCCAACCCAAAAGAGGGAGCCACTTGCTGAGGCTCCAAGCGCATGCCCGAAGGAAAATTCGTCCGAATTTTAGAATTCCGTCCGTAATTAGAAGTTTTCCCAGTGCTATTCTTATGACAGGAATACGCTTTTATGCACTCCCATTTTCACAATACAACGCTTCAAATGGATTATTTTTTTGTACGCCCCTGCAATGTATTGTTCAGAAAAGAGACGAGAAAAAGTATTTCAATTGCCTTCTCAGAAACGTCAGATCATTAAACATAGGGAGCGCCATCCTGAAAACTCGGCCTTTTGCTAGTCTTTATACATAGCCAATGATAGATTGCAAAAAAACAATGTTGATAGTATTAATATAATAACAAAATTAATATGGTTAGCAAATGAGTATATTTTATCCTAATTACCTTCATTTTAAACACGTGAAATTTATTATACACAGGGGCGGCATTATCCAATTAATACAGGTGATAGAAATTATTACTATGTTTAAAACTAGATCTAAACTATTTGAGTAATAGATTGATTAACTAATTGCGCTTTATCAGCACAGAAAAACACATAAGGACCGTCAAAGTATTCTCCATCACACAAAAAGTGGTATTATTCTGCAGATTATCCAAACTATCTCCCATTAGTACAATATCGAGATTATTTTGTGTCGAATTCAGCTTCGGTAATAATAGGGCATTGTCATCTAAATACTAGGGATAAATTAGATCTTTTACTGAACAGCTAAATACTACTTAGATTACGACAGTAATTGTTTTTTTTGTGGCCACTATATTATATTATTTGGGTTAATTAATTTAACATGCTAATGTCATCAGAGTAAACACGTCAAATCTCCTTGGCTAAAATTAGTTTATTTAATATGTAATTTTTTTTAATAAGTTGAATGAGATTATGAAAACTGACATGGCGGAACACTTAAGTGATCCTCATGACTTTTCACAATTTTCCAGATATTTAAACCAGAAACTAAATGAGGTTCAAAAAAGGTTATTAAAATCCATATTTATGAAAAAGATGAGTATCTTTGGGTGAAAATGAAAGTATTTGTACTTCCTTTTTTTTTTGCCTATTAACAAGGAAAGGAGTGCTGCAATATAGTGGCCCTGAACAAGATACTGGCCTGTATTCAGAACTTCTCAATACAATTCGTGTTTCCGTTATCAAATGTACTTCATGTGTTACCTAAGCAATGCACTCTAATTCCAATTACAGCTTTGTCAGATAATAGTTTCCCAAAGTGGGAGCTATTGTCCCCTGTGGGTAATGAAATAACCTTTGGGGCAAAGCTGGAACCATGGGAAGTAGGAGGTACAGGATTAAAAATAAGCTAAAAACATTTGTTGGCTAAAATTTTTTATCCAATTGACCAGACACACTCATCAGTGATGCATTGGCATCGATTCTTAAATTTTCCTTATTTCAAATTCGTTGAAATTTTCAATCTATCTTTAACGATTCCGATTGTTTTTTATTTTTTGCTCTCATTCCCTCAAATGAAATAGGGCAGGAAATTTAATCTGTTTCTCTTTTTTTAACACGAAGGGCAGAAGATGCAATCTGTTTATTTTTGGAAAGAGAAAGTTCACGGTGACGTCACAATCTCTATTGCAAAAATATAAAAGATATATTCAATTTAAAAATTATTTATTAAAAGAGAAAATGATATTTTTAGGTATCAATACGAGGTGAAATTTTCCGCAGATTTCAAATCCGTTAAAATTTTTACTCTATCTTTACCGGTCTACGAGATAGAAAAAATAACAACTCCAGTTAAAAGATTATTTGTTTTTATCGTCTGGCTGGAAAATCATTCTTCCGCGCAAAATCAAAGCAATCCAGTCAAAATGTCGCTGTGGAATCGTTTGCGCTTTCGTTTAAATGCGAAGAGTGAAATGAATAAATTTGGCATGGTTTCAAAGGCTGACGTCAATAGTGATGATTGTGACGGGACGTCAGAGAGGAAAATAGAAGAATTCCGTTGTTTCTTCCAATGCCGGAGCGGGACGAAACAAAGTTCCGAGAGAGAAAATAAATTATTAATTCATTTAAAAAAGTTCTAGATTAAATTTAAAAAATTCGCCGCGACCCTAAAATTGCAAAAAATTTGGACTACCTGTGTGCCTAATACCATTACTGTAAGTGCCATAGATTCGTCAGGACTTTGATCACAAGAAACAAACAAACTGACAGACAAACATTGCCTTTATAATAGTACAGATACTTCATGTTACCTAAGGACAGCATTCTAATTCCAATTACAGCTGTTAGATAATAATTTCCCAAATTCAGAGCTATTGCCCCCCGTGGGTAATGAAATAACCTTTGGGCCAAAGCTGGACCCATGGGAAGTAGGAGGCACAGGAGAAAAAATAAGCTAAAAACATTTGTTGTTTAAAATGTTTATCCAATTGACCAGACACGCTCACTAATGATGTATTGTCATTGCTTGTTACAGTTAAAAAGATGAACCAACTGCAAATAGGTTTGGATATTTAAATATGCTGTTGACCATTTAAATATGCAGCACCATGCTTATCCTCAGTGGTGTAGTCGTAGATTACGCAGTGCTGGAATGCTTACCTGGGTGATATTGTTGGGAGGAGGGGGTGGGTTTGTTGAAGGACAAAATGGAGCAGTATTTTAGCTTTTTCTTAATTATTTCTAGTGAAAAAATAAGCAGTGCTGAAATTGCGTTCAGGCTTCACTAAAACACCCTACTCATCCTTCTCACTAGTGATTATTTTTTATTTTACTGAATTTATTGATATTCAGGAAAAACAGTTAGAAAAATTAGGATGTAACCTGTACATTTTATTTTTGTTTTTATACTTAAGACAATTTCTGTTCCAGGGATTGTTTTGTTTCAAACTAGTTGTGAAATTCAATACTTACACACAAATACATAAATATTTTGATGAAATTATATGCACAGGTGCAATTTAGAATTAGTTGATAATTTTCCAGAAAGGGTGCTGAAAAAAACTGTCTTTAGGGGGCATCGAGTTGAAGTTAGGAAACTATGATCCAAAGGATTTTGTTTGCTGTCATTGTAAACACAAATGTTCCTTGCCATCCATTAAAATAAATAACGATATTTTTTGAAAATTCATATATTAGAGGGTAAAAACATATAATAGATTCTTTAGATCTGCGTGTGTTTAATCATTTTTCCTCACATATTTTGGGCTCTTTATCTTTATTCCTGGAATAATTTGCATTTGGAAATAATTGTATTCACTGCAAACTTTCATACATCCAATAGAAATTATTTTCTCAGTTAACGTTTCAATAAAAGCTGGTAAATTACTTTTTGAGTTTAAAAATTTATCTTAGCTAAAAAAGAGTTATTACAATAATTAATACTACAGTAATTTTTTTCTCATTTTATTTTACTTATGTAATGATGGTTCAAAAGCAAACACAAAAAAAACACACAAGAGAAACCATAATCCTCATGAAGCGATACATCCATTCTAACAAATTAAGCACTACAGCTAGAGAACTTATTTAAAACAAACAGTACATAAATGCCTAAACACAAATTTGAAAGTGATAGTTCCATTTAACAACAAAGAATCCATGAAGTTTTTTACCTGTACAATAGAATTAAAACAGGAATTAATGAAAGAGTAGCACATTTCAATTTGCGTAACTGCTGTTTGAGTAACAATGATAATGAAGTGGAAAGCACATTTTGCCTCCAGAGCACCTCCATTCCTGCAATGCATTCGATTTCATGAGAATTCTCAACTAGTTTTTTGGAATGTCAGCCTTCTTTGCTCCTCTCTTTCTACCTGGTGCAACTTCTTTCTTCTTCAGTAACAAAGATTCTTCGATGTCGTAATCAGTGTCGATTTTTGCTCTTCCTTTCAGTCCAATGTAATCTTTCAGGAGACGGGTTTTGCCCTCTGCAATCATCTGTTTACTCCACTGTTCCATTTCAGTAGCAAAACGCTTCTTTTCAGCAACTGCTTTAGCTTCAAATTCCTGGATAAGGTGAAAGAACTGTGTTGAGTGACATAGAGGATGGTCAGAATCAATCGCACAATTCAGAGTAGTCATAGCCAAAGAGCGTATGAAATCCTAGCATAAATTCTTAAAAATAGTAACAAAAGTATAGTTAAAAAAATAAACCCTATTTTTGTAGCAATCTTAGTTGCTCAGATACAGAATAGGTTAAAGCATAAAATGTGCTAATTATGTATAAAAAAGATAGTGAGGGTCAAGCCTAAAGAAATTTGAGCCTTTAAAATTAAAAACTGAATATTTTCTTGAAAAAGTTTTCAGGACAATCCTGCAACCAGATACCAATGTTTTTCTTTCATGGTTATCACGGCCTGGTGCCAAAACTACCAACTTGGCATTAGTTGAAAAATTTTCTCCAAAGGAGAAACCCGAAAAATATTTTCCCCATCCACTATAAGTTAGAAAAAAGAGACCAAGTTTTCGTTGACCTTTGGCAAATTTTCAAAAAAAGCAGTCAAAATGTTCTTGCTTTTGAGATGATTTTACTTATAAAGTAACCCCAAATAGCCAAGATTAAAAAACAGTAGCAAAAAGTAGCCAGCGTGCCTTGTCTGCCTACCACTCTCTAGAGACCAAGTCTTGGTACTGATGGTCGCTATAGAAACGGTTCTCATATATTTTTAGTGAGGATGAGTCAGGCAGGATTTTTGTGGCAGGTGATATACTTTTATCTCACTAATTCCTGGAGAGCATATTGTTAAGAGTGCCGATGCGATAAACTCGAATGCTTCAAGAATTCCCTTTAAAAAATGGACTGAGTGTTGTTTCTATATTAATATATAGGTAACTTCCTGATTGATGTATTCTCGTTGTAGAGAGACAATAGCCATAACTGATATTTCATTCTGCTTTGTAGAAAAAAATGGTTGTCAGAACAAACTGCACAATTATACCACACCATTTTTTGTCAAAAACCAACATGAAAAGTGTTGCTAAATTTTCAATTGAAGGTGGCATTCCAGGTATGTGTACATGCACACATACACAACTGATTGATCTGCACTCACATTCGAATTTTCATATCCCTCTGTTACTCTATTTTGAACTGAGTATCTTGATCAACTATCAGGTACCAGCAACACCAAAGGGATATTTTGCTTGGTGCTTTCGGCACTGAAATTTCAAATGATGTGAAGGTGTGTCATAAAACTGTTGACAAGAACATATCTGAATGTTACGTCACTTTTTGATGCATGATGTATTGTGCAGTTGATTCAAACGAACACCTATAGCAGGTGGTGCTTATTCTTACTTGAGAGTTCAGTTGCTGAAGATAATTTATCTTCAATGTGCAACATGTGAGTCCCAATTTAAAGAATTTTGCTTAATTGACTTCTACAAAAGCCTGGGAAAGGGGAAGTTTCAAAACATGATAGCAACAACACAGAAAAACGTTAAGCGTGTTTAGAAATTCATTTGAATGACCAAATTTTTTCAATGATGAACCAAAACACAAGTAAATTGAGGTCTAATAAAAAAAATGGGAAATTGATGAATATCTTGATAAAAATAATAATACCCATCTGGTTTATTTAAACTGTCAATAAAACAGTCAAATTTTGTGGTAAAAAGCTATTGAATTCCTGGTGATATTATTGTTTTCCATCCTTTTTTGCACCCAATGCATGTACATAGCTATCTAAATTTATTTTTATTTGGAAAGTTATAGTAAATTTTATTTCAAAACCAAGTTGGAATTTCTTTTTGCATTAATATCTGTAAAATGTGTGACTGACAGATATACACTATATAAAGTTAATTTGATAACACAGAATTGGAAGTATAATAGCTCATGAGTGTAAATATTAATGAAAATTACATAAATGTAAATATTTGAGTAAATTAGTTAATTAAATTCCCAATGAAAAAATCTTATCCCAAAAATGCACAAACATACTTAATTATTATCAAATAAATGTCAACTAAAATCTGACCTTTTTTTCATCCTCTGACAAAGTCTTCCACTTTTCAGCAGCCTGTTTCATAAAGTCCTAGAAATACAAATAATTTCAATAACCTTAATCATCCATTATCCAAGGTCTAAAATATATCACATTTGGAATAAAACTTTCAAAATTATTTAAAAAACACGTTTTTAACACCACATTTGCCTTGTTACACTACCTTATAGGTTTAAGATAACTTTGGAGTAAAGGGATAATTTTGATATCGGTTTTAATTCAGGTACATCCACAATCATTGCTAACAAATTTATATATTGCTAAATGGCAACAAGTGATTAAAAACAGTATCAAATGAAATTATGATTCATTCATCAAATTTCATCCTTTAAATATGCTCGATTTAAAACACATAGTCACAAAATATTGCGAGAAATGCATAGAACTTTCTCTCTCTATATAAAAAAAAGTTACCGCCGCCGCAGGATTGAAAACTGTGTTGTTTAGCTCGATTCTTAGACAGTTTCCTGAGAAAGTACTGATCGGAAAAAAATGAAATTAACATGGTTTGTTCTTAATCGTATTCCCTGGACAATTATTAAGATTATTTTCCGATGCGGCAATTAGTTTAGGGTTTATTAAGTGTTAAAATTGAATAAAAGAAATTTCTTCAGCGAGTGAGCAATTTATTATACAAAGTTCTTCAGCCGTGAGTTTTTTTTAGAGAGTACCAGTCAATGTAAATTTTTACAGCTCGTCGAGTTTTCTTTTAAAATTTCAATTCGGTTCTTGATAATATTTTTTTGAAATTCGGGAAAAATCGGGACATTTTTGTATTTAAAAAAAAACCTGCCATATCTATATCTTATTACTATTAGTTTTTAATTTTTTAAATATAACAGTATACCTTAGAATGTACTCTTTCTTATGGTACTATTATTTTTGAAATAGGTTAATAATTAAATTTAGATGCAATCAAAAGTTGGGTCGGCGAGCGTAAGCGAGCAGGGGCGAAGCCCTCACTGTGACATCATGGACCGGAAAGTGAAATCTGGATAATACGAATTATTTAGATAATTTCACTCTGCGAAAGGAATGTTGGTTTGCGAAGCAAACCAAATGGCACCTGTGAAAGGAGTGTTGGTTTGCAAAGCAAACCAAATGGGATTGTGTAGCAATCCCCCGGGGTTGGCGAGCATAAGCGAGCAGGGGGCGAACCCCCCTAGTTATAAAAAAGAATGTGACATACTTATGAATACTTATATTCATTATGAATGTGTAAATATAAATCCCCTTATAGTCAGCCATAGGTATGATGATTTAAAGAAGCTTGATTTAAATCAAGTAATTTTTTATTAAAAATTAATGATAAAATAAAATTTTATTTCCTTGATTAAAGTTTAATACTGGGACAGAATGCATATTATTTTATACAAAGTTTACAAATTCACTCATACTCAGTAAAACCTGAAGAACAACACTTTTTTTTTTAATAGAAAATAACCGACTTCTTTATTTTTTTAAACTTGAATTTTTTATTTTTATGAGTATATTTTGAAATAAAATAGATGTTACTGTTTACAACCAATTGTTAATTATTATTTATATTCCATTTGTATATGAAAACAAGGTACTTCAGTACAAAGACCAATGTGCTGCGAACATGCGGCGCCGTGGGGAACTGCTGTATAAATTGCTCGCAAATTGGATGTGCGTCGCTCCAGCAGAGCTGGAGGCAGGTGTGCACTGCTCCATTGGATCTAATGTATCTCAGACCGCACTTGCGTTTCGGCAGTGGCGCCACACGTTGAAAAATCGGATGTGTGCACCAGGCCTAAACAATGAAATTTGTCTTTGGAGGGGGGGGGGGCTTTAACCCATAACTCCCTCATCGTGGCTGCACCACTGGTACAGAATATGTATTTATAACAAGCAAGTATTTTTATACTTTAAAAGCACTTTATTCAATATTTTTCTTTTGCATCTTTTCAAACATACTCTTTACTGTTAGGATATTCACACTTTCCTTATTTTTTTAACATTTATTCTTTGGCAGTAATTCTATTTAATTCTAAAGAGAAAATTGTAGCGGCGGAAAAAATGCGAAACTTTTTGGAAGAAAAAAAGCGGAAAGTCACATAAACGCAGAAGATTTTCACCCCTGAATACCAGATGTTTCTTTTAGGAGCAGCCTCTTAACTGGTAGTGTTTATAGCACCTCCCTGTCACAAATCGCTTTCAGGCTCAAATCCCACTTTGTACGTGCATGGATGTTAGTGGTAGGTCTTGTTAAGAGAACAGGAGGCTCACCCATTGGGTGCTCTTTTAAAAATAGCCCCCTTGTAGTACAGAAGGCCAAAAGGTCTGTGATCAAGCTTGGAAAAATAATTATTTTGGAGTGTTTTTTATTCAATGCTACGCTTAGAGCGATTTGCAGTTACTGAAATTGTTACACAAGGCAACTTTGGCTTTACCTATTTGCTTTAAAATAGGAACAAACATACATTTAAAGGCTGTAAAAATTATTAAACAATGCACATTAGTGTGTATTTACTTACACATTATTCTTTTGATAGACAAATCCAAACAATAACCTTTAACACCTGATTTGTAAGAAATTTTTCTCTGTAATTTTCTTTTAAATAGTCAATAAGGGTAAGTTGTCTGGATTACTGGCTAATATGGATTTTTTACATCCATAATTTAAACATTAAACACAATCCATTGTGAAGAAAAAGTTGTTTAACAAAGATTGTATTTAATGTTTAATTACATGAAATCAATGTTCGAATTTTGTGAACAGAATTTGTTTTCCTGACTTTCAGATATGAAACAGTAAAAAGTCCCAAATCCAGAATCCTCAGGACATCAACTGTTCTGGATTTTGGATAATTTGAAGTTTTTTTGTAAAAAAAGCCATAATCTAGTTCTTTTTCCCAGACGCGAATTTTTCCACTCGTTATTTACGTCCAGATCACGTTTGCAATACTAAAATAGTATATATAAAAAAAGTAAAAATTAAAAAAAAAGGGAAAAAAACTAATTTTAATACAATGCAACAAATTTTCTTACAAATCTTCTAATTTTTCTGTGTGGTATTTACTCTGAACATGTCAGTTATTTTGAGTTGTTTCATCAATTTGGTGCAGGTTGAATGCATTGTTCTTAAAATAGGAGGAAATATGAATTGGGTCTATTTTTGCACGACTCAAATTATTCCATTTTTGCTAACTCGTCTTTAAATTAAAATAGAAGCTAAACGTAAAAGTACTACAAGATACTGGAAATAATACTATTACCTACAAGTTATAACAGCAAAGGAAAAATTTAAGACTTTAATGATTTTAAAGTTGATTTTCTCAATCACCTTTAACCATAAATTACTGATGGATATGTTGGTCAATATTCGTATAGAAATTTTGTAAGTCTTTCTTTTGGTGATGTAGTTCTTGATAGAAACCAAAGTGGGGGATTTTCTAAAATTAAATGAGAGAACTTCACCACTATATGCTAATCAAAATATTGGAGACTGGTGTGAATATGGTACAGTACAAAGTCCCAAATCCGGATGTTTTGCAAACCATCAGTTTTTTTGTTTTGGTTTTTCTCACTTTTTTGCAGTTTTTCAACAATTTTTAAAGAACAAAGAGTTAAACCTGCACCTAATTGATGAAACAACGCAAAATAACGGGCATGTTCAGAGTAAATACCACACAGAAAAACTTGAAGATTTGTAAGTAAAATTTATTGCATTGTATTAAAAAGGCTTTTTCCTTTTAAAAATGTTTTCCTATTTATACATCTGCTATTTTAATATTGCAACTGCAAGAATTCATGTGTGGTGGTAAAGGGTAAATATTAAGGTTTGTTTTGACAAAATATGTAAATAATCCGAAATGGCCGAGGTCCTGGGGATTATGGATTTTGGACTTTGTACTGTACTAACTTGATATCTTATTTGTCTATAATGAATCCTAAAACTGATTTTGTGACTGAATAAATTGAATTGAAACCTTTACAATAACTGATTGCTTTCTTACAGGTACAATTTTCAATAGGCCATATTTAATTACTCTAATAATATACAGCAATTTAAACTTTGAATATGAGGCCTTTATCTATGTTTAAATGTATCTATTTGAAGTATAAAGCATTAAATACATAACACACCTAGTACACACAAGCATGCATATTTTGGAAAAAGAAATTAGAAAAATGTATAAAAAGTTATACACAATAAAAGCAATCCAAATAATTTTTAGAAATTCAGTTTAACTTGGCTAATGAAATAGACACTTACATGAGCTTGCTTGATTTCTCCTTTGTCCCTTGCATGAGACTGAGATTGAACAAACAGGGCATATGAAGGAGTGGCAGACCTTGGAAGACCAGATTCTTTAAGGGCCTGATAGACAAAATGCATAGATTACATTATACAAAATTAAATGTAATCTCATTTTAAACATTTCTTTTAAATAATTTAATTGGCAATTAAAATTTATGTAGAAAAACACTTATTTATTTTGCCTTACACAGAAAATCAATTTAAAATTTGAGTTGAAAGGCATTATGCTTCCCAAAATTGTTTTGAAAGATGATTCTCTGGATAGAGAAGCCTATTCACTCAACAACCTTAGGCCAATGACATAAAAAACGATTTCAAACCAATTGTAATTTTGCCTGACATTCTGAGGAATAATGGAGTCATCACATGCAGCCGGATGCATTTTATGACTATGACCTCTGATCTAGTGTGAAATCGAATGTTTCTAAAAGGCATAGTCATAAACATTTCACCAGATTTCAAATTTGTTAAATTTTACTCCAAATAAATATCTAACTCTGAAACAATGCGATTTTGTTTAGATAAAATAATAATTTTCTATTATTGTAGCTTTAATATTTTAGAGAAATGTACTTAAAATAGATTTGGTAGTAATATTCTTTATTGTAAACATAAAAGCAAACATTTATCTCATTTTTAAAACGAATATAACTTAAATTAGAGTATTTTGTTTCCTAATCAACAGTTTTATTTATACAGCCAATAGGATAAAAGTATAAATATAGTTAATATTTTGTAGAAATTTTACAAAAAATAGATGTTAAATGCGATACAAAAATGTTATGACCATTGAAGTATCTAATCAGTAATATTAAGTAGTAAGATATGCTATTTTTTAAAAATTTCTATGTAGATATGCTGATCTAAATTTCTTGATGTAACAGTGCATATATCAGTGTCTTGGTGTGAAGATATTAACTATCAAAATGAAGATAGTTAAATGTAATTACCTTTTTCAGTTTCAATAAACGACGAGATTCTCTTTTCTGTGATTTCAAACGAGCCATTTCTTCTTTTTGTTCTTCTGTGAGATTCTCATAGAATTTTTTATGAGCTTCTCCATAGAGAACAGTATTTTCTCTAGCACTAATCTCATAAGGCTAAAAGTTTAAAATATTTTGATAACATTTGGAATAAGTATCTTACAAACAAATGAAAACCACTATTATCCTTCCCAACGAAATTTCAACAGAACTTTTAGTAGCACTAATCTAATAAGATTGAAACGTTTACAAAAATAGTTTTATCAACATTTGGAATTCGAAATAAATCGACATTTACAAATGAAAGTCATAATGCAAGATTTTATTTCTTCTGTCCTTAAAATATTTTGGGGAACATAAATAAAACAAATATTATATAAAATGGTTACTAAATAATTTTTATAAGCAAACTTTTATTTATTTAATAAAGTAAATATTTTACAATTACATGTTTGGATTTGGTTTTAGCAAATGACTGATACAATAATTAAAATTAAAACACTATATTAAAGCAGAATCTAATCACTCTTGCATATTAATTGGTTTTAAATAACTTAACTAACAATAACTATATTTTAAAATATACAGGTGTTCGTGAAGTGTTTAGAAAAAATAACGGGCCTCCTATGCTCACCACAGTGGCATGTGGTTTCTGCATGATCCACTTTAGCACAGCAGCCCGAATTGCTCTGAGTGCCAGATATCGAGGACGGTGGATTGGACATAGTGGACCTAAATCCATTAACTTCTTGTGGGGCCACATGAAATCACTGGTGTACGAGATACCTGTACACTCTGCAGATCTCATTGCAAGAATCTTTGTTGCAGCAGACAAGATTAATTCGACACCGGGTATCTACTAGGGATGCAACATCGATGTTTTAAAAAAAACATAGACGTATTTAACATCGATGTATTGGAGTCGATATTTTTGTAACATTAATGTTTATACTTGTCGATGTTTTTACGTAGTCAATGTTTTATTTTTAAATGAAAAAAGTACTGTTATAAAAATTTAAAAAATAACCAAGTTGCATAATCAGCAAATTGAACATACTTTTAGACCAAAGTGTCCAAGGGTGAAGGGTCTGAAAAGTAGGGATGTGACATCGATGTCGATGTTTTCAAAACATTGATCTTTTATAAAAAACATCGATGTATTCGAGCCAATGTCGCATCACTAAGTGCTAAACCAGTTATAAGAAATGGGGAGAAAAATTTAAAAACACTGAATTTTAAAAACATTGATAGTTTTGGGGCGATGCAATATCAACTTCGTTGTTTTAATTTTGAACATCGATGTTTTGCTGTCGATGTCGCATCAAAAGTTTCTAAACCAGTTTTAAGAAATGGGAAAAAAATTTTAAATACACTGAATTTTAAAAACATCCTTGCTTTGGGGGTGATGCATTATCAACATCGATGTTTCGAAACACCGATGTTTAACTGTCGATGTACCATCATTAGGTGCTAAACCAGTTTTAAGAAATGTGTAGAAAAGATTAAATACACTGCATTTTAAAAACATAGATGTTTTTGGGGCGATGTATTAACAACATTGATGTTTTAATTTTGAACATCGATGTTTCAAAACATCGATGTTTTGCTGTCGATGTCGCATCCCTAGTATCTACTACAGGGTATGCCAATCTTTCATTCATCGGTGTCAACTGTGCAATGAACCCTTGGATGTCACTTTAAGCATCTCATTTGAGTCTTTCACTTATCTGCACAAGATTGTTTAACTTATGATTTTGTTGTGTCTCTTATTTTCACTGTTGAAACTTTAACATGGATAATTTACTTCATGCTTTTCTGGCACTCTTAGTGGATTGCGACCAAAGGTTCTTCTGTACGTCTAGATGGGTACTATCACCCCTTCAATTTTTTCAAAACAGTTCACGAACACCCTGTATATTTTGTCACTACCATTTCAGGGATCTGTTTTCGGACCTGTGTTTGTGAAGTTAAGGTTCTGTCAAATACTATAACATGGACTGGTTTTGTACAAATACATTTTATTGCTTGAAGTTTGAACTAGTAAGACATAATGTACAGGGGAATATGAAGTATGAATGAGCAGGATTTTGTTTCAAGAAAACAAAAATTACAGTCAAGTGACAATGCATTCATTCTTAAGAACAGATAAGAGAACATTTTTTTTTCTGGTTGAATGTTGTGATTAAAATTTTTGTTGAGGATCATTGTAAATGCCAAAATAAAAGTAAGACTTTTCCCCCCAAATAGACATGCAAATAAATAGCAAAATACAATAAAAATTAAATTGCAATTATAAAACTAATTTTAAATATTTGAAATTAAATGTTTACTCTTTTCAAGTCATTACTAAGAGTACTCCATCTTTCTGCAAGCATTTTGATTTGTTGTGGACTGGAGAGTGCTATATAGAAAAGAATAATCAAACAAGTAAATGCATATTCGAAAGCATTTTTTAAAAAATAACACAAATCAAAATTTATATAAAACAACTGAGATTATAAATTTTGAAATATTATGACAGTTTAAATGTCAACATACAAAACAAGAGAGCAGTAATTTCTAAGAATAAAAGCTAAGAATAAAGGTTGATAAGGTGTGTGTATGCTTTTATAAATATGTATAAAAACAGTAATTAATGACTAGGGTCTAGACTGATAAGTATTTACATTTTAAAGGACTTATTGGTGTTTGGACATATTTTTTATTATTTTTACACCAAGTCAATGTAAATCATTGCTGATGAGATACCAAATTGACAAACTTTGATAACTGCAGAATGTCTGCCTCTCAAAAGCTGGCAGTCAAGTCATGTGTTTTTGAACGAGTTTATTCCTCAAATGGCATCTTCAACGTAAAATCTGGTTCTTAGTTTTTGGTTTGATGACCAGAGTGATAGTAAGCTTTCACACATTTTCAAAAACTGATTACATTCAATGGAGAGCACTATAAATTTCTAAGATTGTTGTATTTACAGGTAGAACACAATACATATTATTAGAAGTAATAAAGTTTATTAGTCAGAAAATGTATGTGAGAAGAGAAACTATCCAGAAAAATTAGCATAAAAATATCTGGGTCAAAAATCCTGGTGTCAAAACAAAATTTAAAGGTGCAAAATACAACTAATGACCTAATTTTAAGTCCTGATTCACTGTATCTTTTTAAAACAACTAAATTTGTAACAAATACTATTGCTGAGGTCAATCTTTAACCTGAAAAACAAATGACTAGAAAGGTAGGGATAGTTTATAAACCTTGAAAAGCAATATAATCCCATTTTGATATGAAAAGAAACAAAGAAAAATTATTGTTTTGGAGCCACCATAAGAATTTCTTAATTACTTTAATGTAGAATTTTTAAATACTTTTTCATTTAGATTAACTATCTTTGTGATTCAGTTATAGCACCATAGAAATTGATATATTTTAAGCCAATAATATTTGCACTTCTACCTTAAAACATCACTTGCTGTAATAATTGCTTACAATGCAGACTTAAATTGAATACGAAAGTAATACTGCCCTTTTAGACTTTTGAAAGGGATGACATATTAAAGGTAAAATAAATGAATAAAAAACACTTTTTATCGAATTGTTGTCAGAAAATTGCTTTGCAGATTCAGCTTGGCTATCTGGTATTTTCATGGATCTCACAGTAGCTGAGAACCCACTAAAGTACAATTTCTTTCCCTATTTTAGAGTGATCAACAGAAAAAATTATAGGAGTAAAGCTTATATATTCAGTCAAAATATGGAAGCAAAGCATTTTTAGTTAACAAAGATTATATACAGAATATTTAGATAATGAAGCATTTCAATGAAATTCAGAAGCATCCAAGAGTGAGATGGTGAAATTTATCACTAGAGGTCTACTCTCTAGAATTTGAAACAAAGTTCAAGTGTGGATGTTGATTTGGTTGGAACTGTGAACAGCAATGAAGCTCTCAATCTCTACTATTATAAAAGGAAGTGTTTGTGTACATGTACACATTGTCCTGACGAATCTATGACACTTACAATAATGAGATTTGGCACACAGGTAGTCCAAATTTTTTGCAATTTTTTTGCGAGCCCGAATATAAAAATTTATTCTAGAACATTCCAAAATGAATTTAATTATAATTGTTTCCCTTGGAACAGCAACAGCATAAAGAGGCAACAGATTCTAAATTTATTTTTTCCTGTTTTATTTTGCCGAGGAACGATTTTAGCCGACAGAAAAAATAAATACAATTTTAACTGGAGTTATGAATAGTTCTTTTTTCATCTCCTATACAGTTAAAGATGGAGCAAAAATTTCAACGGATTTGAAATCTGCGAAAAATTTCACTTTAAGATCAATACCTAAAAATATGATTTTTTTTAAATCAATAATTTTTAAATTGTAACATTTATATTTTATTCGGATTATATATTTTTATTATATCATATATATTTTTTAAAATCAGGATGGTTAAACATAGATTAAAAATTTCAACGGATTTGAAATCTGAGGAAAATTTTACACCAGATAGATGCTTTATGTATTTGATTTTTTTTAATAAAGAATTTTTCAATTAAATATTTATAATTTTGCAAGAGATTGGACGTTACGGCAATTGGATCTCTTCGAAATTTGAATTTGGCTACATTTGACAATGACGAGGCCACCACGGGCAACACTGTGATGGCTGTTATCCAATAGGTTACGAATTTCCATTTGGTTTGCGCAAACCAAATGGGAATTTGTAGCAATCACTGGAGGGTTAGCAAGCATTGGTCACACCTGAACTGTCATGGGCCACACAGTGGCTAGTGCCTAATATTCTTAAAATTCAAGCAGAATTTAATACCAAGGGGATTTGTTATACTTCCATGGGGCTTTGTTATACTTTGTTTCTTTGATGACTGATTATCAATATTTAGCAGATGTGGAAATAATTGCTGCCATTTACCAATGTGAGGTATAAAGCTACCTCAATGAGACTTACCAGAATTGTGCAGTGAAGTTTCAAGGATCCTTGATACAGCATTTAAGTAAATATATATTGTGCAAATATACTTGTTAGTGTTGATCATACATCAACAAGCATTTTCAAACAAAATTGGAACATATTTCAACTGAAATATATAATCAGGGTAAAAGAAGGGGATGTGATAGATGAAAGTTTACATGTTTGATCAAATCAAGCTTAAATTTAACCGACGAGTTTAAAATTGAACACAAAATATTGAAATGGTAAGAGTTTAGTAGCAATTCACAACTTTGTTTATTTTGTATTGTTTGAAACCACCTCTAATTAGATTTGCAAATTGTTTGGCCCTGTGAAAACTTTTTACTTAGAAGTTACCACTATAGACTAGTGAACACTGCAATTGATAATATTGTGTTAAGGAACCTGACGTAGGACTTATACAAATAGCTGTTTGGCAAAAGGCCAGTAGGATGTTTTTCACAATTATAAGTACATATGGATCAAAATGTGAATAAGACTGAATTTTAGTGACTGAGAGAAAACAAGATGTAGGAAAAATGGACACTTACAGGGGTGATCTTTCAAAACATTGCTTCTGTTTTCTTTGCAAAATATCATATATGCCGAAAGGGGCTTTTTTGGTGGAGGTGGCAAGTCCATTTTTTTAACAAAGGATGTAAAATCCACATTGCAGTTATTTTTAAGAGAAATTGGGCTGAAATAATAAACAAAATTTATTATTTAGACAAATAATAAAATGTAAGGGTTAGTCAAGAACACGGTACCATTGTTAATTGAAAACGGAAACTTAACACGGAAATTATTTTCCATTGTTAATTGAAGATAATTTCAAAAAATGGTAACCTGTCGTGGACTTATCCAAATGCCAGTTAGATGACAAAACTTGTTGTCGCCAATTTGGATATGGACTGATACTGTGTTCTTGAGTTTTATCAACACAAGAACCAAAGCTTTAAACTTAATATTTATTTTTCAGTTGAAGAGCATTTGACGATCCAACCAAGAGAATTTTACGAGTTCTTGTACCTGTTATAGAAGATGAACTCGAGAAATAATATTTTATTGAACCGAAACCAATTTTTGTGAAAAGCAATTTCGATTGAACAATTTATACAAATCTAGGCTAAAAAAATTAAATTAATTCAAAAATATATTCGTTCAATGAAATACTATCGTCATAATTTCTACAGAAAAACTCATTAATTACGAAATATCAATACTTAGTTTTGAAGCGAAACAAATTTTCAGAGGACTGAACAATTCTTCTAATAAGGGCCATATTGCAAGCGTTCTAAGAGAAACTGTTTGTTTGGAACAATTTAAAATTGTTGTTTCATAGCTGAAATGAAATTCAAAGTAAATTTATTCAAATAAAGTTGTTCTGTTTACTACTTTATATTTCAGACAACGTTTTGAGTGTTAGAGGTTTACTGCTCTTAATTGAATGCTATTTTTACCTCTATTACTTCTTTTTTTTTTTTAAATCTATTATATGATGCAAAATTAATGTAAACTTTGAAAGCCCTTCCAAAATTTATGATTTAGTGTTCTATTGAATATCTAAAAACAATTCTTCTTCATCACGAAATTCTTTTTTTTTTTTTACAAAAAAAACCAATAGAGGTATAGAATGTCTAAATTGTTTAAGAAAACTAGAGCAAAATCTCCTACATAAACAATTCCAAATCGGCTTAAATTTCGATCAGGGGTTTGTAAATGTCAGATCATTTGTACCAAATGTAACTCTGTTAAACAGCCGTGAAGATGTTTTCTTTCTTAAAGCACGTATTAATCAGAGAAAGAAATACTGGTGAAATATTCTACCCCGTTAAATAATTTAGTTAATATTCGGCAAGGTAAGAGTTTTCTTAAATCTCGAGAACGAGAATTTTTGATGCTCCATTCGATACGTAAAAAGAAATTTCAATCATTTTTCTCAATACCCCAATAGAATTTCTTCCTGTCAATTACTATAACACGACGAAGGAGGGGAAACTTTACCTGAGATTTCACATTGATGAATTATGGTTTGAATCAATTTGGTACAAGAACTACAGACAAAATTTGAACACTAATGAAAATACCCGACTCTTTTGTTTCCTGTTTTCCTCATATCGCACCCCAAGAAAAGTGACACAAGTCAAAAAATAAAAATTTTGATGTTATGTCATTGAAAAATATGTATGAACCTAAAATTTAAAAGAAGCTTCTACACTTTCAATATAAGTTTTTTAGCATCCTTTAAGTTGCATCCCTTAAGTTGTTTATCCCTGCAATTTGAGTTGTGTCACTTTTCTTGTCGGGGTACGATATGTAAAAATGTCCCAAATTTGTCTTGTTAACGATCTGCCCTATTTCCCGTTAAATGTCACTTCGTTTCAACCACGTGTATAACGTGTCAGCACCTCGGTTCACAACACTAAATAAGTGTGTTCCTATGAATCCACTTATTTATTTTTGAATTTAATAAGCAATGTCAAATAATAAAATTATTGTTATAGAAACCTTTACCACAAGGGTTCAACATAATAAGTGTCCAGATTTTGAGTAAGAACAGGATTAATTGAAAAAGTTACTACTTTTGCTGAAAGTATCAAATTTTTAGCTGTTAAAAGACATTGTCTTTCCATTTTTACCCTATGACCTTGGTTTCCTTTTTAACCTTTAGCTCTCAGATGTCCCCACCTAAATCAAATTCTGTACAATAATATTTTTCTGCAAAAATCCAGTGCATTTTTTGTTGAATTATACTTTGAAATTAATTTATTTGTCACTAACATTTCTCAAGATTTTTTTAATGATATTTATTCAATTTCAGACCTGGATTTCAAATATGCCCAGATTATTAAATGTGGAGAAACTTCAGAAGAAATTTGCATCATTAACACGGTCAAGGGAAAGTATTCAGTCTCTTTCTGCGTGGATAATGCACCACAGTGAATTCCATGAAGATATAGTAAATCAGTGGCTGATTGGTTTGTCTAAAGGTAATATTTTCATACATTTTCTCTTCACAGACCATATAATATGTATTCTGAAGATTAGAAATTCACTTAATTTCCATGGGCATTCTGCATAGTTTTAATATTCATCCATTCTGCATGTTGGAGTGTGAGATTTCGAAATCTCGATTTGATGTGCTAATTTACTTTTGGTCCTGTATTTATTGACCGCAACATTCTGTCAGAAGTTGAAAACTACATCGACTGAAAATGGAATGCTAATTAGAGAGTGATAATTTTCAGATTAGAACCCTGAGTTCAAGGGTTGGTGCCATACAATTATGTGATCGTAATAAATGTTTTGTGTTTAAATGCAGTTTTGATTCCAGCTGACCAATTGGTCTAGTGGTTAAGGTGTTGGCCTCTGGATCGGAAGGTTTCGGGGTCAGGGCATGGATGTAATTGTGCTGTCCTTAGTTAGGGGTAGTGATGGCCGCCCATTGGGTGCCCCTTCACAAATGACCATCGCTTCCCGGCCTTGCAGTGGCCTATGATTAGCAATCAAATGCCCGCTGTAATTTAAAAAAAAATAATTGTGATTCCAGTGCACAATTTAGACATTTCTACATGCACAATTTAGAAATACAGTCCACTTATGAACTTTATAGGACACTTAGGTCTTTGAAGGGAATAGATGGTGGAAACACTACCGATCCTGTCAGCTTTGTTTCAATAATTTAAATCTAGATCTCCACTCGAATGTTCCTAATGGTTTGGGGTTCACTTTAAATTGTATGACCTGGTCTAATGAGTTCTCATTCAGCAAAAAAGACTCAAGCGACAAAGCATACATACTATTCTGATCCAGATATATATAAATCCACAAGGCCATCATTTTTCACGATGTGTCCCTGTTTCCACTCCATGACATCACACTTGGCTCATCTTAGTGTCACGAAGTTTTGCAAGACAAATAACAAATAAATTGTCGTTATGTGAATAAAATTCTTTAAAAATTGCCTTCTCAGTTTGCCAATTCCTGGTCTAGATCAAGAGTGGAATTAGTAACAACATTTATTGAGAGGTTACTGAATCGAATTATGGAATTATATAATCTCTAGCCGTAGAAGAATATTGGAAAGACATGTGTTAATTCTAAATGATTATGTTATTTGAACATGTGTTGACGAATTTTTCTTGTTAACTTTTTATTTTCATTTAAGGAACCAGCTGATACTTATGTTAATGTATTTATTTACAGATTACAATGCACTGGTGATGTTTTATGTAGCCAATGATGTCATACAGAACTGTGGAAAGAAAAGAGTGCCTGAATTCAGGGAAGATTTTTCTAAAGTCTTAGAAAGAGCATTGGCTCTTGAAAAGTAATGTAGTAATTTCTTTTTTTAAATACCTAATGTTATTGATAATAATTTTTGAAAGTTTAAATTTTCAAGAGTTATACCTATCCAAATTATTTATAATGTTAACAAATCAATGAATGGCATCTGTGCTAAAGTTTTTTAATTGCTTATTTCTGTTGATGGCAGATGTTACACGCATTTCATACCTTTAAATCCATTTATAATGAGTTTTGCATTACTATACGCAATGCAAAAGGGCATTTTGTTAAAAAAAATTTAATGTACTATTTGTAGCGTTAATTTGTATTTCCACTAAAGTGCATGATAAATCACAGTACCACAGTTTGTTTCTGAACATTCCCTTCAATTGCAATTCATTCAGTTTGTTTCTGAACATTCCCTTCAATTACAATTCATTCATATGTACAACGGTGATGCAATACTTTTTAATCTATTCCTATCTTTTGGTTTCCTCAGATTTTCTTTTGTATGCAAATTTCTAACTTCAAGATTTCTAATTGCCCTCTGTAATCAGATTGCTGAAGAATTTTATTAGAGTGGCAAGAACCCCTTTTTTTTCAGTTCTATGAATATTATGCTACTGGCTCAAATTAAGCATATTTAAACTTTACAACAATGTTAGTGAATTAATCTTCATAGCAGAAGACTTTATATTGCTTTGTTGACATTCAGCAAGATATAAATAGTGTTGATTTCTGTGTCATGTGTGTTAGCAAAATATATATGCTTTTCCTGAAATTACATCCTGTTATCATTTTGGCACCTTAGGAAAGATCTTATGTTATTTGACACCTAATATTAAAGTCACAATTTGTTAATCTCAGAAAAAACATTTGCTTTACAACTAAATTTAAAACATTTAATTTTTTTGTGTACTATCAATAATGATTAGGCATAGGGTTTTCTTACATATATTGTCTGAAATTTTTCAGAGTGAAGGAGATAAAGAGGGAAGTTACTCGTCTTCTGACTTTTTGGAAGGAGCGTGATATTTATGATGAAGAATTTTCTCAAAGGCTTCAAAATATACGTAGGTATTGCAGTCACTGCCTTAAGTGAAAGTATATTACCACATTGTTCATTCATTTGTTTACATTGTAAATAGAGTCATATACAACTGTTTATTTATATTAAGTTGCATACGTTATCTTAATGGGTTAGTGATGACATTAAATGGAAAATTTTCTTAAATGAAATTCTCTCGATAGTAAATTGTATCTTTAGTTTATCCCAGCATCTTTGTCAGCTTATATTCATATGGAGATATTTTGCATAGAATATTTAACACCTGATATTTTAAGGAAAAGTTGTAAGATTTTTGAAAAAATTGATTTTTAACATTCACCAAATTAGATGACATGTCTTATCTGGTCTTTGTATGAAAAGTGTATGTGAGGTATTGGTGGAATCATCTTGAAATGCATGAGATAGAGAATAAAGTAAGGAATTGTTGAATAAATGCATGTTTGTTGGTATAAAAATTATGTAATGAATAGCTGCACCACATGTATATTTAAACTGAAGAGTGTTGCATCACTGGGAGTTAAAATTATTTTTGGTAGTGAAAAGGAACTGTTTGATTTTATTTTTTTTAAAGCAATTTGTTCTCCTTGTTGCTTTAAGCTTTAATTTATTATATTCAATAATTATCTGAAAAAAAAAACCCTATTGTTTTATAATAGCTCTGTGTATCAAACTTTAATACCTAATTTTATACAGTGATCAATAAAGAAGTAAAAGTACAGTCTGAGGATGATGATGAAGAAGAAGAAGAAGAAGCTTCAGAGCTTGAAATAATAGCCAGATTTAAGGTAGTTGGAAACTTTCTATTTATTAAAATATAATTTTTCCTTGCAAAGACCTGTGAGTATGGTAAAATTGAATTTGAGTTTAAATGCAATTTTACCATGACAAATATGTTAAAATCATTCAAGAATTTACTTAACATTTTTCACATGAATTCTTTAAAGGTTGAAAAATGTATCTGACCTTGGTAAAAAATGGACCAGTGTCCAAAATTTACAGATTTTGAGTGTCTACCAATCACTTGAAGGATATGAAGGTTACAATAGAAAAAACAGCTAATATCCTCCTTTCAACATTCTAAAAGAATCAAAACATTAGAAAGTATTTTAGTATGCTGTATTAAAAATTTAAAAAAATTACTAAATCAAATCTGTTAATTTGCAGAATGGTTAATGGGTAATCTATCAAGATATTTTAGTAACATCAATTTATTTAGTGTTTTGTATAACTCTTTTTCCTACATTTTATATATATGTAGAATGAAAATGCAGATTGAAATAAAAACTATGTATTTTTACAATTGCAAGTCATCTAAAAAATTTTGCATTTTTAATCAAACAAGGATATTAAAACAGCTGAGATTTAATTTTTAAATAGAATGTTTAATTTCATTTTCAAAATCTTTAATTATATTTAAAAATGTTTCCTGCAGTTAAAATACAGTACTTACGTCTGCCATAATCTAAAACAGAGTACAGTTGTCCATATGATGCTTCATTTCAAACGTAAAATCTCTGACTGAGCTCTGTTCTAGAAACCAATAAACATTAAAAAAAAAAAAAATTCTAATCGTCTTTAACAAGCTGTTCTTGAGAAAAACAATGTTTCCATCCAAACACCTGTGCATGGCTTAAAAGATATTCTTGAACATTATTTTCGAGTTGAATAAAATTGTTTTCAAATGGGGGAAGGGGGGGGGCCTTATGTACTTATCAAATACTAAAACTACATGGGAGGGCTTCTTACTCTAATGAACTGTTTCAGCTGCCTAATTACAAAAAGCAAGGAGAAATCTGGAAATCTTGAATTGTTTTTAAGGGAACGGGATACAATTAAAGTAGACATGCAGAATCTAACTGAGGTAACATGATGTGCGCGTTTTGCCATGCAGTTCACTGGGAATAAGAATTAACACCGGTAAAAGCAATAGAAATGCTATCAGACATTTTTATGTAATTTTATTTCACTTGTATAAAATCCATTTATGTTGATATAACTGGCTATATTCATTATAAATGGATTGAAATAAGAAATAAAATGCAAGTAATGACACTTTGCCAGTTATAGATATAAGCAATTAGAAAGTTTTATGCTGATACTATTTGTGGGTCTGCTAGTATAGGTAAAACCAACTTTGAAACTTCACTTTTTTTCTTGATGAGCATGTAAGATCTTATGGTTCTCTGACTTTTGGAGGCCCAAAATTTCTGTATAAATCCTTCTGAGCAGATTGTGCCCCATTGAAGATAACTGTTGCTCTTTGTTAATATGTAACAGGAGGCGCAACGTGGATTTCTGACTCCTCGTCAGGGAGAGTATAAAACCAGCTAAAATTTTAATAGAGTATGGATGTAGAACTCATCTGATCTGAAGGAACCATAGGACTGAAAACCTATTACTTTAATTTTTTTTAAATCTCAAATTTTGATTTAAATTGTTTAACTAATGCAAGCACTATTTATTGAATTTGTTTCAAAGATGTTTCTCTTACAATCCACTTGCCACAACTTAATTGAAATTCACGAGGTCACAAGCCAGATAGCATACCTCTGATTTAAAGAAGGCCCATATTATGTTAGTTTTGATACTGCTTTGGTATTATGTTAGTTAGATACTGCGTTATGTGATTTCAATCTTGTGGTTTTTAAGAAAACCACAAGACTTATAAGTATACTATAATTTATATTTCAGCAAGAAAATCTTGTGAATAATTTAAAAACATTAAAATCTGCAGCCAGTGAAAGAATAGAAAAAGAAGAAATTTTAAACTATGCTGAAGAGCCAGAAATGCCTGAATTAGAAGATTTGATAAGTATGTTTATCTAGCACATGTTACAGTGAGAATTATATTATTGTTATCTACCATATGTACTTGATGTACTTTCTGTTAATTCTTTACTATTACTATTTCTGAATATTATTGAAGAATATAGTGACTCTCCCCTAAACAAAATGTTATAAAACAATATTGCCAAATTTTATTGATATTGAACAAACTTATATTAAAATAAAATTCATCCAAAATATTATTTTGAATTATACACTATCAGGTTTTAAATCCCAAACTCATGAACCTAAAATGGTTGAAGACATGTTGCAAAAAACAATATTTTCAATGTGTAAAAATAATTCTATAAGTTTAAAAAGTCTGGAATCCAGATGTCAAGTAATTTTTTACAATGTTATTTGTATGACCCCACAAAATTCATTATCTTGTTTTTTTAAAAATAGTTGATTTTCATGAAAAGAACAAAAATTGATCTGTTGCTACATTTTATCCTTTACTACAATATCTGTTGAAATTAAATTCTAATTTGTTTCATCAGAATTTGAAAATTTGGAGCTAAACGGCAAGCAGAGCAATAAGAGTAATAAAATTTACATTGTGAAACATATGCTTGTTTGTAATTGGACAAGCTATGTATGTAACAGGGTGCCCCATTTCATTCTGTAACAATGTACCCCATCTGACATAGCTTGTAACAAAATATTTATATCACTACATAGTGTAAATTAAGATAATTCTACTAAAATATTATTCATTATGTAATAAGAACCACTCACGAATAAAGACAATTTAATTACCAACACGACATTTTACTTGCAAAATAGAGATTTGCTTACAGAAATGTAACTAATGATGCAAATTCTTCCAAAACACATGAACTTCTGGAGAACAAGATGACTGACAAGATTGTAAACAATTTGCTACCACTTTAAAATGAAATCCACTGTAACATTGTACCCCATGTAACACTGCACCCCACCTTTTCCTCTACTTGTTTCACTTTACGTTTCTGTTCAAAAGAGTAAGTTTGCCCTTTTTTGTTAGTCTTAAATCTTTACTAGAGATTAGTGTAACCTGAATTCTTAAATGAATGAGTTGACAATATTTTAATATACATTTTAACGAGTATTGAAATTTAGTTCGCATCATCAGTAATTCATATTAAGCAAGTTCGTCTTAATGAGGTTTGATTGAATTTGGCACCATTTGTGGTAAAATATTGCCAAATCATTTATACCGATTTCAAACTGCTGTCAAGTATTTTTCAGTAGCAGAGAGCGTAGTTATTTTTTGTTTCTAATTGCTTTCACACGCACCATTTTTGTTGTTAATTTTTCACTTTTTGAATGCATTCCTGTAAATGATTATTTTCCTTTTCTGACAGCTACGCAGGGTCTTAAATATAAAAATCTTCCAGATTTTGTTTTTCTTGGAGGTTGGGTTGTTACTCACATGTTTAGCAATTGCCTTTCGATAATTTAATTGACTTTCAAAGTAAAAAAATATAAATTTTTATACAATTTGAATGGTTTTTTCATAGTCTATTCCAATATCAGGTCGAAAGGAATGTCATGATATGGTGAAAAAGTGTGACATCTACCTGAAACTTGTTGGAGAGTCAATAGATTTAAGTGAGAGAGAAGTCAATCAAAGGAAACAAGTTTTAAAAGATTTGAAAGATTGTTGTGTTTTCTATTCTGCTCAGAGCAGGGATGTCAAGGAAGTTGCAAATGTGAGTATATTAAATTTTTTGAATTTTGACAACTCAAAAAAGGAATAAAAAACGTTCAAGTTTTAGATCAGAACTGGCCAATGAAAGGTTTCTGGGTCCAAGTGAGCTGGCATATAATTATTTTGGCCTATACCGGGGGTGGTCACACTTGCGGTCAATGAGAACCAGCCTCTGTTTTTTCATATATTATAAAGAGCCACACCATAGTTACGTTACGTAGTACTAAATACACAAATTTAAATTAATTAATATGGTTACACATATTCTACACAAGTCTTAAGTGCTATGTAAAGTACACATATAAGAAAATAAAGTTAAGAGAACGAAAATACAAAATAGCTATTTCAAAATTTTAATGATAAAAATAAAATATAACAAAATCTATTAATAAAAAGTATAACATTTAACTAAGACCTTTGATCAATTCTTTGAAATTTGGCATGAAATTTGTTGAAGTCATCCCCAACAATTCTGTGAGATGATGATTGGAATGATATTTCGACTTTATGAACTTCATTGGGCCACAAATATTCACAGCGATATGTTGTACCAAAAAGTGAAATTAGATGGCAAGCAGCTTTCTTTAAGAGTGGATATTTTGCTTCTGGCAAAAGATTTAACTATGGATAAAGGAATATGCTGCATTTGCACTGCCAGATTATCTTTCATTTTCACTTACTTAGTCAATGTACCAAAAAAAAAAAAAACAGATTGAAATTTTCAATGATCTTGAAGAAGAGCTGCATTTGCCCATCCCTAGCCTATACATTAAGTCACAAAATAATTCAGAAAAAAAAGTAAATAAAAACATAAATGAAATACAGAGAAATGTATAATCACCTATAAATAACACAACATCTATACTACCAACTACCATCTTAAGGTATGCAAATCTCAAATCCACATATCAAAAATAAGCAGTTTGTATTTTAAACTTGTTTATATTACTACCTTGATACTCCCACAGAAGAAAATGTTTTAAAGTAGTGGCTCTATGAATAACGTCAATACTGTAAAAGTGCTGGTTGGAAGTGGAACCATAAATTTTCAGAAGTTGGTAGGTATGCCTCTTCTGCTTTGAGATTTCATATTCTAAGATTCACTAAGTGTGTTTGGATTCAGGGTTTTACTTTTCAAAATAAAGAAGATAGTTTATTCTAAAAATAAAAATAAAAGATTCTGTGGCTATTCAGGTAAACCTAAGAAATAGAAGTCACTAAGACAGGCCTCGAAATAGATTTTTTAATACAGGTGCACAAGATGCACCTAAGTTTTTAAATTAGGTGCACAGGTTATATTTTAGGTGCACATTTAAAAAAACGTAATATAAGAGCATTGATATAATGTGAACTACTTTATTAGTTGGGTATGTTTAGATAGGTTAGTAGTAGATAGTAAATAAAAATATTTTAAACATCTAAATTCTCCCTTCTCCGGAGCACAGCTGTCGCTTCAACAGAGCCATCTGGAATTTGTTTCGATCATCGGAAAGTTCTGGTGGTATGGCACAAGTAAACCTTCCTCCTGTATAAACCTGTTAAGGCCCAGCGATTTTGTTTTCGCATAGTGTGTATTTAGGAGTTTTAATTACGTTCCTTTACAGCGTGAGAAGTCGATACTAATAGTTTGTTAATGTATCAAAATAACATAAAACGTTCCCTCCCCTTTTTTAACGTTAGGTGCACGGCATGCACCTAGCTGTAAAAAATTAGGTGCACAATTTTATTTTCATGTGCACCCGGGTATTTCGAGCCCTGCACTAAGAAAAGTGTTCAGAATGGACTGGAATCTTAGTTCCAGGAATGCCGGCAGAGGGAGTAGTCTTGTGCCCATGGGTGTCAAGAGCGCATGGCCTTGTGGCAATTGTGTGAAAAGCTTTGAATGTTGGATTGAGCTGGATGGGGATAAAGGGATTTTTGTTGATTTCCCCTCTTGACCGCTATTCATGGGATTTAACCTATTTTGAGCATCTTGGCAGCCCAACTGTGTATGTAATGTACAAACAGCATAGAAATAAATATTGTGACCTTGAAAAACTTGGATATTAATGCTCTCTCATTCATGACTCATGAAATCTTGGTTTATTTGGAAAGTGCTCAATCGTCATAACAAAAAGGAAATACGTTTTGGATAAATTCATAGTGAATAAGTTTAAAAATAAAAGTTTCAAATATTTTATGTGCAATTCATTTGCATTCAAAGAATTATTTAGGTTGGCCAGATATATTTTAGTTTTAAAAAAGGGGTAAAACACATAACACGTATGTCTGCAGTTAACGCTAAGAAACAATTTAACAATTGTTAATACACAATTAACAATATTTCTCAGTAAAATATAAACTGATGAAAATTATTTTTTACTGTGTGTATTTGTTTTATGATTTACCAGAAAGGTTTTTTTTTTTTTTTTTACTTTAGATGTTCAGGATTTATGGAAAAAAGCTTAAAATAATGGAGAAAAAAGTAGCAGAGAAAAAGATGGCGCTCCCAGCCCCAGGCTTCACCAACTCACCATGCTTCTCTGATGCAAGTGCTCCCTCTCCGGCAACTTCATTCAGTAAATATTTCTTACCTACTTTTTTAATTAATGGTGATGTTTGGATTTTGTCTGAGGTGACATTGTATTTTTTTTAAATCTCTATTTTATTTTTTTTTATTATTTCTTATTGTAAAATGTAGGTCTCTGTCAATTGACTGAAAACTGAATGCTTCCTCCAATATAAGAATTCATACACACTAACTGTAAAATCCAAAATTCTCACAAAGTGTACCAAAGATTTCATTAAAATTTTTTTTAATAGTCCAACACACCTGGATATTTATCAACACAATATAAAATATCAATTTCTTCACAAAAATTTACTTAGAATTTTGTGAATGGCCTAACAGGAACCACTTATCTCTCTATATTAAAAAAATGTTACCGCCGCCGCCGCAGAATTGAAAACTGTGCTGTTTAGCTCGATTCTTAGACGGTTTCCCGAGAAAGTACTGATCGGAAAAAAACAAAATTGACATGGTTTGTTCTTCATCGTATTCCCTGGACAATTATTAAGATTTTTTTCCGATGCGGCTATTAGTTTAGGGTTTATTAAGTGTTAAAATTGAAGAAGCGAAATTTCTTCCGCGAGTGAGCAAAACACATACAAATTTTCAGTCTTCAGCCGTGAGTTTTTTTTAAAGAGTACCTCTCAACGTAAATTTTTGCAGCTCGTCGAGTTTTTTTTAAAATTTCAATTTGGTTCTTGATAATATTTTTTTGAAATTCGGGAAAAATCAGGACATTTTTGTTACTTTTTTCTAAAACTGCCGTATCTATAATTTATTACTATTATTTTTTAATTTTTAAAATATAGCAGTATACCTCAGAATGTACTCTTTCTTACGGTACTATTATTTTTGATATCGGTTAATAATTAAATTGGATGCGATCAAAAGTTGGTCATACAAAATTCGGAATCTTTGGATATTTTCGCTACTTTTTGTTTCTACCGTTAACTAAAACTGTCATATCTATATCGCATTACTATTAGTTTTTTATTTTGAAAATAGCGCAGTATACCTCAGACTGTACTCTTTCTTACGGTACCATTATTTTTAAAATTGGTTCATAAATAAATTCGATGCAATCAAAAGTTGGTGACACAAATTTCGTATTTTTTATTTCGCGGAGCAAATTCGCGGAGCATTGTATTTGCAGAGGGTTGTATTTTTGCCTATCAGGTTTGCCAGAAATCAAATTTATCGTAGCAACAATTGCCATGAAAACGATTTCTTTTTATTTGGCGAGGAAAAAGGCTCGCTTTTTTCCCTCTGTTCTCAGACGTTTTACCGAGAAAGTACAAAGTACGCATCGTAAAGTTTGGAGATTAACAGGGTTTACTTAAAATTGTACAGGGAACAAGATGCAGAAGATTTTTTACTGATGCGGCTATTAGTTTAGGGTGCATTAAGTGTTAAAGCAAAAAAGAGTGAAATCACTTGCGTAAGAGGTATTGGTTTGCGAAGCAAACCAAACGGGATTGCGTAGCAACCCACGGGGGTCGGCGAGCGTAAGCGAGCAGGGGGAGAAGCCCTCGCTGTGACGTGATGGACCGTAAAGGGAAATCAGGATAATACAAATTATTCATATAGTTTCACTCTGCGAAAGGAATGTTGGTTTGCGAAGCAAACCAAATGCCATATGTAAAAGGAGTGTTGGTTTGCGAAGCAAACCAAATGGGATTGCGTAGCAATCCCCGGGGGTTGGCGAGCGTAAGCGAGCAGGGGGCGGAGCCCCCTAGTATCTTTAAAAAATTCTTGTCTTACTTTATATGTTACACTAGCAGAATTACCCAGCGTGGCTTGGATTGAATTAATTAAATGTTGATTGAAAAGTGATCAGACTAATCACTTCTCTTTCATTACAGAATTCTAACATCATTTAAGTGTACAGAAAATAATTTCTAATATTCATTTTAACTTTTTCGTTGCTTCTACAATTTACTCAGGACGCAAATTGTACATGATATATCCATTCATATACTCTATTTCAAATTCATCGCACCTTCTGAAGTTCAGGTACTTTTATTTTAAGGTTATGGTAGGTATAAAGGCTTGTACATTTTAGACTTCTATGTCTTAAATATTTCATTTTTTTTGGACTTCTGAGCACTAAAATTATAAAATGCTATGTTGTAAATAAAAGTGTATTCATAAATACACTAAATAAATAAATAAAAGTACATAGTTTTAGTTTTTTAATAAATATTTAAATTTTATATCCTTAATTGAATTCAAAATAGTAATTTTCAGTCAAGTCTCATTGATTACTTAATTCTTTGATTCTATTTGGATCATTGTTAACTTTTAATAAATAATTATAAATTTCTCAAATCATACAAGTAGCCTACCAACTGGTGGTTAAGGTGTAAGCCTCTAGATCGGAAGGTTCCTGGTTCGAATCCGTGTCAGGGCATGGATGTTTGTAAGCGTATGGTGTACCAACCAGTTATGCAGGGGAATTTAATGTCATTAGCTCACTTTTCAAGAAGGGACACAAAATTTTAGAAATATTAACTTGGATCCTAATATTTTCCTGATTGGTGCCTGGCTCACTTCCAACATGTAGAATAAATATTACGAATATGCTTAATGATTTATGTAAACCAAAAAGAGTTCAGAATATGAAGCTAGCAGAGTTTTTCTTAGGCCCCTAAAATTTCTCTAAGTAGGCATCACTGTATCCCAATAAATACTATATCTCTAGTACCATCAAAGAAAGAAATCCAGTAGTGTAATAGTGTGTGAATAGAAACAAATTTGTAAACTTATTTGTATCAGGTATTTTGTGTCCCATGGTATTTCATTATCAATATTGACCTTTCTTTTATTAAAAAAAAAAAAGAAATTATTAAGTGATTTAAATCATGATTAATCAATTAAAGAACTAAATCAATTGAATTAATAATAACTTGATTTAACTCAGCATACCCTGTTTCTTGATTTGTATCTATTATTAGGCACTTGCATCTCATTGTCAGATGGATTCAATTTTGGTAATGTTTTATATATCTTTTTCAGGTAGTTTTGTTTCTCCAGCTGATCGTGAAGATTCTACTAACATGCTTAAAACTACACAAAGAGCAATTCCAAGTTTAAACCCTGTGCAGGAAGCAGAAAGCACTGAGGGGAAAAAGTCTTTTTTTGAATTGTTATCTAAAGAAAAAAATGCTGATGAACTTGACAAAAATGTGACCACTCAACCCTTGGATCAAAGTGAACAAGTAAAACATGAAGATGGATCATCAAAATTAGTTTTGAGTGAACAAATAAAATGTGATTCTGATAAACAAATTGATATCTTTTTGGCTGACCTATCTCCAGAGGTATCTCACAATCCAAACGACAACATTTTGGATCCTCTAACTAATGCATCGACTCAACCCATCGTCAAACAGTCTGATGAATCAAGTAATAACTCAGAAAATCAACAACCACAGAATTTAGTTGATCCTCAGTCAAGCGTTTTTGATCAATCGACAAAAGAAACTTTAAAACAGCAAGAAAATGCATCAAATCAACAAATAAATACTTCAAATCAGGCTGCAAAAGATAATGATGTTCCAATAGAAGACACTCTTGACCAATCAAATAAGTCTATTTCAAGTAAAAAAACAAAAACTGCTAGTGAGGGTGATATGAATGACATAGATTTTTTACTTGAAGAATCATATGACTGCAAAAGAGAGAAAGCAAAATCGGGGATTAAAAGGAAAATTGAGGCTCTTCTAAATTTAAAAGGAAAAAAGCAGTGTAGCAATGCAAATTCTGAAAAGCCAAATGCCAGTTCAGAAATAAGTGATTTGAAATCTCCTGAAAAGTATGAACACTTAAATGATCAAGAAAAGCCCTGTAAAGTAGAAGAAATGGATGCAAGTGAAGAAGCCCCTTGCAATAAACGAGATGGCAATGCTAAAATGACATGTAAATTATCTAAAACCGAAATGTTGTGTTCAAAAATTTCAGTTATGAAGGATGAAGTGGAAGAAAAAAATATTGATAAAACTGAAGATCAGCATTTGGAAGCTCCTGTTGAAAAGCATACGGCAGAGGGAAAAGATGGTATAGATGCCAATGAAAATTCTTGTAAAGATATATTTTCTACAGTTGTGGTTAATCAAGAAACACCTTCAGACATAAATACCTTATTTAATCCTAATGCTACTTTTACAGGTACTGATTTAAACTCATATTTATCTAATATCTCTACAGAACTTCTGAAAAATATTCTTGAAAAGAACAATTCAAAATTAAGTGTAACTTCTCAAGATTTTAATGAAAATAAAACTTCTGAGAATGCATCAAATGAAAGCAAATTAGATTCTTTGATCCAAAAAGATGATTGTGATTCTCAAACACCCGTTCAGATTTCGGACTCCAAACAAATCAAATTAGATGGTGACCCTATTCAATATAGTGAAACTTCTATGTCTGAAAATAATCCTTTGTTGACAGACAGCAAATATAATCCTGAATTGAATTTGGGAAGTTGTGAAAAAACTGTTATAGGTCAAAAGGAATCCAACACATCTGAAGATAAGAGTGCGGAAAATATTTTTATTCCTTGTCTAGACAGTTTTCCTGGTGATTCGGATAAAAAGGCATTAATAAAAGATGCTGAATCCCCAACTTTAAGTCCTGAACATAAACAAATTAAGGAGTTGTTACCACCCCATCAGGATAACAAAGAAATTCAGATGGAAACTGTAAAATCTATCTCTAGTCAACAAATAACAGATGAGGAGAAACCAAATTTTTTGCAGACTCTTCAAAGTGTGTTAGAATGCATTTCTAAAAAAACCCTTCCCAATCCAGATACATCATTCGATGTTACTGAAAAACTTGGACCTCCTATGCCATTTGAAAATTGTCTGAGGATATACAGTGCTCTCTGTTATTCTAAGGAAAGTTTCGGTGAAAACACGTCAAAATTACCTCCTTCTGGTTCTTATACTCTTACAGATGATTCTCTGTCTAAAGGAAAGGAAGATATGGCTTCAAATATTAGTCTTAAAGACAACTTTGAAGTAATGGATATGGAATGTGATACAGACGAAGAGAATTGTTGATATTCCAGTTTGTTTAAAAACTGGTGTAGCGTTTCATTGCCTGTACAATAAGTGTGCCTTATTCAGATCTCATGAGAAATATCGATATACTATATTTATGCATTCTAAAGTATAAAGTCATTAACAATTTATGATAGCATATAGATTGTTGAAAAATTACTCTAGCTTTTTCCAAGCACATGCTTTGGTAGATAAACAGATAAAAACCTTAATCAAACTGGTAGTAAAACTTCACAAAATAACTAATAAAGATTAAACACCTAATGAAAATATCATCCGTGGCTATTTTGATAGAATACATTATCCACTATCAGCAAGACAGATATGAGCTATAAGAAAATACAAGTTTAAATACATTATTCTCGGATAGTGTTGGTACAACTCACTTTTGTAATTAAGCTCTCCTTGCAGGTAAAGAGTACTAGTGTGTTCAATATGAAAATAGATAAGGCATCTCTGATGTACAACTCTAGAATATATCGTAGCGATTGTATAATTACCACTTATTAAATGACAAACTCAACAAATTTGCCATCACTCAAAACTGTTAGCAATTTTCTTATCAGTTTGATTTCAAACAAGTAAAGGTGGTCCAATATCCAAACTCTATTCACGAGTTGAACCATAGAGGATAACGTATATAAACTTGCATTTTCCTTATGATTTCTGTTCAGATGATAGACCTTTGCTCTACCAAAATTACCATTGGCGATTTTTCGTAGGTTTATTAATCTTTCTATGTTTTTTTTTGAAAATGTGTTTCCCTAGTAATCTAACTTCAAATATGATAAAAAGCCTGCTTTTAGAAAATGTTATTTCCTACTTCCTTTAATGATTTTTGTTTTAGATTTTTAACAAAAATCAATTTTAACTGTAAGTTGTTGAGTAATTCTGTCATAGTTCACAAATGAACCATGCATAAATGTTTACAAAACTGTAGTGCAAACTAAATATAGTTAAGTTTTTTCATGTTACACTTTAAAAGAACTTTCTATACAATTAGAACTTTAAGATGTTTTCAAATGTTATTCATGTACCTTTTGTGTAAATCACAGGCTGACTTTTATTGCTTGGAAAATCAAAGCTGTTCTATTCATACCTTTTAGCATGGTAAAAATCTGATTCAGATGCACTGCAAGATAATTTGGTTTACTATAGCTTAATAAAATGTTTTAAAAGCATTTATAAAAAAACATTCCATTATAATACAGGATTTAAAAGAATAAATTTGACAGAAAATTAGATCCCTTATATCGATCTGTTTCAGCGTAATTTAAATACTTAGTTTGTGTTCTACAAAGAGGTAATACTTCCTTTATAATTTTTTATGTACATGCAACTAAATATTTTTATTGAAACTTCAATATTGTTACAAAAATTACCTACAATTTTTTTTGAAAACTTGCTGCAACAAATTTTAGCATTTTGTTTATTTATTTCATCATCTGTATATACTTATCCTAGAATTTATTTATGTACATTTAAATGTAATATTATCATGTCTATCAAATGTACAGCCACATACATTAAAAAATAAAAATGTGATGTTACTTGTGACCTTTTTTAAACTTTAATAAAAAAAATTTTAAAGGGGAAAGCAAAAGTTTGATCAAATGAGATGTTTATATAAGTTATGTTATGAAATATAGTGCAATCTCAAAGAAATCTAAAAATTCACTAGAAAACCTTATTAATCAGTTTGGAATAACATCTTCACACTCAAATGAGCCAGAAAGATCACATCTGATCGTAACATAATGGGAAATGTATGAGAAAACCTGTGAAACTGGCAAAGATTTTCTCCTACTGACAAAAGAATATGTTCTACTAATTTTGTCAAAAATTTGTTTTTAAGTATATAAATCTCAAAGCCATTGAATTGGGATATTAATTGACAAGTTCTGTGGAGAGTTCTAAAAAATTATATCAGTACTTTAATGACCCCTTCCTCAGCACCTGTAGAAAAATTCTGGAATACCACAAACAAATTTAATTATTTTGATGCTAAGTTAATTTAAGATTGTTCAGATCCATTACATATGCTCATAACAAAATACCCATAAAAATCGTGATAGTTGATTCAAATTCATAAATTTTAATTTAAAGTTTGCCATACCTACAATTCATACGATTTCAATTCTAATTTTGTCACAGTTGGACATCTTTCCTCTGCCAATTGATGAAATCATATAACAATGTATGTTGAATAGTTTTTATATACAAGTCACATATTTTTCATACTTTTGTATTTATATTTCCTTCATTGTGGTATAATTCCAAAATATATGCGAAAACACGTACATACATTTAAAGAAATTAGTTTTGCAAATGTGTGTTTACTCTCTTCAGTACAAGTAGCTCATCTCTAAGCTCCTTATATGATGGTCATATCAATTTTCTTAAGGTTACTGAAGATAGTTTGGAACAATATTTGAGGTATGCATTTGATGTCCTCAGTCCTTATTTTGCAATGGCACTTGACTTTAAATGAGGATTGAAATGAAAGGCAATCTAATACTAAAGGTTTTATGTGAGAAAAAAAAATTAATAAAAGTGGTAATAAGTTATAGCAAGGACAAGTAAAATTTTTTCCATTAGGAATTTTCAATTTTGAGCCCTAAACTGGCTTGTATCTTAAGCTTCAAAGCAGCTACTGCACATTGAATGTATGTTAATTTTGTGTTGATGCGTCCTCTGTTTTTCACATAAAGTGAATGCTTAATACACTACAAGTAATTAAAGAATAGAATAATACATGAAAAGGAAAGGCATCCTTGATATTTTTGATTCCCTTTAAATGCTGTCTATAGTACATGAGCCACAAGTCTATTCTATGTTCATTAAAAATGTTGCAGATCATTAAAATTACATTAAATTTTATCTCCTAAATTTTTAAGTTGGGAAAAAATTGTCTTATTTTGAAATAGTTGCAATTTTATGTATAACTAGTTACCTAGATGCTGTTTGAAAGTGGAAAACTACTTCACCTTACTGTTGCCTCGACTTCCAACTGGTTCAAAATTATGTGGTGATACACCGAATGGCTTAGGCTCAGTTTCTCTCTTGCACACTATTTTGATTTAGTTAAAACACTGGCAGTTTTAAAATGTTTTTAGGAATAGTGATAAAACCTCTTAAATTTCCATACTTGTATGGGGAAATATTTTTTTTTACATCATTTATCTAAATAAGTTAGTTTGCTTTCTGATCTATTTGAAACACTTAAACATTTCTTAACTATCCAACAAGAAGGAAAATATCTAACATGGATTCCTGTCATTATCAAAGTAATATGGAGATTTAGATAAAAGGTATGTTCTCAAATTTAAAATTGAACACGATTTATAAAATATATAGCATGATAAAGTTATCACATAAGATATGTTAAAATTTATCTGCAATTATGCAGCATGATTCAACATTAGTATAAATAACTTACAAACTTATTAATTTCAAAAATTTTATTCCCATATTAAAATACAATCAGGCTTTGTTTTCATTCCAATCATCTCTGGCCCAACCTGGCAATTCTGATTCAAATCCCCAATCCTGACCTTGGTACTTCAGTGCATGAAGAAATAGTATCAAATCTTTTGGTTGTGGATCCATATATTTCTGGTGACATAAGTCACAACTACTTTCAATTACAAAATTATCTGGTTTCTTTACATACTGTTCAGCCAACTTGTTGAATCCATCTGATTTTAGGTAGTAATCTAAGGCACTCAAAGACATTCTGTTTTCTTCACTGTCATCTACATGGTTGGTCTCGGTGTCAATTTCATCATTTTTTACGTCATCGTCTATCAACCATTTTTTGAGGTTGTGAGTCTGCAAGAGGTCTTCAAGCAACTGATCACGCGACTTGCCCATTTCACCATTTTTTCCTTTTAGAGGTCCAAATACATGTTCATGATTGTATATTGGGTCATTCATGATAGGGTAACCGAGGTACTGGAGATGCACTCTGATTTGGTGCATTCTTCCGGTTAACGGCTTACACTTCACAACACTTGATTTTCCATTATAACTTATTTTTTCGAAAACTGTTTCACATTCTTTTCCAGTTGGGCTGACCAAACATATTCCCATCTTTGGTGAAATAATCTCGATTGGTTCCTTACAGTGGATAATGCCATCAGGAAACTCACCTGCAACTCTGCAAACATATTCCTTTTTGACTTTACGCTCGCGGATCTGTTCATTGACTTCCTGGGATTTTTTAATGGTCTTTGTGAAAAGCAGCAAACCAGATGTCAAGCGATCCAATCTATGAACCGAGTATAACTCCTTCAAATTGTGCTCTTTTGCAAGAATGAACAATAGACAATTGTGACGGTATCGCCCACATGGATGCACAGGCACAGAAGGAGGCTTCTCAACAACTACAAAATCATTGTCAGAATATATAACTTTAATTGGTGCTGCAGCAACAGCGATCTCGTGTCTGTGAACTTTGTTGGTCACACGATCATTTTCTTTGAAAATGTAATCAGCGCTGATGTTTTTACCATTCACTTGAATGTTACCAGTAATAATGTTTCTTTCGTACTCTTCTTTCGAATGAGCATGGAATTCTTCACAAAATATATCTATCAAAGGTTTACCCACCCATCGACCTTTGCAAAAGGTAGTGTATGTAAAATAATATGGGTATACTTTCCTGAGATAATTTTCAAAGTAGTATTCCGTTTCTCTCAAACATGAATCTTCTATGCCTCGTCGAACCTCCTTTCGGCGAATTCTTTTAGCATTCTTCTCTGCAAAATCTCCTTTCCTTTTCAATTGGATTTTTTGAACGAGAGAATCTTGCGCCTCGGGTGTTGATGTTTTTTCCAAAGAACTTTCAGAACTCATTATTCGTTCTTTTTTAATGAAATTTGGGATTGAACTTCTCAGATGAACAAAACCTAAAGATCCTATTTTAAAGAAATGATAAAAACGCTCTCACATTAAATCGTATCTGTTTACGTGACTCAGATTTAATATATAAGCGAAAGAATGAAAGTGGTTTCTTGTGTTATAAAGAAAATTATAGATGTCACGCCATCCGTGCAGGCCTTTGAATAATACAAGCCACCTTTGCGGGATTTTTCTAATCCATGTGATCCGGTAAAGTTAAATGTAAACAAAACAGTTTTACTTTTGAAGGCAGCTGCTGTTGCCACTGATCGAGTGTTGATAATAATGAATGATTACGGCAGCTCTAGATCATCTCTTCTATTTTTAGATAGTGCTACAATTCTAAAAGAAAAAGATGCGCAAGGTTTTCACAGCAATTTATTGTAAATTTTTGCCGAAGCAATCATTGCGCTGAAAAAGCATAAAACGATTGAATAACAAAATATTTGTTTCACAGAACGGCAACTGAAACTTTAGCCATTTTCGATATTCACCGCACGGCTGTCGCTGTCAATAAGTTTACATTTTTATTTTATAAACATACGTTAATAAACATATTAGCAGACCGTAGGATTAATATTTTGCAAATCTAAGGTTGAAATGAGCGCTGAAGGCAGATTTGAAAGGGGACGTTATGGTTCCAGATCGCGGTAACTATGCTATGTATTCACAGTGAAATTTTCTCGAGAAATTGTTTTAGAACATAGAACACAATTCAAATATCCGACAGTAAAATTTATCATTTGCCGATGTCGCAAGAAATTTTGATACAAATTAAAATTAAAAATATCCATGTTAAATTTATCAGCATTTTCGAATTCCTATGATTTTCTTAGAATATTGATTCCGCATTTCACTCTGTTTTGGAGCAATCCCGGCTAATGTTTACAAAATATGTACCAGTTGATTTGTATTCTAAACCACCCCGTAATTTGTGATTTAATTGAAGATTGGATGCAGAAAGAATCCTTGATTGGTAGATAAAATGTATATATTTTGCACAATATAAACACTTCAGACAAACCTTGAATCCCCTTTTTATGTATTTGAAGAAAATGTACTACTTTGCTATGAAATTGATTGAGGCAATTCAACAAGATGTTCCAGAAATAAAATGTCACTCTCGTCCAAAAGACAAATAAATAAATCTTTGATTGAATCTTGACATCATACTTTTAAGTTCTTGATAGATAATCTGGCAGTCTTCAGAGCCTAAACTTTGGTTAAATCCTAGTACTATTTGGTGCGGTTGTCGAAGTTTAAATTAGGGGTTTTCTTCCATTCAATTGTTATGCATGCATAGAAACTTGGTAACTTCAGCTACTGTTCGATGCTATGGCAACATTATCCTTCTCAAGTAGCTTTGTTCCATTTTATAAATTTCTTATTTAATAACAATATGGTGTTGATGAAACAATTTCTTAAAGTAGGTATTTGTTTCTTGAAGTTGAAGAGTTTTAGGAACAGCTACACAATACTTTTATGAGTGATGGCAACAGCCTTGGCGATTTTTTTGAACGTTTTAAAAAGTATATTTTTTAAAAACTTTCACAAAAAGTAGTAAGCTTAAGCACATATCAAAACACATTTGTGAACCAGCAGAGAAACTAAGCTACTAATGTTGGGTAAGAATACCCTGAAACTTATCAATTACACTAAATACAGAGGACATGTTGAAAAAGAAAAAGATTTACAAAAGAAAAAAAAAGCAAGAAATAATACAACTTGATAACGTCATAATTCTTTCATAAAAAAATAATGAAAACGAAAATGGTAAAAAAAAACCAAAATTCTTAATTCCTTAGTGAAAACTATTATAATAAAATAAAAATTCCACAACTGTAAAAATACAAATAAATGGACCAATGGTATCACCGAAAACGATTAAAAGGACCAATGCAATTAAAGGATATTTAAAACAAAAATAACCAATTGGAGAAAAGAAAAAATTTCAAACGAATCAATGAAATCAAACGACTTTAACGGACTTTGGAAGAACTTTCTAGAATATTCAAAATGAAAATTGAAAGTTTCCGTTTGTCGAGGTTGCCATGAAAACCACAACAACCTTAACGAAAGATGGGTTGCCTTAATTTATCGTAACTTGCTACTAGAAGTGTGCCAAAAAAATCGCCAAGCCGCTGCCATCACTCATAAACGTAGAGTGTAGCTGTACCGAGTTTTATAATGGACCTTATCAAGAAGTTATGCTAAAAGCTTAACTTTTTTAATACAGTAGAACTCCAATTATTCAGATCAATTGGGTCCAGACCTTTCCGGATAATTCACAATAAAAAGGTTATTTCTCAGTAAAAAAAAAACGAATTTTGCTTTAGTATGTAATTTAATGACTGAAAACAATTTTATTTACATTTTGTACTTGCATACTGTATTAAAATGTATCATTACTTGAACATATCAGTCAAAGTCAGTCATTTGCTGTATTTACTCGTTATCATGCAGCCAAGTATCGCATGCACTTGAAGTAAGTGGCTGTAGATGGTCGCACTCTGACTGCCGATGCATGCATTTTAGTGCTGTGTCAAGGCACTCAAACGGCATACTTGCTGACAGTCCCTCGTCTGATAGAGTAGCAATGTTATCATCAATGAGTTCGTCTCTCACACTTTGAATTAGTTCATCGTCACTGACAATTTGGAGAATCCAGGGGTCTGAAGAATCAGCCACTCGCCTACGTTCTCTGCACTGCAGTCGGAACATCAGGAATTTTCACTATGATGTTTCTTATGTCCTTAACCGACACTTTGTCCTCTTCGTTTTTATCCTTCACTAATAAGGAACTTTTAAAATGCGGATTTTGCTGATTTCTTTTACTCAGAGATCTGGATAATTGGCGTTCAGAATAACTGGAGTTCTACTGTATAAGCTCTCAATTAAAGCTTTTGAGGAAATGTTTTATGAGGTTTCAAGGTTATATTGAAGATGTTTATTATTTTTTTTTTTAACAGATCAAGGTCGCCATTTCGAAAAAATTTCAATGAACGATCCTACAATGATGATGACTTTAAAAATAAAAATAGGAGACGCGAAAGATCCCCAGAAGCTCGACGATCGGGTGGTGCAAAAAATCGAGTGTTTGTAAATAACATTCCTTTTGAATGTAGATGGATGGAAATCAAAGACTTGTTTAGAGAAAAAGGTATATTGTAAAATTTAATCTAATTAAATAAATGAATGCTTACATTTATGCTTTTATGTATAAGTTGATTTTATATTAAATGCATAATGATCGAGAAACATTTAAATTATGATTAATGAGATGGTAGTTGTAATTGTGAGCCAAAGCACCAAGTGTAGTCATTTGTTTATTTCACGTAATTGTTAGCTATGTATTGGCGTCATTGATCCGGTTGTCATACTCAAACATTAATTCATGTGGCTTGATGCAATTGTTTTCGGGGATGTTTAAGGATATCATCAGCTTTATATTTCCTGTGTAATCTGAAATTGTAAAATCCATTTTGTTATGTGTGAATTGAATTTATTTTGATTTTAATAAAATAGTCATTCTTTTCATGAGGCTGTATATATCATTGGGTTCCCATTATGATTAAAGAAAATATCATCTATAAATTATAGTAAAGATCTAAATCACACTTATAGGCAGGTGCTGTAATTTCTCTTTCCGCTTACAAGTGATTTGCTTTTAGTGCAGTTGAAGCTAGGCTGCATAATATCTCTTTTCTGCTGCATACAATTTGCTTACGTGATTATTAATTGAGTTCTTATAAGGTCTCAAAACGCAATGTGTAATGCATCAAGCTTGGGCTGCTTAATTAGTAAGTTATGTATGTATTAATGTATAACTAAGAATACTTCCATCGAAACGGAAACACAGATAATTTTTATCTCTAGTTTATTTTCGTGCCAACATTTGACGCACAATTACAACTGGAGTCTCATTAACCGAAAAGTACCACATTAATTTGAAAGTATTGATTTTTTTTTGTCCCTCTATTCCATTAGTTCTTAAGTATTATTTTTTTGAATTATCAACTAGGCATGTCACTTTTTCATTGACAAAACTTATAGTTCAGGAGTTAATCTATCCTGTTGTGATTTAAATGCCCTTAATTTACTCTAATTTTGGGATATAATTAAAAAAGTTTATTTCCATGCAAATATACTTCCAAAATGTTTAACATTTTATTAGCAGTTGCGATCAAATTTATAAAATTACCCTTCAGGACTTTCTAGACATCAATTAAACAAAATTCTTTCAATTTGACTTGCATGTCATTGAACATTGGCAATCAATTTCTCCACTGTCTACATACTTATTCCAAGAAACACTGGGCCTTAGTCCTAGGAAGAAATTTAAGTCGAGTTTTCTTCCTTTGTAAATTTAAAAGTCAAGCTTCAATTTCAAAAGAAGTAAGTTGATTGCATAGAAATCAACTTACCGTATATTTCCGTGTATATATCCTAATTTCGCAAAAAAAGAAGGTACTTTTCCGTTAGCCGGGCACAAGCAATAAATTGGCAAATGTAACACACAAAATAATAATTGAATACCGTAATTAATTAGCACATAAAAATTACTATTGGAAAGGGTACATCTTTTGATACAACTGTTGGATTCGGATCTCCGTCCGGTGGCAGCAACTTGGTGAAATTTTCCTATTCTTTACGAGCGATGAACGATTTTTATAGCAACGCCAACGGGTGTTGGGAAAGCAACCCTACTTTTTTACTTCGTGCCTTCTGACTCCAACGACTCTTCCAATTTTTAAAATATTGTAACTTATGTTTTGAATGCAGCCTTTAAGAGAAAAATAAGTCATCAATCCTTCAAATTCCATGTCTGAATCCGAGTTTCCGAATAGTTCGTAATTTGGAGTTCGTTCATTTACGGAGAAGTGCCGAGCAGCCATGCTGTTATTTGCATTTTTAGCAATTGCGATCACCTGTAGTTTGAAATTTACCGTTTAAGAATTTCTGTTCCCGCTCATCTTTCAAACAAAACAATAACATGGCACCAAAAAAGTAAGACTAGCACAGATACAAGAAGACAGCAAATGAATGGAAACACTGTGCTGGAATCAGATAGGGTTACCTTAGCTAAGATTCTTTCAAGGGTCATAATGAGCACACTCCCCCTTTTGAAATTTTATGCTCTGCACATGTTTTAGACTGCACAATGAAGAAAAGTGGCACTGATAAAAAAAATTCCCAAGCCCCAGCCACTCCCCTTGAACAATGTTGAACTGATCATCTGTCAATCACCCTATCAGAGGTCCGGCATCAGGTGTGGAACATTGGGGAAGATAATTACTGGTCACCTTTGTAATATCGTGGAAAGAGGGCGAATTAGACAACCTTGTAGTGTAACCTGCGATTTAAAGCTCAATACGCTCGTCATTGCACATCTTTACTGCCAAGTTAAATTGTGGCGACTGGTTGGAGAGTTCAATCTCATTTAGACCATGCCCAAGTTTCTTTCAACAGCCATAATGAATCCCTTCCCCCTTTTGAATCCTAGTGTCCCGTACATCATCACCCCGTCAGAGGTCAGATATCATGAGCTGGACCGTCTGGACACTGGAGAAAATCATTAGCAAGTTAAAACTATCATCGTTGGCAAGTGGCGTTTTGCGTTACAGCAATTTGACTGGAAAATATTCTACCCGTTTTACCTTTTTGGCGACATTTACGCCCTCATAGCGTTATGTTTGAACGTCACCCCAATTTAAAAAAAAAATTTCTTTTGGCTTATCTACATGTTTTGAATTTTGGGTAAATTTTTGAAGAAAAACGCACTCTTGGCTTATATACAGTACATCCTTTTCTTATTTCTCTCACATTCTTATATCTGCCTTGAACTTTTCAAAAAACCATTAAAGTTAAAATAAATTACTGTCTAGTCCAATGTTTATAGTTGTAACACCTTTGTTAATTGGTTGTTATGGACCCCTGTTTTAAAAGTATCTAAAGTTGTGTGATATCAAATCAGGAGCAACCTTAAGAATCCAATTCAATTGAAATAAAATTGCGTCACTGGCTGGTTTGAGCAAAGCTATTGCAATTGCTCCTTATTTAATTGGCTTCTCAGTTCTCATGTAATTAACTACGGGCCACTATTAAAATTCAAGAATTTAGGAAAAGTTTCAATCCTACTCTTTTAAATTGTCTCCATCATAGAAACCTAATTAAAGAAAATTTTTAGTTTGGTACGAAGTCCCAAATCCGAACATTTTGCTAACCAGCGTTTTTTACATCTTTCCGACAATTTTTAAAGAACAAGGTCCTTAATCTGGACCTAATTTATCAAACAATGCAAAATAACGGACATGTTCAGAGTAAATACCACACAAAAAAATTCATTCCTTTCAAAAGATTTGCAAGTAAAATTTTTTGAATTGTATTAAGAAGGTATTTTTCCTTTAAAAAAAATTATTCCTATTTATATATCTGCTTATTGCAAATGCAAAATTCGTGCCCGGGGTGGGGGGTTAAATTGAGGTTTTTAGACGAAAATGTAGATAATCCGGAATGGTGGAGATCTGGAGGATTCCGGATTTTGGACTTTGTTCTGTATTTTAGAATTATAATTTCTTGGTGTGATCTTCAGTGTCTGTTTCATAGTTTAATTAGCACATGTGTCTTACAACTATAAACACTGGACTATACAGCAACTTATTTTAACTTTAATTGGTTTTTGAAAAGTTCAAGGTCTATATATTATAGAAAGCAGATATGCATCTGCTAAATAGCAGATTAATTTTATCTCTGAACAACGAAAATTGTTACTAAATTAGGGTTTAAGAGGAGACTTCTTTGCTATTTTAAAGTATAATTTATGCTTCCAATGCTAGTACTTCACAAGTAACTAATTTTGATGTTCATGAAATCCTTTTTCAGTTGGAGACGTCGCATTTGTTGAGCTCTTTGAAGATGACAGTGGTAAATTCAAAGGCTGTGGGTAAGAAAATCTCTTTCAAAGTAATTTATTCTATTCATCTTAATATTTGATACTTTAAAACAACTAAGCATCCATTATCTTTTTGCTGAAGTATTGTAGAATTCAAAGACAGCGAAACTGCAAATAAAGCTGTAGAAGTAATGCACAAACATGAAATACGAGGACGCCAGCTAAATGTGAAACTTGTGAGTATTTGTTTCCTTTGCTACTAATTTTAAAGCTCAAGTAGTTAGACTTTGAATGTTTTTTGTTGATAAAAAGATAGATTATAAACTAATTACAGTGAAACCCCGATTTAACGTTACCCGCATTTAACGATTTCCTGCATATAAGGTCAATTTTCATTGGTCCCAAATAATTTCCTATACTTTCAATGTTAAAAAATCCTGTATTTAACGTTATCATTTCAAAATATATTTCCCGCATTTAACGTTTTTTCATCAGGGAGAACTCAAATCAATTTTTTTTAAATAGTCAGGTACTACAGGGTGTCCTAAAAGTTCACATACAGACAATTCGTGAATTTATTATACAAAATCAATAAACTTTAAAACAATTATTTTTATGCCAATGGTAAAAAGCACTTTTTAACTAACGTAGGAAAAAAAGTTTGGACTTACATATATAATAAATGTTAAAAATTTCCACCCTTTTCTTAGAGGCAAAGCCTAATGTCGTTTGCGCATATTTTTAGAAACGCTTTTCAAGATGCTGGGAGTGATTTCATGTATCCTTTGAGTAATGGCAATTTTCAGGTCATCTATTGTTTAGTGATTTTCTTCATAAATTTGTTATTTAAATATCCCCACAGAAAAAAGTCAGGGATGCTCAGATCAGGGAAAGAGGTGGCCAAACGTTTCTTGAGATGAGTCGATCGCCAAAAAAATCTTGAAGCATGCCCATGGTTTCATACCTTGTATGGCAGGTTGCAACATCTTGTTGGAAACAAGTCTCGTTCATTCACTTCTAATAATGCAACAAATTATTGAATAAGTTGATATAACGTATCATTAATTGTTATTGCATCTTTTGGATATTTATGTCGCCAAAATTCTTTACATCTTTCATATGATTTCCATTCAAAATAAGCATCAAACAGCGCAATTCTCTGAATGCGTGATAAATTCATCTTGCTGTGAAGAACAAAATGACGCTTAACTTAATTAGCGCACAACTTGAGCGCGAAGAAACATCAAACAATAAAAATTAAAGAGTCGATAAAACTATAAGCAGACAATAAAATTCAATAGTTAAAAAAACACGGCAAATCAATTTTTTTAAAGTTGGAGTACGGGAACTTTTAGGTAGTAGGTCAGCATGGTATTGTCCATGACAGTTCTTTTCAAGTCGTTACTGATACTGAAAACATTAAAAAGAAAAACAATAATTTTTAGAATGAGTACACCTCTACCTGACATGACACAGGCTTGTTGTAAATTCGCATAAAATTTGAACTACCTAAGGTATCGATCTTGTGTAAAATTTTCAGCAGATTTTAAATCCATTGAAATTTTTACTCTACTTTTTACGAATGCAAAGACAGAAACCTCAAATAGTCCTCTTTGTGTTCAAAATGCTGCCAAATTCGTAATGCGAAAATATAAAAGTTACAGTTGAAAAATTATCTATTTAAAGAAAATCACGTTTAAGGTATCTATGTGGTGTAAAATGTTCCACAGAGAGTAGGAAGGAAATGTATCGCAAGTTCCTTTATAAAAGGCAGTTTTCTGAAGGTCAAACCTGATGATTTTGAAAGCGAGGAGAGAGAAAATGAGGATTCTAATGAAAGGAAAGAGTTCTTCACTACTTCAGAGATAGAGTTCGAGCATTATCTGGCTTGTGATACGCAGGTTGTTACATTAGAGATTCCAAATCTGTGTGATTTGATAGACTTGGAATCAGATAATTCAAATGACGACGAAGATGATGATAGATATAAAATGTCTACAATGGAAGCCATTCAGGCTTTGAATATAGTAAAAGAATTTCTATCAAGTAGAGAAGGACAAGAAAAAAACTTACAATAACTCATATCTGTAGAGAATGATGTTTATGATTTAGCTTGTAAAAGCAAATCGCTAGCCAAAATAACAGATTTCTTTAAACACTAAACTATTGTAAATAAAGAAATAAAATGTATGTTACTTAAATTAGTCTTTATTTCATGCTCTAATTTTGGTTTTTCACTGACCCTCATTTAACCTTTTCTCACATAATAACATTATTTCTTTCCTGTCCCTTGAAATACGTTACTTTGAGGTTTCACTCTATTACAAACTAAAGGTTGTGTATTCATAGCATGTCTGATTTTGCTTCCTTCATAGATAATCTCCTCTTATGACTGAATTTTAAAATATTACGCGGTTCCATTCAGGGTTGTGTCAATTTAAATCAACTGATTTTTAAAAAATACCAATTTAAATCACTTTATTTTAAATATCAAGTTAATCTGCAATAAAATTGTTCACGTATCTTTAAATAGTGATTTTAAAATATTTTTAAATGTATATTTAAAAAAAGAATATATAGAACATAAAAAATATTTCAGTGAATTGTTGTAACTAGAGTACTTTCCATATCTTTATTTTTGAGAACACAAGCAAATTAGATTTTAAGTAAATCTCTTATGAGCAACACAATAAAATGCACAGTATGACATGTTCATTTTGTATAAAATAAAATAAATATTGTTAACGGATCATGTTCACAATGAAAGAACATAGTAAAATGCAGTGAGTTTCATTTTAATATTGGAGAAAACTAAATAGTGTTGGGTTTTAATTTGGTTTGCTATGAATATTATGAACTATGGTTTGATTTGTAAACCAACACCACAGGCAATGCTGTAATGGCCTTGTCATTGTCAAATGCGGGCAAATTTTTTTTTGTTTCTTTGTGTTCGTAATCAATATCTTTGTCAAATGCAGCTAAATTTGTATTGCAAAAATATGAAAGTTACAATTGAAAAATTATTTATTTAAAGAAAATCACATTTAAGATATTAATCTGGTGTAAAATTTCCCGCAGATTTCAAATTTGTTGAAATTTTCAATCTATCTTTAATGATACTGATTTTATAAAAAAGGAATTAAACAATGCCAGTCAAAAATTTTGTTTTGCTTCTCTTCGATCGAATTGTTTGTGTACAGGAAATGAATCTGCGACAATCTCAGGCAACCGGTTTGAGCAATCGATCACCTTCATGTGAAGCCGCCCTATCTATGAAAAAAAAGATTGGTTCTGGATCTAAAAATCAGTAGAAATAATTAATAAGACCATATGAAAATATTTGTTTTAAGCTTATTATTTTATTTCAAATGTGTTAAAGTAAATTTGCATTTGAAATGAAAAAAATTCTTCACGAACAAAAAGAAATCTGTTTTACACATAACAAGATTTTATTCATTTTCACTTTCTGACAATAAATGGCACATACATTTATGTACGACTGGAATATCACTAGAAATGTTGTAAGCATTGTCTTCCTCTATTAATAAATTTCTTTCTGTGATCACTTGAGCCAAATCAGCCACATTCAGAATCAGTCCTCTGGTGCTAAAATGTTCACTGGTCTTAGAAACAAATTCTGTTATTAATCATTGTATTAGTATTTTGGTTAGCTTGTTATAATTCTCTGTAAGAGGCTGTCAACATCTTAGTTCATGTTGAAACTTCCCAGTGCTTTCCTCATTCATGCGTGTAATATAGAAACAATACTACTCTGCCATGAATATTTTTTTTTAAATAGACGGAAAAAAATTCTTACAAATTGGCTTGGCTTGTTTATGTTAAATCAAAATGACTCGTGTAAAAAGAGAATGAAATATTTATTTTGAATACATTTTAAAATAAATTTGTAAAATAGGTTTGTGCAAAAACAGAATTAGGTGCATTCATATTATTCGCTTGTTCTCTTTTACAATTTTTATTTATCAGTTCATGTCTTTTGTAGGACTCTGGGGAAATGGACAGGAGGCGAACTTCATCTCGAACTTCAGAACGTGATTTTATGCGTAATGACACTGTTAGCAATAACGAGTTCAGACCTGAGCCACCTTTCAATACTTATGGACTGAACCCACAGTTTTTGAGATCTCTTGGAATACAAGGACCATTGAACAACAAAGTTTTTATTTCTAATGTAAGTTGCAATTCTTTTGTGATATTAGATCAATGAGAGTGAATCGCATTTTTTAATAAGTGCAAGGGTAGTGCTAAAAATATGGGATACAGGTAACAATTTCTGAAGAAAATATGTTCTAACTCAATAAATTAATAGTTACGATGGTGCGTAAACTTTTTAAGACAAATGTTGCTGACTAGTTAATTCAAGTTAGCCCTGGCATCAGCATGTACAATAATTTAAGCTGAAAGTAGTGTAGGCTTTCATTATGGTATTGTTAATTATGCTGAATAGTGTTAGATATTATTATATTAATTTTTTTTCCATATATATTTTGCATTTTAATTGTGCCAAACTGCAAAGATTCACTTTTCAGACCAGTCCTGAAATCTAAACGTTTGTGCTTGTGAATACTCTTGGACAAAAGGCAGTATTCACAAGAATAAAAAGAAATCCCAGACTGTAGAATACTCTTCAAAAGGAAAGCACAGTGTAACAGCATATATTTGCAATACCTTTTGTGTATTGCTACATTTATGTGACTCATACAGCCTACCATACTCAAAAAATATGTTAACAAACTCATATGTATGTTTCATATAAATGCATTATTTACAAATAAAATTATTGAAATTTATTTAGATTTTTGCTTTTTAATAGTAGGGATTTGCTTTCTAATAATCCCTACTGATCTACCAAGAAGGATGGGAGTAGCCTGTTTCCACTTGTTAACCAGACACGACTATCTCCAACAGCACCTACATAGGATTGGTGTGTCTACCTCCCCAATCTGTCCGCTTTGTTGCGATGGTCTTATGAACATACAACACCTTGCGGAGTGTTCTAATTTACAGGACATTGACATCAGGGATACTTCTCCCCAAGGACTTTCTTCGCTATATTGGACGGCAAGACAGCGTATGGCCGAAAGGCCTTGAGCTGTGCATAGGATAATAAAAAAAAAGCTTTTTAATATTCATCCAAATTAGGAAAATCATTGAATTGGTAGAAGTTACATTTGCAGGCAAAAGGTACTTGATAACTTTTTGTCTATTGACTACAGTTATAACTTGTCGATGAATAAATAATGTCAATGAAAGTCTAATTCTAATACAGTAGAGTCCCGATTATCCGAGTTAATGCGGACCAAGACTAACTCAGATAACCGAAAAACTTGGTCAAAGAGAAAATTGTAAATAAAATAAATCGTGTAGGTTTAAATATATGTTTTTACAAATACAAAAGTTTTACAGATATACCACATGCAATTCATATTGTTACAATAATTAGAGATTTCCTACTTAAAAAAGTCCTAATTGTTTTTTGTTTTACGTCACTTTGGCGTTTTTCTGCAGCAATGTTTTGTTGTTTTTTTTAAAGGATAGCAGGATTGCTGGTGTCGCTTCTTGTTCTTTATATTCAATCACACTTTTAATAGCTTTTAGTCCATCTGTATGGGAGATTTTTCATATGTTGATTTTCATCGTCACTGTCTTCATCTCAGCGCTAGATTCATTTTCCTTATTGAAGATCACTATATCTATAATCTCTTGTTGTTCATCAGCGTTTATCCAGTCCCGTATATCCACTTCGTTGATTTGCTCAGATAATGGCAGTTTCATGACTAAATTCAAAAGTTCATTGCTACCTTTGTTGGATTCTCCATGGTGTTCTGTATTTTGTGTATCGATAAATTTCCTCTACGACTTTGTTATGGTGGCTGATTTTACTTCATCCCATGCCTCAGCTATCCAGTAGACAGCATCCTTTAGATTAAAACTTTTAAAGTGTCTCGAGGACACTTTTATTTTCCTCAATTCCTTCAATGAGAGCTTTTAGTAATATTTTTTGGTAGTTTCTCTTCATGTTCTCCAAAACACCTTGATCTTAAGGTGAATGAGTGATGTAACATAGGGAAGCAAAAAAAGAGCTTTGATGTTGCTACTCACCCATTCCTCATCATTCGGATGACAGGGAGCATTGTCAAGCAATAATATTGCTTTCCTTGGAAGATTTTGATTTCTGAAGAATGTCTTTACGATGGGAACAAATTCATCAAAAAATCATTTTTTGAACAAATCCGCATCCATCCAAGCACTTTTCTTATTCTTGTAATACACTGGTGAATTTCGAATATGAACATTCTTAAATGCTCTGGGTTTTTTTTACTTGCCAATCAGCATTGTCTTTAGTTTTAAGTTTCCAGATGCATTCGAACATGCTAATATTTTTACTCTTTCTTTGCTTTTCTTGTACTCCAGGGCTGACATTTCATCATTTGCCGCAAGAGTTTTTGAAGACGACATTTTAATGTTCAATCCCGTTTCATCACGGTTGAAAAGTTGCTCGATTTTCAGATTTTCTTTTGGAAATGATATTTTTAAAACTTTCTTTGTATTTAATCACCACATCACAAACAGCTGATAATATTTCTCCCGATATATTTAATTGACGAATTCCATATCTTTTTCCAGCGATCCAACCATTCACTACTGGCAGTGAAATCTTCTTCAGTATAGAACATTTTATGAAAGTCCAATGCTTTTGCTTGTAGCATAGGCCCTGATGATTTCCCTTCTCTCTCAGTTATGTGAACAACAGGAATAAGAATTCTGATGTTTTTGTCAAATTCAATTTTACATTGTTTTTCGTAAATTGCAATTAGTCTTTTCTACACACCAGTTTTCTGTTTCATTTCCCTTCCTTTTCCAGTATCCAACAGTAACAGCTCCGACACCGAGTTCTTTCGCTACTTTCTTAATTGATTCACCATTATCTATTCTTTGGATTGCTTCTAATTTTATTTCTGTAGAAACAACAACTCGCTTTCTCTTGTTGATACTCATTTAGAATCTGTCCAATTGACTGAATGTAACGACCGTACTTTCCAGATACACTGGGTGAAACCATTTCCTGATTCCAGGGAGAGGATCATGTGACCAGTCGAAACCATTCCCTGATTCCAATTACGTATTCTGCAAATTCTCTGTTGTTGACCTTGAACGTTGCAATACTCTCCTTTAAAAATGGAAAATGTAGAACCAAAAAAAATCCTAGAATTATTTGATTGCTCGGTTAAAGCGGAAACTTGGATAATCGGGGTTTTACTGTTTATGAGTATTGCGTAAACTTTTTGCTGATAAAAAAATTCTTTAAAAATATGTACTTACTAATGTTTTGTGTATACCTGTTATAAGAAAATGGGTTTAATTGCAGTTGGACTATAAAGTGAATGAGAAAAAACTGGAAGAAGTATTTAAAATAGCTGGAAAACTTGTGAAAGTTGAACTGAATGTTGACAACGAAGGAAAAAGTAAAGGACATGGTACGGCAGAATATGAACACCCATTAGTAGCAGTGCAAGCTATTTGTATCCTTTATCTTGTGTATCATGTTTTTCTCAATTCCAATTTGAAATTAAAAATGCTACTAGGGGATTAAAAGGGGAATTTCGAATTTTGAAAAGGTATCTAGTTTAAACATCTATGAAATCTGCCGAGCAAATTATTTAGTAAAATTAAGAAACTATCCATTTCTAAAATATCTTATATTTATATTATTTATTTTCTCGGCACTTGTGATTTGTTCACTTTTTGTATTAATTTGAAGCTTTAACTCTAATGGCTCAATGTTTGTTTAAATAAATCAGACATTGAGATCCTTGCTTTGCAAATAAGTATTTTGAGGTTTCTTGTTTATTTTTCAAGTCCTATTTCTTTTGAAAATTTAATATATCCCTTGTTTACATTATGATTAAAATATATTGTTAGCTTGGGACTTATATTGCAGAACATGGATTTATAAAGCTATCCATCAGATTAAACAGAAAGAAAATTAGAACCTGAAAAGAGTTAGTTGCAATGAATGTTTACCATAAATCATATTTTTTCTACAGCAAATAAAATATCGATACAAATGATTGTAAGTAAAATAAAACTTGAATAATGTATATTTTTTGATTAAATGGGTATTAGATTAACACAAATTAACAGTTATGAAATAGCAACTACATTTGCATAATGAGTTTGTGTGTCTTGTGCTAAATATTGAATAATTACATTTCTCCTTTACGCAATACTAGCTATGTTTAATGGCCAAAGATTGTTTGCACGGATCATTAATGTTCGAATGGTAAGGGTGTAATTTGTTGCCTGCTCGTAAATTGAACATGTCATATTTTTATGCAAATTATTAGTCGTGTGATGAATTCAACCAGTACTACAAAAATTTATTTTTAATACAGCTGTATGACCTATCTCCAACATGAAGTACTTTTTGATAGACTCAGTTGTACTATCTTTCACATGTGTTTCAAAATTAGTTACCTGGACATAATTGTGAACGCTCACACTTTTAAAAACAACCCTGACGGCACTCATCAGTCGGCATGCATTTTGATGGATAGTCCACAGTGAAAAGTTGAATTGACACTGCAGTGCATATATAGTCCCACACTGTCTGAAGCCCTGTGATAACAGCCTCTGCTTCTATTCCTATCATGTTTTCACTATTCATTGCCACTCAGCCTCATTTCAACTAAATATCAGCTCACCCACACTCCACTATTAAAGTCAACATGACAGCCAAATGGTCACAATCATGCATTGCTTGACCTTGCATGTGGAAGTAAATTTGAGATCTTAATACAGCTCTCAGTTTCATGCAATTTGGCAATATGTTAAATTCTGGGGATGAGTATTGTGATGAACTTGGCCACCATGACAAAATTAAATGACAATGCGATAGTATATGTATAGCAGTGTAACCTGTCACCATCATGAAGTACTTTTTAATGATCTCAGTTGCATTGTCTTTAAAGTTCTCAAGCTGAAGGGATTTGATGTCCAGTTTAGTTGGGTCACACTTTTATCCAATTAGCTTCCAGACAGTGTAATTAAAACATATGCTGTACCATAATCACTAGCTATTCCCTTTACAGCCATCAAGATGTCCAGTAAAAAATGTATTTATTCTGTGTGGCAAGAGTCATATTTCATCCCATTAAATCTTTCCTCTGACCATCTGTTTTAGTGCAAAGAATTGGTGTTAAACTTGATTGAATTTTAAGATCAATTAGAGTAACCACGCAGTGAATTGAAATAAACTATCACCTATTAGGCTGATATGAACTTAAGTTACTATAAGTACACATGACGAAGTCTTTAAAAATCCAAACTAGAATTTATTCAAAAGATAATAATTGAATTTAAGTTAAGATTAAAATATTACATTCGACACAGTTACATTAAAAGTAAATCTAATATCTTGATCGAAGAGATCAAGTAAGCGGGTACGTGATCAAACAAGTGAGAATGGGAATTAAAGCGGGAATACTGGTGCAACAGATTGCAACCGCTTTTATATATTAGTATGGAAGATCACGTGACAAGATTTGCATAACCGTGATAAGATTTGCATAAAGTACGAATCAAATATGTTGGCTAAGTAAAATTGAGAAAAGGAAGGTTTTTCCTAACAATGGCCCGCCTTTTGCTAGCCAATAACATTTAAAAAAATACCAGAATTCAAAGTTCTGAATATCAATCGTACTAACCTTTTAACAAAATAATTTAACAAAGATTAATAATATTTAAGACTTGGAGTCAATTCTTATAATCAGAAACACACAACAATATCTTATGTTGTAAAAATTCAAAAAGTAAAAACAGTTCTCTGTAAAAATACATGAAAAACTTTCATTATAGTATGACGGGCTGGCATACAAATTTGTTAAGCATAAGCGGAGGACATATTTTTAGAGACTAACAAAATTCAAAATAGACCAAATAGACCTCCTAAAAGAGGGGTTCAATAACGACCACCACCTTGGCTGCATACAGCATCCTCGTACCATGGCAGATTACAATTGTATTCCTTACGAGAAGGTATTAGGAGCCTTTCGTACGCCTCAGCTGTATCCATCCAAAGTAGTGGACGATATCTCGCCAGTAGCCAGTCAGACATGAAAAAGAAATAAGTACATTTAAAAATATCACAAATATGTTAAAATACAAATATTTTATCAACTAGTGATTTCAATCCTACTTTCGGTAATGGCTTGGTAAACAAATCAGCCAAGTTAGATTTTGTATCTACATATTTTAAAGTAAATAAGTTTTCAAGAACCAAGTTTCTAATAAAATGAAATTTGATATCAATGTGTTTAGTGCGATGGTTCTCTATAGATGATTTTGAAAAATTTATAGCTGCTTGATTATCACACAATAGGTGGCTTTCAAAGTTTACTTTCAAAAAGTTTAAGTTTTTCAGTTAATTTAGAATACGAATAATCCATACAAGTTCTTTGGATGCCTCCGTTAAAGAAACGTATTCTGCTTCTAAAGTTGATAAACTCACGCATTTTTGCTTGAAAGTACGCCACATAATTGGCGATTCATCAATAAATAGAATTAAACCACCCATAGAGATACGATCATCTCGATTGGCTGCAAAATCAGCATCACTGAAACATCTTAAATTTATATCATTTATATTAGAAATATTTAACTTATAGTTACTGGTTTGATGTACATAACCCAACAATTTTAATAAGGTATTCCAGTGTATAATACCTGGGTTAGATTGGAATTGGGACAATATGTTTATAGCATAGCTTATATCAGGACGAGTCCTCATAGCTAAAAATGCTAAACAACCCAACAAGTTACGGTATGGTAATTTTGACATCAATGAAATTTCTTCATTTGATTTCGGGCACTGTTGCTTAGATAAAATGGTTCCAACAGCAATTGGTAAAGATACAAGAGGATAGTTGTACTTTTTATATGTTGAACAAATTTTATTTATATATTCACTCTGATGAATCAGTAGGGTTTTACCATCTTGTTCAAACTCGACACCTAAAAGTTTTCGCGTCTTTCCCAAAATTTTTATATCAAATTGTTGATTTATTTTTTGAACGATATTAGATATTAAAGATTCATTTATAGCAAAGATAATTATGTCATCAACATACATTAAAAGTACCACACTGTCATCAAAAGTATAAATACAGTTTGCCCATTCAATTTTATGAAATTTAAGATTTTCTAATACATTGTGTATTTCCTGAAACCAATTTCTTCCTGATTGATGAAGTCCATAAATACTTTTATTTAATTTACAAACATAATCAGGTTTGTTAGGATCTTCAAAACCTTGAGGGTGGGACATCAGAATGTTCTCATCAAGTGATGCATATAAATAGGCACATTTAACGTCAATTTGACAGTGTGACCATTGAAATTTACATACAAAAATTGAGAAACACAATCTTATAATTTCAAAATTCACAACCGGGCTGAAGACCTCGTCATAATGAACACCTTTAGTTTGTCTGAAGCCTTGTGCAACTAATCGAGCTTTATATCTAACAATATTGCCCTTGTCGTCACTTTTGACTGTAAAAACCCAACGGCAACCTATTACTTTATTGTTAGGAGGTTTTTGTACCAGGTTCCAGACTTTTCGGTTATTCATGACTGAAATCTCATCTAACATAGCTTTATGCCACTCGTTAGTTTGAGGTGATCTCAAAGTATCATTATAACAATTTGGGATTGTAATATCTAGTCATGCTTCAGAAATATTAGTTTGAGAAAGTTTGATCTCTTCAGGTTCTAATTTAATCTTTTCAGTATGAGCATTTCTACCATGGAAATCAAACCTTTCCATATTATACGGTAGATTATTTGCTTCACAGAATTTCCTGACATCGTTTTGTGAACTCAATCTAGTTTTACTCCCTGAAATATAATAGTAGACATCGATTCTCTAACCCTTCTTTCGAGGTACGACTTTCCTTACAAGTAAAAATTTTACGGGGGAAACGGGTTGTGATACTTCACTTTTACTAGTTCCCGGTGTAGGTTCTAATTTAAATTCCGATTCATTACTCGAATCATTAGAATTATAAACACTTTTATTAGATTCCTGATCCGTATCGGAGTCAGATGTTGGATAGTCACATTTTAAAGAAAAAGTTTTAGGAGGGTCCAGTACTGCTCCACTGCTATCACCAACATCCTCGGCGAAACTTACGTTAATCGATTCTATTATTTTTCTTTCAGTAGGAAGCCAGATTCTATATCCTCTGGTTCTTTGGGCATAGCCAACCATAATTCCCTTCTTAGCTCTCGTATCAAGCTTACGTCTGTGCTGTTTGGGAATACCCAAAAATGCAGTCGTTCCAAAAATTTTAAAGTGTTTAACTGACGGTTTATTACCACTAAAAAGTTCGAAAGGAGTCAGTTTTTGTTGGCCATGGCAAATTCGGTTCCATACATAAGTGAAACAAAATAATGCCTCCACCCAAAAGTGATTTCCCAGACCGCTATCATTCAACATGGTTTTAGCACCATCCATTGCTGTGTAATTATAGCGCTCTGAAACACCATTTTGTTCAGGGGTATAAGTATTAGTGCGTTCGGCTCTAATACCTTGTTCCTCAAATAAAGCTTCAAACTCAGAGTTACAAAATTCCAATCCGTTATCTGTTCGAACACATACAATTTTAGAATTCAGATAACGTTCAACTCGATTTTGATAACTACGAAAACATTTGAAAACATCCCCCTTTTCTTTTACTGGGTAAGTTGTAACTTTTCTTGAAAAGTCATCAGTGATAGAAAGAAAATAGCGGTATCCGCCAATTGCGGTATTTTGCATTGGGCCACAAAGATCCATGTGAATTAATTCTAATGGTTTGTTTGACCTTATTTTCCCGATCGGTTTAAATGATTTACGGCGTGATTTGGCGATCTTGCATGGCTCACATTTAATATTATCATTCTTAAATTTGGGTAAACCTTTTACACTTTCACTATTACTAGTATTTACAATGTACTTAGTATTAATGTGACAATATCTTTTATGCCAAATATTTAAATCATTTAATGAAGAGATTGAAAGGTTAACTTTAGGTTTTAAATCCTTTTTAGGTATATTTGATACTATACTTTTAGGATAGTTGGGCTTTACATAGTATAAACCACCTTGCCTTCTGGCATAAAACAATTTGCGACCATCTTTATGAAAAACAGTTAAAACATTTCGATCACAGACAAAATGATGACCAGCTTTATCTATTACACTACCAGAAATCAAGTTTTGTTTAAGCTTGGGAGAATATAAAACATTAGTTAATTTTATAATTTCAATCTCACCATTCACGTAGAATTCCAGTTTCACCTCGCCTGTTCCTTCCACGGGGCAAGTCACACCTCCGATTGCTACAGCTACCTCTGTGCCTTTGATAGACTTGTAGTTGAGCATCAGATTTCTTTCACAACAGAAGTGTGAAGTCGCCGCTGTGTCAAATACCCAGGTCCCAGGTGTAATTCTTGAAGTTCCACTTCCATTAGCTTCGATGACCAAACTTGTCATTAGATGCTTTCGGGAAGTTGAGTGGGGTCTTCTCTGGTTCCTTCTTTGTCTTCCTCTGCTTGTCTGTTCTTTTTGGTCTTGTTTTTCAATTGGGGTTTTTCTTAAGGTGACCTTAGGTTGGTTGGAATAACAGCTTCTTACATGGCATGCAACCATTTCCTGGTCTTTTTTACTTTGCTTCAACCTAGCTTCTTCAGCCAGTAGTTCACTCAGGACCTTGTCAGCTTTAAAGTCATCGTCCTTCCATCTGTATATTGCTTGGACTATACCCGCATACACTGGTGGTAGGTATCTGATGAGTTGGAACGCCTGATACCAGTCCTGGATGGGCTTTCCGCAATCGGCTAGCTGGGCTGAAATCTGCTTTAATCGTGCTGCGTATAATCCAATGTCCTCGTCCGGACATACATGGCATGAGAAGAATTCGTCAGTAAGGCCGATCGCTCTAGCTCTTGAATCAGGTCTAAAGTGTTCCTCCAGGATCTTCTATGCAGCTACAGGGTCTTCATTTCCCGCTATCAATAAGCGATATTCTTTCTCTGAAGATAAATAAATGGCACTGTAGGCTCGATCTTTCCGGAGGTTATAATCCTTCATCAGCTTTTGGTAAAAACGATCGTCGTTGCTGTCACCAGCTGATGCCTTGGTAGGGATCTTCTCCTCGTCAGTTACAATCCTCCAACTTCCTTTTTCCATCAGCAAGACCTTGATGTCTTCTTTCCATGTGCTGTAGTTGGTGGCATTCAGTTTCTCAACAGACGCCTCCATGTTGAAAAAGGGGAAAGGGATTTTTCGTTAACTCTACACTTGTTGGACCAATAGGCCCGCCGACTCAAGTTATTTTTAAATTAGCCGGCGATTGGTTATTTCGCGAGTTACTCTGGGCCCATAACCATTGATTGAATTTTAAGATCAATTAGAGTAACCACGCAGTGAATTGAAATAAACTATCACCTATTAGGCTGATATGAACTTAAGTTACTATAAGTACACATGACGAAGTCTTTAAAAATCCAAACTAGAATTTATTCAAAAGATAATAATTGAATTTAAGTTAAGATTAAAATATTACATTCGACACAGTTACATTAAAAGTAAATCTAATATCTTGATCGAAGAGATCAAGTAAGCGGGTACGTGATCAAACAAGTGAGAATGGGAATTAAAGCGGGAATACTGGTGCAACAGATTGCAACCGCTTTTATATATTAGTATGGAAGATCACGTGACAAGATTTGCATAACCGTGATAAGATTTGCATAAAGTACGAATCAAATATGTTGGCTAAGTAAAATTGAGAAAAGGAAGGTTTTTCCTAACAAAACTGACTCACCGCATTGAACACATGTCTGTCGCAGACAGCTTGTGATCAGAGAATGCTCTAGTATGTGTAATGTACAATTTTGGACCTTATGCCATAAAACCCAAACATCCAATGCAATCCAGTTGTATTGTCTGCGAAACAATTCATACATAGCAATCACAATATATGTTTTATATGACAATACTTTCACCCTGGTGAATTTAGCACCCTTCTGAAAGCATACTGGGTGAAGCTGATCTGTCTTACCAGAGTTGAACTATATCTTGTACATTTCACAGGATGTCCCAGTGTTTTTCTCTTTCAACTAAAGTATAATGAGTCTTAATTTATTTTCTTCCCTGCAGGATAAGTTTGCTGAGGATGGAGATACTATACCATCTAAATTGCCTGGTATGTTTGTTTTAGATCCCATTTTTCTTTTAACCTAACTATCTTTATGAATTAAAAAATTAACATAATTCTCTTTCTCAGTTGGTCTCCACGGCATTGGAAAGGGTCTAGGTATGAATGGCCAACCCATGCAGTTCAACAGTAAGTAAACTTTTTGTATATTCCAATGCATGATACTGTAAATGCTTTCTTCCATTCGAGAAAATATACCCATTTATTCTGAATCAATAGCATAAAGTTAATACAGTAGAACTCCAATTATCCGAATCAATTGGGACCAGACCCCATTCGGATAATCGAAAATTAGGATAATTGGATTGTTTCCGAAAAAGGGGTCTAGTATGTATTTTAATTAACTACTGTATGTATGTTGAAAATGGGAGAAAAAAACTATTTTTTAACAAAAAGAGCTTTTAATTAATTAAATGAAAAGGCAATACTTTTACATGTTAAGCGTACTTACAAGTGCTATACATAAGTACAGTATGTACGTACCGTACTGTAAATGAAAGTCATTGCTTGCTAAACATCTCGGTCAAAGTAAGCTGTTTGACTGTCTTCATCCGTATTCGGACAACCAAGTCGTGCATCCTCTTGATAATGAGAAGTTGCATGTGGTCACACTCGGGCTTTCGCTCCATCCACTTCAACTCAGTTTCTAAGCCGGCAAATGCTTCACTTAGCAGATGGTCCCGTGTCTGCTTCAACTTCGACAATAAGGTCATCTTCTTCAACGATGCTTTTTTCTCTCAAACTTTCAATAAGTTCATCATCATTTAGAATTTGAAACCAAGAATCATTATTTTGCGAATCGCAATACGTTTCCTTCTTAATTTTGTTTCTGAAATTCTGAAAGCGATTCGGATAGTCGGAGTTTGGATAATTGGAGTTCTACTGTAATATATGTTTCCTAAAATTCCCAATTGTGAATAAGTTTGAAAGAGTGAAAAAACCTCTAGCCTTTAGTTTAACTTACTGTTTTGACTTGAAGCCCCTTTTAAAATTTTTTTTCTTCTGTGCCTCCCTGTATGTGAGACTCTTATCTTGCCTAATAAATTGCATGTGTAGCTGTGCTTATAATCTTTGAATTTCACTGAAATATTTATCTAACTATGTGTGAGTTAGAATACCAAAAATAAATTATGTTCAATTTCCAAAGCTGGAACCATTTTTTGTTTAGTTAAATTCTTACAAATCTAATAAAGAACTTAATATTGTAGATTAGATCAAGTATATAAAAATAAATATTGATAAGAGGGCTTTCTAACTTATGTATGATGTATAAATCAGCTGACCATACTATCTTTATTCCACAATGATGTATAATTTAATTAAGACAAATGCATATTTTTATCATTAATATGTATCTAATTAACTATTTTAGAAAATGCAACTGGTCCGAATGGTAGCTATGGATTTGGTATGGGCATGGGTAAGTTAATTTCCATTTATTCAAATTTGTTTCTTTATTCATATTTTTTGCATTTTCTAATTTTGCATCTCTACAGCAATTTAAAACCAATTCATTCTTAATTTCGAACTGGAATCAAACTTCTGATTTCAGGATATAATTCGTCATTGGAGTTATTCCATTTAAAATGGAATATTCTCATTGTTTCACTTGATCGTTCACAGGATCGTTCCTGCTATAATTTTTAGATTTCTGTAGTGCTAGTTTTTCTAAATAGTGCGCCATTTTTTTATCATATTTTATATTTGATTTTAAGAACTTATGAGGAAAATTAATCCAGGGTGATGGATAGAATGTTATATAAAAATTTGAAGGTTGTAATGAATTGAGGTTTTTTCATTACACATCAGGGATGAGTTCTCACGGGCTTTGAAATTTTTGACAGATATGCTTTTTCTAAGGGAAGCAATTCATATAGCTTTGCAGACTTTTGGGTTTTGACCTGACTATAGCAAATAATTTTACTGGATTGATAGCTTTGCTGTTGAATACCTTAAACAAAATCGCTTTGTACCAGGTCATGCTGCATAATTAACCATAAATACTGAGTGGAACTATACAGATTTTTGTATCTGGTTCCTGTTTCGTAAACCAATCACTCTGATCAATTGACTGTTTTAATTGATTATTTCTGAAATGTTACTTTGATGGTTTATACAGAGAACTGTTTTTTCGGTTTCAGTTTTAATTCCAATTTAAAAAATCATTGCTGTGGTTATGACTAAGTTATAACAAGATTTTCGATGGGCTGTCAAAATGGAAAGATGTAGTCCCCATTCGCATATTTGTTTGCTGGCAAGTCTAAAACTGTAGTCGTGTCATTTAGAATAATTTTGGGTGATTATACAAGAATATTAATATCCCTTCGAGAATGAACTGTGGGCTATATTGTTTGTGATGTGCTGACATCTTGAATGAGTTTGGTTTCATTTTTATGAAATGATAATATGTACTATTTTGAACTTTAGGTTGGCAATCATACTGTCACTATTTTCCATAATTAATTCCTGGATTGCAATGAGATTATGTTGCAAGTTCATTGTGTTTATTAGTAAAAGCATGAATTTGAATGGAACTATTTGTATTAGTTTCACAAGCATCTCTTTTATTGAATTTAGTCAGCATCAAGTAAAACTGGATTACCTATTATTTTAATCTTTATTTTAAAAAGAATGTATTTATATATTTTTTAACCCAAAAGAAAAACAACCCTCTGATTATGAAGCGATTTTGAGTAGTGTAATATTACTTGCTCCCTATAGTACAATGAATGACTGAATTCTTTGGAAGAATAAGTAAACATACACTATTGGTCAAGAAGAGTAGAAGCCATATAGGGAAGAATGGATGTATACACTTTAGAGAGTTAAAGACACAGTTGACTTTTTTTCATTGATTAGAAATAAGCTCCCTATAGTACAATGAATGACTGAATTCTTTGGAAGAATAAGTAAACATACACTATTGGTCAAGAAGAGTAGAAGCCATATAGGGAAGAATGGATGTATACACTTTAGAGAGTTAAAGACACATTTGACTTTTTTTCATTGATTAGAAATAAGCTGTCTAATTTATTTCTTGTTAAGTCAGATTGGAATCATTCATTTACTGTTCCTTAGCCAGTAGTGCAAGAATTATATGCTAGACATTTTCGAAATGTTAGGAAATTAAATTCTAGACTAGTTAGGATTGCTTTATGGTTTGGCTGTTTGAGAATCATTGGAAAATTGATATAATGTATGGTTAAAACGTGTGATACATAGAGGAAGGATTTGATTTGAATTGCTATTTCGACATCAACTAGGAGTGTGAATGGTGTTTTCGAGTTCTGTGGATTTGAATATATGTGATTTGGATTGGCTGCAAGGTGGTTTTTTGTTATGTGGTGCCAGTGTCTTTATTTGGCTGTGTATTTTTGTAACTGAAGTCGATCCACTTGTTTAAAAATGCTATTCCTTTTCCAGATAATGTTTGTCATGATTTCATTTCAGGCAGTGTAGGCAGTGGAATGTCTTCTGGTGGCATTGGTATTGGTTCAAGTAATTTAATGTTATCTTCGACTGGAATGGGTCTTGGCTCTGCAGGATCCATGGGTATGAATAATTCGATAACATCAGACCGAATGATGGGTGCCTCAGCAATGGCCATGGGCCTGAGTGGTTCCAGTATGGGTGTTCCTTCCCCCAATATGGGGTTGGGAATGGGAGGAACATCCTCCATGATGTCAAGTGGCAGCGTCTTGGGACGCTCTGCCATGGACAATATGGGTCGTGACTCTTCGTATCAGCTCGGAAATGGAGGCGGTCGAAGCTTTAGAGATGGTTTTGATCGATCGAATGATTCCTACAGCAATTCAAGTCTTTCTGATACTGTGTTATTGGGAAATGTACGTCTTTGTTCTTAAGTATTTTGTCTGTTCTGTAGATGTCAGTTAAGTTTGGTCTGATTCCTCTGTTGTCAAGATGACAAATGAGTTCAGCTGTATGCAGTTACCAATGCAAGTATTTGAGAGTGGCGTAGTTCTGCAAAACAAATTTGTTTAGTTCTGCTTATGTTTTAAAAAATATTTCTTCCTGTTGCTGTCAAGTGCAGATTAAGAAATCATCAGTGTTATTTGGCTACTTTTTTTAAAATAATCAAAATGTGAAAAACGCTCAAGTAACAAGCTCAACTTTTTAAGCTTCATATTTACATTTTTTTCATTAATAGTTTCGTATATGCAACAAAACTTTAATAAGTCATCACTAAAGGAACCTAGGAAATTTTTCAGCTTAAGCAAAGTAATAACTGAAAAGGTTCAATAAATACTGCTGTTATTGTAATGAGCATTTAGAATTGATCTTGTGTTTCACAATAGAAAATCAAAGACGAGAACTTTATTTGCGGAATCTTGAAGCTTTAATGCTATTTGTTGTACATATGTTCAGGGAATGGGTTGACAGTGCTCTGAAACATTTTTGGTGTAAAAAAGCAATTGAAACTAAATTCTGGAAATAGTTTAATCAGGAATTTGTCTCTATGGTCATTTTTCCCTACACAAAGGCTTATGAAACAAGTTTTAACTAGGAAATTCTAAGTTTTGCTAATCACTGTAAATTTGTGTCTGAAGTATTGAAAGGTTCATGAAATGTGCTTATTTACCATTGTGACTGCTTGATCAGAATTGGCTAAGTTTGTTTGGATTATGTGTGTGTAGCAGCTCCTCTCCCTTGTACTAAGGTTTTGGTACCACTTTTTAATTAATCGTCTTTGCCTGCTTTGATTCTTCTTGCTCGAATTATAATCTTGGAAGTGTATACTTATAAACCTGGTACACAAAATCAAGTTTAAGAAGTTTGATACAAGCATCTCCTGATGACTTTCTTTTGTATTATGAATTCTGGTTGTTGCAGTGGTTGGTTTTGGCGTTTACGAATGTGTTCACACCATGTCTACTGATTTTACCATCTGCTAAATGGGTTGAGGGGGAAGTTGTTCAGTGGGGTGAAACAGCAAGATGGACTTGTTATACATCCTTAAGTCAAAGTCTGAAATTTTGTAATAGAATAAAAAAGATAGACCTAGAAAACAGTATAAGGACAGCACCAGCCCTAGGACACTAGTAAACATAAGACCTTGGTACTTTTTGAGTTTCCAAAATCATACGAACCTCTTTGCTATCTGTCCACAGAGCGTTGTGTTGATATTTTTGGAAGATGCCTATGAATGTACAATATTTACAGAGAACTACTCAATCCCATATTTTCAGTCACTGGACTCGTGCTGTGAAAGATTTGTGGGGATTTCTCATATTCAAAATGCATATATTGCAGCACGTGGCTAAGCAGTTTATCTAAAGCTTTGACACCTCTTTGTTGACTTCATGGTGTTGCATGCTGTGATCATGTTCATAACATTTCCTGCAGTAGCAAATAATCTTTAACTCAATAACAATATGTTAAGGACCTGTGACCAATCTCCCTTTGCTGTATTTTTGCACAGTATCATATCTCTCGAAAGCTACTTGAAACCCCATCCCAACATTGTTGCTAAGTGAGTTGCAGTTCTTGAGTGCTCATTTAAGCTGGATGACTGGCCTTAGTTGTGTTTATCACAAGATGATATTTGGAAGTTGTATTGCCTTAGTTGTTGGCCTTAGTTGTGTTTATCACAAGATGATATTTGGAAGTTGTATTATGCCATCAGAAGGATCTCTACTAAACTGACACGTTAGTAAAAAGGGGCAATACCTCCAGTCAATCTTTACAGTTGATGATTGTAAAAATGATGCTTACATTGGAACTGATACTTGACACTAAATTACAATATAATCATTCATTCTAATGTTAATGGTATGTGCTCTGTTTTCAGGTGTTTTGGGGCATCTGATACTTTTTAATTGCAGCTTTTTGACAGTCAGTTTTTACCTACCTTTAATGCAGCTTTTACCTAAAGACAAGATTTAGAGATACTGCCTTCTTGACTAACATGGCAGAGCATATTGGATGGGGTTATGATAACCAGCTTTCGGCCATTAATTTAAGGGAGATGAAGTTATGAAACATTTTGATCGTTTTTAACAGTGCAGCATCATTTCAACATTTTCGTAGAATGAGTGCTTTTAAACAAAATTTACCCACAGTACTTATAGCATACAAGTCCCAATATAGGATAAAAATGTACACATTTTCAAGTTTTATTGTTCTAACCAATATGCATTTGTCCACTGATGTTACAAAACAGCATTTTTTTTATCCTGTGCAAATTTCAGACTCTTTACAACTATACGAGGTATGATAAAAAAATATGGTGAATAATTTTATTACGAATAAAGTAATAAGCTTACATCAAATTTGAACTAATCTCCTTCAATTTACTCTCCTTGGCTAGCAATACACTTATTCCAACATTGATTCCATGATTCAAAGCATTTCTGGAAGGCTTTTTTCGGAAGGGCCTTCAGCTGCTCCGTCCTGGCCTAATCAAAGTCGGGAATGGTGTCAAAACGTTTTCCTTTAAACAAGGTTTTTATTTTTGGGATGAGCCAGAAGTCGCATGGTGCTAAATCTGGAGAGTAAGGTTGATGTGGACAGATAGAAACCTTTTTTTCGTCCAAAAACTCACTCATCATAATCAAGGTGTGGCATGGCAAGTTGTTGTGATGAAGGAGGAAGCCATTGGCCCATTTTCTGGTCTCTCTGTACATCGTTTTGTCTGTTTTTGAGGTCGAAGGACGTCCCGACTGTTGATTGTCTTCAACCGACTCATTTCCGCTTTTAAATTGCTCATACCACTTTTAAAGTCTTCAGAGTCACCACATTATCTCCATACACTGATTTTAACATTTCATGAGCTTCTTTGGCTTTTTTGTTTTTGCAACTTGAAGCAAAACTTAATTTTAACACGGTAAACACTGCCTCCCTCATCTGGCTCTGAAAGCCGACTGACAAGTCACAACTTGTTCAAACTTGGCACTGACTATCTCTACAGATCAGACTATCGGATTTATTACTTCAGATGGATGTAGCGTCGGCAGTTGCTGCTATAAAAATTCATTCACTATATTTTTTTATCACACCTCGTAATTGCTACCATCAACTATGATTTAATCAGTTCTAAGCTGCTTTGTTATCTGATCAGTCCATTTATTTCTGATCAATCATAAAACTTTCAAATGAGCATTTGAGCCTGAAATGCCCAAAACAATGACTAAGATCATATTAAGGTTTGACACATCAATTTGTTTCTTAAATCTTTGAAAATTTTGATCATAATACCAACTTTGTTCTGTATTTTCTGTTTACTATCCAGAAATGGATATTCTTTTGATTAGAATATAGTAAGCTATCTATTAATTATTAGCTCATTTTATCTATTGTAGCTATATATTTAGTATGGGATTTTTAGGAGGTATGGAGAGTTGGTCACTCTATATGTGGTTCTGTTATGGTAAAATCACTAGAATAGAAAATTTCTTACATTGAACATCTATCCTCATATCAACAGTTTCTTTATTGTCTGCTTGCTTTGGGGTGCTTTGATTTTTTTGGTCTCAGGGTGCAAATCTGGACACCTTTCAAATGAATGATACTTCTGGTAACTGGATTCAGCAAAGAACTGTTGCAAGGTTTTCTGTTGAAAAGGATGATTTTTAAAAATGAATCCTATGTTTGATACTATATTTGGTGATTGAATTGTAGAGAATTTAGGTGTTTTTTTTTTTCATTTTATGGGTACTCAAAAGGCTAGCATGTTTACAGAGGTGTTTGGAATTGCATTACCTGCAAAAGTAAATACATTATAGGGTTTTTATACTCAGTGTGGCAAGTGGTAACTGAAGCAATATGATGTCTGGATGTTGTTTCCATCTCATTTCATTTGTTTGCAGTCTTTGCTAATAGGTTGAAATTTTGTGCAGCTAGAAAATTTTTTATCTGTTTTGAAATTTCATACCTGACAGTATTGAAAAATTTGATTGGGTATGAAAAATTGTAGTACAGGTTTTGATTCAATTTAAAGAGTTAGGAAATTGGTTTTATGTCAAGAAAATCAAAGCTATATGTATAGTTGGTGCATCTCAACCTTCACGAAAAATTCGTGAAAGGATGTCGTATAATGCTTCAGTTGCTAGTGCTGTTTCCCAAAAGAAAAGGCTATTTTTATGGTTCTGGAGTTTATTTTCATGAGTGATGAATATCATGTACAAGTGGATAGGCTTTTGGATAATTTAAATTTATTAGTGACTTATGTTCTTTAAAAGTTGGTTTTGCTCCCTTGAAGGTCAGTAAGTATTGTGCTATGCAAGTTGTGCCCTAAAATTAAGTACCTAAGTTCTCTCAATCTTATTCTCAATTTGATAATTTTCGTTATAAGCAAAGCATAATTGCATACAAAATATGTGATTATGTGTAGCAATATATGTTATAATTCTTGTGCTTCAAGCATCGTTATAAAAAATTTAAAATCATTATGCAAAACTTAAAAAGTTCAGTTAAAAATGTTCTAAATATTTACGTTTTCTTAATTTGATCTTGATTTTATAAAGGGAGTTTTACCAAAATAAGGCCATAGTTTATAAGGAATATCTCACACCAGTAGGTTTCTTTCATTATCTCTTATATCATCTCCCAACTCCCTGTTATTTTTTGATGGACTTATAATTTTTCTCCTTTCAATAAATTATCAATTAGACCATGTGTATTTCCTGTATAAGTGCAATGAACTGGTATATGGGTCAGACATAAATTTCCTGCCGGAAAATTGCAGCAGCCCAGCAAATTTTTTTCAAGTTTAGTAAAAGTGTTGAGAGAAATGAAAATTACAATAAACTGGTTTATGAGCCATCTAATATTACAATAGTCAGCTCACTCTCTGTTCAATTATAAAGTTTCTTAAATAGTCTTTTACCCTGTCTCCAGTCATCAAATTACTATTCCCACTCTCTTATTGTTGTTTCAACATCTGGTCATCATTCCTCCACAACTTAAAAGCTGGCATTTATTGTCCCAATCTAATGTGAATGCATCTGGAAGTTAGAGGCAACATTTCATTAACATCAATTTTGAGATGTCTAAAGCGTGTGCTTTTAAATTTTGTCTAAAATATTTTGTAATTTTTAAAACTAATTAACATTTGTATAAACTTGTAAATTTTTATTAGCTCATAAAATCTTATTAAATTATTTAGCATAATTCTAAATTGAATATATTCTCTTTTTATATAGATGTTTTTTTACTTATTTTAAATCTAACAAAAACTTTTGTTCATACTTAGTTACCAAGTACTTTCAGTTGGCAAAATCTTAAGGACAGATTTAGAGATATTGGTAAGTTCTATTCCTTTAAAATTCTATTTTCATAATTTTTTTATGAAATTGTAAAAGTATAACTGATTTATTATAAATTTAAGGGTATTATTGTGTATTTGTTGCTTACTTCTTGCATTTTCACCTTTTTTTGTTAGTCCCATTTGGGGGGGGGGGGGGGGGCGACCAACCGGTATAGTGGTTAAGGTGTTAGCCTCTAGATTGGAAGGTTCCTGGTTCGAATCCGGGTATGGATGATTGTAAGCGTATGGTGTAAAGGCGGCTGGTGCACCTTTAATCTGTCGTGGCCGAAAGTCCTCACGTTGGGTTGGTGTGGAAATTTGGAGAGTGGAGTGCCAGCTTTGTCATCTGACCATGGTTCAAAATTACAAGGTGTTATCCTTGGATCTTTCCCTTAAGGGACTGATCCCGGACTGTCGTCAATAGCCCGTTGTGTTGCTCTAGTACAACGTTAACTAAAATTACCATTACCCATTTGGGGAAAAAATTAGTTTTCATAACTTTTTTATAATTTGCAAATTTTTCAAATCAAGCTGTTTAATAGTATTTATTTTTTAGAAAACTTTACTCTAAGAAAACCTGTTGTAAATAGTGTGTATTGTACTTATTTTTACAAATGGTTAAATTTATCTTTTAAGGTGAAGTAAGATTTGCAGAATTAAAAGGCCAAGGTAATGCCTTAGTAAGATTTACCAATGTTCAAGATGCTCAGCGTGCTGTTGGTATCCTTTTGTTTCTTTTATGGTTTAAAATATACCATTTTTACATTAAAACCTGGTGCTTTGAAAAATGCTTCTTCCATCAAAACATATTTTAAGTGCCTAGATACTTATGTTTTACAATTTTCTACCCCCTCAAATTTTAAAACATTGATTTATAGCCATAAAATTTTTTGAAAAGAGTTTGAAGCCATTTTGGCCGGCAAGATTTATTAGAAGAATAAATACTTGCATTGTGTCTCATTTCTACACTGGCATACAAAACTTAACACCATTTATACTGCAAATTCAAGCGAAACCTCCTGGAGATTTGCATAGCCAAGGATATTGAGTTAAAAATCATGACATCAGGCTCTAACATAGGAAGGGTTTCTGTTACTGCAGGAACCCATCCAGAATATCATTCTCTGTAAGCATACATTTCGAAAATAGGGGAATGCATTGTTTACTGTACACCAACTTATTTTCACCTTGTGATTTCAATGATGCAATGTAATGCAAGTGTTGTTTTTTTTGTTTTGGGTCTAGAACTGTTCCTTAACTGTTCTTCTAGATTTGATGAATGGCTATAGAATGGATGGACGAGCCATACAAGTTCGATTTTACTAATCATGCTATTCACTTTTGTCATCACTTGTGGATTTTACTTTACATTTAGTCAATATTTACTGAAATAATCGGTAACTTGTCAAGATGTAATTTTTTCTTACTATGCAACATATATCATGGGAATACACTGTATGATGTGCGTGATAAATGACATAACTACCACCGTACTTTCATTCATGATGCTCATTTTATCTACTCTAATTTTATTAAATGAAGTTGGAGCAAGTTTGGCATGCATCAGAAAGAAAATGCTGAAGAGCTGCTCTTCTTTTTCTCTCTATCATTCAACTTTTCATTATTTTTTTCTTTATTGTTTATAGTGTCATTGCTTTATCCCCTAATTAAGTTTATTAAAATTATTTTTAAGTATTTCAAGAGTTACTTAAAAAATTTATTACACCACTCTTTTAAATGAAACATATCCACCTTTGCAGTTCAATTTAAATCGAGCTGAATTTAAGTTTTTTGTAAAAGACTTCTTTTATATTTGCGAAACATGTTCTTAAAAGTACGTGGGGAAAGGCCAGTTTTAATCTAAACAAGCATCGTATGTTTAGATATGTGTACCTTTGTTATTTTTCAATGTTGTAGCTTGTAAAAAGTGCTTTATTCCAATAAAATGTTTTTTGTTTTATATTTTCATCTTGAATTTTACTCAAAATAAATTACATGGCAATGGCATAAATAATTTAAAGTTTACTTCATACTCCAACCCCCCCCCCTCCATTACCAATTATTCATAAAAGATGTAATATCAATGAAAACTGGAGGGAAATCTAGAATACCACTTTTTGGGGCTTAGGTTTACCCACATAGAGCTGAATATCGTCGGCAAAAATGTGGAAATGTGGAACCATGTGCATCCGTCTAGTCAATTTTTAAGTTTTTTTCTAACTTGATAGTATATTAAATATACCAACAATTGACTAGACATGTGATTTTTCTGTGCACGTTGACAGAATAACCTGAAGTCAAATTTTTTGAACTTGTGTGGTTTCATACTTCTGTCAACGATATGCTTCTATAAACCCCAGATGTCATTGTGTGCTGAAATAAATTTAAAGCTAATTTTCATTTTATACAATTCAAGACTAAAATTAAAAAAGGTAGATAATAGCCGATTGGCCTTTCTTATTCAGACACTCGAAAAGTGCTGAGCTTTTATTATCATTTCTGTTGTCATCAGACCAATAATTTCATGAACCGGTACGAGTAATCGGTAAAATAGGTTTAATCCAGAGCTCATGCTGTTTCACTATGCTAGGTAGCACTAAAATTGGTATGATGCCTACTGCATATACATGTAAGAAATTATGTCACAGTCAAAAATCAATGAAGAGCTGAAATATGTTAAGTTTTATGCATTTTTGCTAATCATTGAAACTAAAATCTCAAATTGCTACAATTGTATCAGTTTCATGTCTATTTGATACATCACAAATGCAATTCATATCTGAGGCATGTTGAAAGGACTGAAAAACTTACAATAGTGGCTGCATCCAATCCAGCTGTATATCAAGCCTATACCTTGCATGCGTTTTGTGGATTCTATACCATTCACATGGGTAGAAAAGTCAAAATAAACCTTTATTTCCATTAAACAGTTCCCTTCACATCTAGACAACAATCGTAATAAATTGCCATCAGGGTATGGCAATTCAAATCTAACTCAAGATTTTATTTATTTTTCTTGAAAGGTGAAGATATTTAAAATTAAATAACCTGGTATAAAATTCGTTATTTTCACACAAATAAGTTTAAATAATTGTTTCTTTTCAGTAACATCTTAGAATGTTTTTTAACAGAAAAATAACGGTTAATACCTATTGGAGATTATTATTGATTGTGAGGCAACTTGAAGAAATTGAGAAGTAAAATACCACTTGCATCATACAGAAGGCACTTCTGAAATCTTATTTAGCTAACAAATAATTACCAATATTATCAGCCAATAGGACCCAAGGAGTTCGTAGGCCTAGAACTTTGCACCCCTTCTGATGAAGTGATAGATTATAAAGACCTCTAGCCACTGCGTGGCTAGCACGGCGTTGCCCGTGCTGTACTTTGTGCGGTTAGGGGTGTCTATTGGGAACGTTTGTAAACCACCAGTGTTTGCTACACATTCCCATTTGGTTTGCTCCGCAAACCAACACCACGGACAACGGCGTGATGGCCTCGTTATTGTGAAATTGGAATTGCGAAGAGAGTGAATGGGTGTGACGTCACAATTACTTGGAGGGTGGGGTGCCAGCTGAGGTGTTATGTTATGATATGACCGTGGTTGTCCACGTATATTTCCCTTATTGGATTTAACTATGACCCTAGTTAATAGGTAGTTGCTTGAGAACGTTAATTAAAAATTACCCAATTTTCTCGGATACTTTCCTTAGGCGATTGATCCCGGACCGTAGTCAAAAGCCTGTTGAGTTGGTATTGTACGACGTTAATTAAAAATTGCCTCGGATCTTTTACTTAGGGATTGATACCGGACCGTTGTAAATAGCACGTTGAGTTGCTATAGTACGACGATAATAAAAAATTACCTCTGATGTCTCAATTAGGGAATTGATACCAGACCCTCGTTAATAGGCAATTGTGTTGCTTTTGTGTGATGTTAATTAAAAATTACAAATTTCTTCAAATTTAAAATTGGTTGAAATTTGTAATAAAAACTTGCACAATTGTGTTTATTGTGTATTATTTTTAAAATCGATCTTATACACATGCATATATTACTACAATGGCAAAAATTGTATTTTCTAAGAATTAAAGAGATTTAAGTTTTTGAATAAGGCAGTTGAGAAAATTGAATGGTGAAAGGAGTGAGAAACATGTTTTTTTTTACTGAAAACCGAAAAAATGAGTCTATTATTTTTTAAATTTTACAACTGAAATGTGTATCTTATTTTGAACACAACAATGAAATGTGTTGATTTGGGCAACATAGTATATTTTAACCCCAAATTACTTAAATAGGGAGACAGAAAAATTAGAAATATTTTTGCAAGTTGAGGTATTTTTGAATAAAATAGATTAATAGACCAAAATAAAAGGTATTTTTTTATTTTATTTTGTTGAGTACAAAGAGAATTATTTTTTTGCTTACCTGAATTTTTAAAATTAGCAACGTTTGTAGATGTGAAATGTAACTTTAGAAACAATTAAATGAAATGAAATAAGTCTGTGCCATGTGCAAAAGGAAAACAAATTTTAAAAATGTGAATTTTTTACTTGATTATTTTCCCCCCGACAGAGTATACATGTACACTTATTAAAATAACCATATGTGGCAAGAAATTTAAGTGATATCTCTTTATAAAAAGGTATTAAATAATCTCAAACACTTGAGCGTGGGAGAAACACGGTTGAATGAGACAGAGTTGTACGACTTTAAGGTGATTGTGCCTTGTTGATGCTGACAGTGAATCTTAAACGAACTGGGAACTGAAGTTTTTTAAATTGGAATGGGATATCAGAAGTGATGATTGGTATTTAACGAATGAATACGTTTAAACTTGCAGCATGTCGAGTCACGATGGTGGCTTCAATAATATTTCGCATGAGTTTCTTGACAGAGTGTTGTGCCATTGCACAGTTAAGGTGGATTGATATTTGTGAGACGCATAATCAGTGCTCCAATATGTGCGAGAGTAGTCCAAATGGTTCCAATATATTAAAAAACTGTGTCGTGTGTTTTAAGGCCTCATTTGTGTGACGCGTAATGTGTATAGATTTGTAAATTGAAAAACTACGGGGCAATTCTCGCAAGAGTTGCTTTTTGATGGCATTGACATGTTTATTTAATTGGGAAAGATTTGCCCTTTGGCACATCCCTGTATGATGAGTGGTTTGCTACAACAGCAATATATCGATGTAACACAGGGGTTGTAACCTTTTGGCAGGGGGGCACAGGTGTTTGCACAACTGTTTGCATAATCATAAAATCACGATGGTGGCTTCAATAATAGTTCGCACGAGTTTCTTGACAGAGTGTTGTGCCATTGCAGTGAAGGTGGATTGATATTTGTGAGAAACATAATCGGTGCTCCAATATGTGCGAAAGTAGTCCAGATGGTTCCAATATGTTAAAAAACTGTCGTGTGTTTTAAGGCCTCATTTGTATGAAGCGTAATGTGTCTAGAATTGTAAATTGAAAAACTACGGACCAATTCTTGCAAGAGTTGCTTTTTGATGGCATTGACATGTTTATTTAATTGGGAAAGATTTGCCCTTTGGCACAGCCCTGTATGATGAGTGGTTTGCTACAACAGCAATATATCGATGAACCACAGGGGTTGTAACTCCTCTAATTCTTGACAGTGCTGGCTTCTTATACGACTGCCTTTTTATATTTGTCGGCACGAAACTGTGATTGGTTGTTACATAACACATTTGCATAGTTCCATCTAACTCTGCAGCAAATTGCAAATTTAGATTAGCTTACAGAAATTAACATATTCCACAATGTCCTTAACTTTTGGCAGCGAGTCTAGACAATTATAAAATGAAGTACTACGTGTGTTGTATGTTCGGCATGTCCTGACGAATCTATAGTACTTCCAATAATAAAATTTGGCACATAAGTAGTGTGAATATTTTAACATTTTATAGTCCACCACGAATTTTAAAATTTAATCCAGAACATTTTAAAAGTAATGTAATGAGATATTTAATTATTATTGCGTTCCTCCAAATAGCAAGTCTTCAATTGGCATTGACTAAATACGTATTTACTGTGCGTATGTAGCTGCCCTATTACTGGATATCCCTTATAAAAATTTATTGCATTTTTAAAAGCATATTAACTATTAGTTTGGATTATCATAATGTATAACATAAGTATATATATTTTTGTGTTTCCTCCATTTTTGGAACTGGATCACAGTTGTGCAATACGTTTTTTGTTATTGTTTCTGTTTGAGAGTACGATAGTTTGTATTATAATTTTTAAAGCATATTAACTTTTCGTTTGGATTATTTGGATATCTTTTTCAATAGCAGGGACCTGTTTCATACATTTATTGTCGCAATGTATTCCGAGATTGAATCGGAGAAGGTGTGGTACATACCACTGATGGAAAGAATAGGAATATTTAATTTTGATAATTTGTGCAATATAAAAATTTACAAAAGCATCACCTGTTACTTTTGGTTTTTATATCTTTTTGGAAGTTTAGCGATTTCTGTGTACTTCAGTTTTCGTACAGCAACATTTCCATCGTTCATCAACGCATCTGAATCAGATGCGTCAAATGTGCATACTGTTCCACTCTTGAGTGACCTGATTTAGTCGTATGTACAACAACAAAAATTATAAAAATTAACTATACGAAAACCAAAGTACTATACAGAAACAAACAAAAGATTGCATAAATGAAACAAACCAGAAATTGCACAAAAGATCAAAATTAAATATCACTAAACTTTGAAAAAAATATCCAAACTAAAAGTTAATATGCTTTAAAAATCAAAATCTTTGTATACAGTCGGTGTTGGTCTAACTACATTAAAGCAACAACGCAGTAAAATGACGACAATGTTATGCAAACATGACTGATATTTTCGTGAGGCAAAATATAGCAGTGTAATCTAAAGGGAGAAGCCGTTACTAAACAAAAGCATAAAAACAGCATTTGTTTTAGTCGTATAACAAAACATTGTGGGGCGTACGTAAAAAGAGGCCGTTATAGCAAAATGCCATAATTTTGTTATTTAATGAACTTTTTTGTTTGTTTCTGTGTTTGAGTGTCTTTTGGAAAGAATAGCAACATATAATTTTGATAATTTATGCAATATAAAAATTTACAAAAGCATCGCCTGTTACTTTTGGTTTTTATATCTTTTTGGAAGTTTAGCGATTTCTGTGTACTTTTCAGTTTTTGTACAGCAACATTTCTATCGTTCATCAACGCATCTGAATCAGATGCGTCAAATGTGCATTCTGTTCCACTCTTGAGTCATCTGATTTAGTCGTATGTACAACAACAAAAATGATAAAAATTAACTATACGAAAACCAAAGTACTATACAGAAACAAACAAAAGATTGCATAAATGAAACAAACCAGAAATTGCACAAAAGATCAAAATTAAATATCGCTAAACTTTGAAAAAAATATCCGAACTAAAAGTTAATATGCTTTAAAAATCAAAATCCAAAGTATTGTAGTCTAAAAAAGAACCAACAAACGTATAGCACAACCGTTATCCAGTTTCAAAAATGAAGTAAGCACAATAAAAAGATACTTATACAAAAGATTAAAAGTCAACGCTAACTAAAAGTTAACATGCTTTAAAAAAAGCAATACATTTTTGAAAGGATATGCAGCAATCGGGCGGCTACACGGCAACGGATACACACGCGCAGTACATACGGATTCATGACTGTTGACATTCGGAAGAAAGATAATAATAATAGAACATCGCATTAAATTAATTTAAAAATTTTTAAGATTAAATTTTTAAAATCGGGCTGGTCTATAAAATCGCAAAAAAATTCTTACTACATGTGTGCCAAATTTCATTAGTGTGAATGCCATAAATTCGTCAGGGCACAACTTCATGACACACACAAGAAAAAACTTTACTTTATAATAGTAGAGATTTGACAAGCAGTTGCTCTAAATGAGTGGCATTTCAGAAATATTTAAGTTTTTCTGTAGAGAATGCTTAAAAGTTTTAAGCACAATTTTGTCACTGGCACAGAAGTATTTTGCAGTGCTGTGGATGGTGAATGCTTTCAAGCTCCATCCTTAAGAACATGCTCGTCATTTCCTTTCAAGCAGCCTCTGCAATCAACTATTCGGAGAATGGACAGATAAAATTTTCTTTTAGATGTCAGGAGAGCACAAGATGGGGTTCCTTTTTTACTTCCATCTTGGAGACCCAATAACAAGTCATAATTCAGTTTTGGCTAGTTTTTAAACAGATCAATAATAAAACTGCAACCAAAATTAGAATGGTGTTAAGTAATTTATTACCAAGTATTATACTAATTAGCATATTCTAATTATTTAAATAATATACTTTATAATCATTGCAAATATGTACATTTCATTTTGATCAGAGGGTTACATTAGCCATCTTACTTTGCCTCTGCAAACTTGGTTACTAGTATTATTTATCACTCAAGTTTAGGCATTTTTAACCAAACTTACACTTGTAACAAGATGGGCAACAAAAAGGACAGAAAATTTAATTTTCGTCCCCTTATTAAAATTGTTTCATAATTTTAAATATGGGAAATGAATTCATAAAAAAATGTTTTTATTAGAAATCAAGATACAAAATAAGATTGCATGCACTTTGTGCATTTGTATTGTATTTCTTTCCTCTACTTATTTTTTAATCCAAAATTTTCAACAGTTGATATGACATTATATATCACCAGACTAAAGAGTGGCTATTTTTAATGGCCTGGGAAATATTTAAAAAATATATAACACAATATCAAGAAATATTTAAAAACTTCACGTTTTACAAAAATCCTGAAAATAAAATCTTACAAATTATTTTCAATTAGAAAATTTTGTATGAGACATTTGTCAATGACCACCATTTTAGAATTCAAATTAAATCACTAGCTTTACTATTTGCAAGACCACACTTGAATCTTTTTTTTTTAGCTTGGTCTTAATTCATATTAAGATAAAAAAATTAGTACTGAGCAATTGTATAGCTTGAAACCACCTGATTAAAAATGCTTCAAAGAAAGTAATTTTATATAACACTACCATCAAAATACAGATCCCTGATTATTTACATCTACTCAATGCATGTTTCATTTTATTAACAAATGCAAGATCAAAGACTTAAAAATTACATATGTACAAAATTATTCGTTTCAATGTACAAATACAACTTGTGAATGAAAAATACAATAAGAATTAGTCATCAATTTCTCCCTCCTCTAAATCCTCCTTTGTATTAGGAGAAACTGGCACATTTTGAACAGGAGGCGCTTCCACTTCACCTTCTTCCATTACCTCCAAATTATCATCCTTTTCTCTCTCTGGCTGGTTTTGTTTATTCCTAAACTCTAGAACAAAAAATATACATTCAAGTCAGCTAGACTCATGAAAACAAAGAAACAATTTTCACAAAAGTAAAACTTTTAAGTTTGAAAAGAACATTTAACATATATCTTGTAAATGCTAGAGCCAAATTTGTTATTTGGCAATGACTATCAAGCTTCACACAATTCGACAGGAGAATCAACTCCTGCAGGCACAAAGTAAACAAATGTTTTTATCTGAATAAAGACATTAACATCATACTTAAGCAATTAACGACATTTTTAAAGTGAAAAACCAATAAATAATTTAGCACCATTTAATAGCCAATAAATAAAAAAGAATTTGAATTATACACTAAAAATTAATACACAAAGAAGAAGTAATTTATAATGTAATGATCTTGCGACAGGTGATTACAAACAGATAGGTTACATGAAGTTATTCTCGTGTTCTGGTTGCTACTGTTCCAGTAGACCAGTGTTTCCCAAACTTTTGACACATGTGTACCCCTTCTATAATTTTCGTAACGCTGAGTACCCCTCGTCGAAAAAATGGATGTATTTTAATAACAATCAAAATTTCTTCTTTTTTTGTGACATACACAAAATAATAAGAAAAGAGAAATAAAATTATTCATAATAAAATATAAATAAAAGTTATATATAAATAACGTTTATTTGGATCAATGAGAAGGATGAAATTGTTTGTGCCGAGATGACAGATCGTCATAATTTGGTTCCCTGGTTGTTAATTTTAATGAGATATGGTTCCCCGTCCAAGTCTGTTCCTTTTTTTTGACTTAATGTCTACAAATGATAAAAAAGCAACTTCACATAAATATGAAGTTGGAAAAGGCAAGACGTATTTTAGACCTTTTTCTGTTAAAACCGGATACACAAATTGCATTTGTAACCAGAATGATGTTAAAGTACTCTGTATGTTTATTTTTCAAGAATCCGTCTGAAGCCAATTCCAACAATTGCTCTTCTGCATGCGACAAATCTTCTGGCATGGATGTTGTGTTAATGTTAAACGGATATCTTATCCATTCAATATTTTTGGTTAAATCAGGAAAATAGTTTTTTAAGCCCACTTGCAATCTCTCCAAATGCTGTGTTATGCATTTCAGAGTATCAGCATCAATTTTAGTAGTCGAACGTGTTATAAACTCATGAAGAGAGGGAAACAAGTCAACATCTCCATTACCAACTCTCTTTTGCGATAACTTTAGTTTTGCGATGGCAGCGTTCACTTTATCTTGAACGTGAAACAATGAAATTTCGCAGCAAAGCACTGTGCAGTATATATCCACACCAAACTCTTACCGTACCCCCTGGGGGTACGCGTACCACACTTTGGGAAACATTGTAGTAGACGAACATCGATGTATGACAGTGCCTGTGTTCTGATACGATCAAGAACATGAAATCTTGGGTGCTGTTCTGGATAAGAATACAAAGAAGGACAGATTCACTGTAGATTTGAGGAAGGGATACGTGTTTTTGCACAAGACGGTGCGGTGTGCACATCTAAAACTTTGTATTATATTGTAAAATAAAAATGTGCGTGTCCAATTTAGGTATGCAGTGTCCCTCTGTTCTTGGCCACTACTACACACATTGTCCATCAAATTAGACATCGCTCGGTCACTCTGACAAATAACTTATTCAAGTAATCCAACATATTTCACTTAATTCAATTTGTGATTTAATGCATCATAAGCATGAAATTCTTCAATTTAAGCCAGTAGAGGAAACTAAATTCTTAACCTGTTAAATATTAGCCTTTTCTTTTAAAATCGATTGAAAAATTCAATTCATAAAATAAAGTGATACCAAACTGTGTACAAATCTTACGGGTTACCTTTCTCCAAAGCACCTGAGAAGTCATGATCAATCATTTTCCAGGTTTTAGACGAAAATTCGTAATTTTCCCCGATTATTTGGACAAAATTAAATTTTCCGACTCTGGAATATATACATGATACATGTTCAGCTGCAGAAACATGTCACTTATGTTAAGCGTGACAAAAAAAATCCTTCATAACGTTTAACATTTTCAGTGTAAACAAACCACAGGAAAATTAAAATTATACTTCCTATTAACCAGTATGATTATTACCATCCAGTATTTAGGAAGCATGTTCTACCACTAAACAAACCATTGTACTATCTAGAGATGCAAGATCAGAATATTCTCCAAAGATTGAAATTTGGAGAATATTCTGATAAAATATAAGTAAAGGTACTTATTCGAGAATTTTCTATTTAAAACCTAATATTTCAGAAAATTTTAATACGTTTAATTTTATTGACAGAAATGAACATGAAGCTTATTTTATGTATCCTTCACAATATATATAGGCATATGAGAGCTAAGTTATAGAAATTAGTTATAACTTATTTTTTATTGAGAAACATGCAAGATTTGTCTATTTTTATCATCATAAAATGAAAATATACAATTTATATCACATGGACATCAAGGAAAAGTTAACATGCTATGTAACATTTTAATTGGAGGTTTTTCACTCTTTTAAGTTGGTAATACTGCCCCAATGCCTTTTTTTCCTGCACCATTACAGTCATCCATAGGTGAAATGCCTGTACATCTTTTTTTATTTTTAATGAAATACTACATTTTTAAATTATGATTTTTTTCCACATCTTGTATTAATTCCTAGATTAAAAAAAATTTGTGCCACATTTTTTAGCATACTGAAGGCTGGATATTAATTTGACAATAAACATAAAGCTTTATCATAAAGAAATCCAAAACCAAATTTCCTCTTATGAAAGGAATTTCCACTTATTAAAAAATTACTTAATGAAAAATGTAAACTTTCAAAGTCATTATATATTTCTTAACTGCAAATTAATACTAACGTTCTTCAATTTCTTTGAGTAATTTCTTCTTCTCAGATTGAAGTTTGCTTTTCTTTTTTCTTTCAACAGATTTTTTCTTCAACTCATAACTATTAAGTTCACCCTCGAATATTTGATCAATTACTGACTTTTTGATATCCTTATCAGCTTTCAGTAATTGAAAATAAACTCCACCAGGAGTTCTACGACGCTGTTGATTCTAAAATTAAAAATTTTCACATGGTTTTACAAAATTTAAGAATAAAAATTAACGTAATAAATATTTGTTCATGTAATTACTGAATACATTGCACAAAGGTACAAATAAATACAGATAAAACAAAACACTTTCATTGAAGCAGATTACTTACTGAATTAAAATCATTAAGAAGCATCAAACTCAATTTAAAAAAGTGAATCAAATATGTTATGCAAGAGGCTGTAACAAAATTTTGTTAAAGTAATGTCTCTGAAGCTTCAAAGTACTGAAACCAAAATGTTTCCGCAATTTAGAAGAACAAACACCCAAAGATGGAAGTTATGATTTTTAAGCACTAGATATATTGGTGCAAAAAGCCCATTTTTGTGTCAACAAAATGGAAACTTCAACAATCTATAATACATCTACTAGTTGATACCTAGTTTGCTTTCAATAATATCATCAGGTCAGCATATAAACACCTCAATAACCATTTCAGCAACACAGTGTCCCTAGACATAGAAAATTTGACTCGTCACAAGGAGAAATTTTTCATCTATCCAGTTAGCTGTGATGTAGACAAGGATTCGTTTTTATTGACTACATGCTACATAAGTGACAAATTCTAAATTTTTGAAAGCAATACATGCAATTTAAGAATCTATCCAGCAGTTTTAAAATTTAACGATTTCTTTAGTCTGGTATTATATTTGGCTAATGGTGTTCACATTAAATGCACAATAGATAATGCGGGAACAATCACTAGGCATATTTCAAACACTTTTGCACGCTGCTGTCATTTGAGAGCTCTGCACGAAACCAAGTATAAAGTCGCATGTGCGCATGCTATTATCTCTCTTACTCACTTGAAATTGTAAATTTTGTCTGGATATCTTTTCTCAAAGAGTGAATGTCAGATCTTTTAAATCTTATTATTTATCATTGTTATGTTTAAATAGCATTTTCCTGTTTCTGGGATGTTTTCTTTGTACAGTTGATAACATGTTGGAATAGTAGCAAATAATCGATTGCTGCTAGCCAGTATTAGAGTTGGGGTCATTCCGAAGGTCAGATCCGGAACCACTAGGTGGCAACCCTAAAGATATTTCCTATATAATATGTTACCAGATGAGGCTGCAAAAGAAATATTGTGGCTATCCCCCAAAATTCCTGTTTTGGCGAGGTAGACTGGATCTATGGTTTGAACTGGATTGTCAATTTAAAATTGCTGATATAAGCGGTGATTCAACAAAGTTCAATTATCTTATTACTGCTCAGGATCAAACAAAACTGTGCATAATATAAGACATTTTAGAAAATCCACCAGCTGAAGAATCTTACACTGCTTTGAAATCTAGGTTACTAGCTCAATATGGAGATTGTGCTTAAAAAGTTTGCAGTTAGTCTCTACTATTATAAAAGGAAGTGTTTGTTTGTTTTTCTGTGTTTCTTGCTGCAAAATCCTGATGATTCTATGGCATCATCAACATTTGGCACACAGGTAGTCCAAATTTTTTGCAATTTTTAGGTCACTGCGAATTTTAAAATTCAATCTAGAAGATTTTAAAATGAATTTAATAATTTTATTCTCCATAGGTTTTTCAATGCGTTTCTTCCGGAGAAAAGAAGAAACACCAGAATCTGGATTTTTTTCTACCCACGTGACCTTCTTTTATATTTTTGCAAGAGATTGTAACACCACATGAACTTTCTCTTTCAAAAAAAAAAAATAATAATAAATAAAATAAAATAACAGATTGCATCTTTTGCCTTTTGCGCTAAAAAAAAAGAAACAGATTACATTTACTGTCCTATTCCATTTCCGCAAATGAGAGCAAGAAATAAAAAACATATTGACTGGGATTGGTAAGTTTTTTCGCCGTAAAATCGAAATCGCTAAAAATAAATTAAAAATTTCAACGGATTTGAAATCTGCGGAAAATTTTACTTTAGATTGATCCTAAAAATGTGATTTTCTTTAAATGAATAATTTTTAAATTGAATATATCTGCAACGGATTTGAAATTTGCAGAAAATTTTAACACTAGATTAATATCTTACATGCCGGGCTAGCCACGCAGTGGCTGGTAATTGATAAATGTAATTGCAGGGCTTATAACAGGTTGTAAGGTCTAAAAAGTGACTAATTGAACAAAACAAGTGACTAATCGAGCAGAAAAAGTGACATAACAATAATGCTAAATATATTCAAGCATAAAGATAGAAAAGAAAAAGATCCTACCCAGTCACCCCTATATTTTCTTTTCTTTCTTTCTTTGGAATGATATCTTATTTTCTTCATTTAAAAAGTACATCCTTTTAAAATATTAACATAAAAATAAAAAAATCGTAATTCTGATTTTTTTTTAAATTTGTTCATTTTTGACACAGTTTGAAGAATTTCTTCATTTTCTTTGAAAGACCATGCCTTATTTTTGTTTGTTGAAAAAATCTGAAATTAATTTTGTCTTTTCTTCTCAATAGAAGAATGTGCATTTTTTAAAGTCTCTCTTTGCTGACCAGCATCATCTGAGACTTTTGCCATTCCTTCAATCATTGCCTGAGCACAAGTGATGCTTCCTTAAAATCTTTATTTTTTATCACCTTCTTGAGCTTATCATTGGCTTCCTTTAATAATTTTGAAGCATTGTCCAACGCCTCATCCTCTTCTTTACACAAAATTTTAAGGTTTCGTTCTTTTATCACCGTTTTTTTCTTTGCCAGTAGCTTTAAATTTTTTTTTCTCTGCTTCCAGTCTATCTTTTTCTTTCCTGTAATCTAATTTTTCTTGTGCCTTTTGTTTTATACCTTCTAACTAGGCATTGTAGGCTTTATATGCAACCCTTCCCATACCCATTAGTTTTGACGTGATCGGCACCAAATAAGGTTGATTGTCAAGATTTGCCAAGCTTCTTTTGACCGTCATCAATACATTGAGTGTGCGTTTTGAGATTGATGCTTTATCTCCTGTCAAAGCTCTTCCTGAGGCTGAGAAGCCATGTTAAATGTCAGCACTACCATGAGAAAGTGACAGAGCAGCCTTCACTAGCTTTGACACAACTGAGTACTTAGGATTCACGCCACTAATGTCTCGCAGTCTGAAGAACTGCTTCCAGTAAACATCAATAGGCTTCATTCTAGATCCTTCTTCCTCAAATTCTCTTTGGAGTAATTTCCACTCATCCAGTAGTATGTCTGTCAGGACATCCCATGGCATTGCTCTTGCAACTTCCAATACTTGTCGAACACTCTCACCACTGAGTCTCTCGAGAGGAACAAGACAAAATAAACTTTTAAGGAGAGTTTCAACACAAGACGAAATTACACAATACAAGGTGGTCCCGAATTCATGGTACAAACTTTAATGGTAGGTACAGGACATTGTAACAATGATTTATTGTATAGGAATGTATAGTCGCAAGTGACGCGGTGAGGCGAAAACAGGGGAAATAACGGCCAAAAGGAAAAACAAAGATTTTATTGAAAGCGTTGTTGACAAGTGTCATGTTTACAGTAATTGTTCAAAATTGCGTCCACCAGTATCGATACATGCTTGACAGCGTCGGTGGAGCGATTGGCGTACACGTTCAAAGATGCCTGGTATTTCACGCACACCTGCAGCAGCTACAGATAAGCGAGCGACGAGATCCTCATCTGAGTCAACTAGAGTCTCATAAACAAGATGCTTTAGATGTCCCCATAAAAAGTAATCGAGGCTCGATAAATCGGGAGATCGGGGTGGCCAAGGGACTGGTCCACCACGCCCAATCCATCGAGTACCAAACGTGGCATTCAGGTAATTCCGTACATCAATGCTGAAGTGTGCTGGCGCCCCATCGTGCTGAAACCACATGCGGTTACGAATGGCGATCGGAACATCATGCAGCAGTTGTGGTAACACTTCTTTCAGAAAAATAAGATAGCTTCCGCCAGTGAGCCGCGTGGGTAGTAAGTATGGGCCAATCAAAAAGTCGTTCACAATACCAGCCCACACATTAATACTGAAACGTTGTTGAAACGCATGTCGACGCGTTGCATGTGGATTATCGGTTGCCCACACATGGGAATTGTGCGCATTAAAGACACCCTCGCGTGAAAATGTCACTTCATCTGTAAATAGCACATAATCTACGAAATCCGGCTGCAACGCACATTGCTGCATCACCCACAGGCAGAAGTTCACGCGGCGAGGATAATCTGCCAGATTCAATGCTTGTACTTTCTGAAAATGGAAGGGGTGTAAGCGATTTTCGTTTAACACTCTGCATACAGTCTGATGACTCACACCTACGTCACGCGCAACAGTTCTTGTGCTTGACTCGGGTCTATCAGCCACAATGTTCAAGATGCTTTCTTCCAGCCTTGGAGTGCGTACAGCTCTTACTCGACCAGCGCCATGTCTGTTGACGTCGAACGCACCTGTTTCACAAAGTTGACAATGTAACCGTTGAAAAATTCTATGATCCGGCATTCGTCGATCAGGATACTCCGCGCGATACATTCGTAACGCAGCTCTGCCGTTACCATTTGCACGGCCGTACATGTAACGCATGTCTGCTTTTTCTGCATACGTAAAGTCACCCATCGTCTACGGCAGCACAATTGTGAATGGCGCTTTTCCCTACTGCGATGCATCATGTTCAACAGCGGCTAGACATCTACTGCCCTCTACCGGCAATGATACCAACCGATCACTCCATTTCTCTTTCCTTTTATTTCCCCTGTTTACGCCTCACCGCGTCACTTGCGACTATACATTCCTATACAATAAATCATTGTTACAATGTCCTGTACCTACCATTAAAGTTTGTACCATGAATTCGGGACCACCCTGTATATACTAGGTTGACATTAGACTTTTTTAGAGAAAATATGAATTTTTTTAAATTGGGCACTAAAAATTATTCTTCAAATAGAATTTAAGAACTTAAAACCCCTGAAAAGGTGTCAAAAGGTGACGTGTTAAAAGCCCTGTAATTGTAATCTTTAAGATTGTCGTTGGAAATGTGAGATTTATCTGGTAAACATGTAGGAGATGATAATTTAAAATCCCTCTGGTTGCAGCAACTTGTGGTTTCTATACAACAAATTCTTGTGCTAAGTACTGACAATTTATCTAAGCTTTCTGAAATCGCCGATGGTATTCACAGTGTCAATCATGAAGTTGGTAAGCTGGATATTGAGGGTAATCTGTACATGCTCTTAGGCAGACTTCAAGCAAGTTGAGGATAGTACCCCAATAGGCTAGTAAACTGTTGTTATTGAAAAAATACATAAAAGCTAGCAAAAATTGAATTTACTGAGGATGCACAAAAGGCATTTGAATTGAGTAGAACCGAAATTGCTAAAGTAGCTATGTTAGCGTACCTGAATTCTAGGTATCTGGCTATTATGACTGATGCTTTCAATGTAGTATTGGGTGTGACTTAGCAACAAAAGGTCAGTGAAGGTTGGAGACCGTTAGCGTTCTTCTTGTGTAAACCTACTGAGACTGAGGAGGAAACGAGGAGTTAAACGAAAAGGTCACATGCCTAATCACCCGGCTGCCAAAGAAATAGTTGAGCGTTTTCACTGTGATATCAAGACAGCGAGATGAAATGTCTTGACACTGTTAACTGGGCTAACAATCTGCCAAGCCGTCTTTTAGGTTTGCGCTCCTGTCTGAAGAAAGACCTGCATGCCTCTTTGGCTGAGCTAGTGCATGACACCCCTCTACGTCTTCTAGGAGATTTCTTCCACCCATCTTAAAAGAGGTCCAGACAACTTTGGGATTTCATGTCCAAATTGAGGTACCTCTACACGATGACACAGAACACCTTGACATCCAGAGCTTGACAAGTGTTCTTGCGTTTTTATCCGACAAAACGGAACTAGAAAACCACTACAAGAGCCCTATGAAGGTTTCTTTCCAGTTCTTGCAAGGCATGAACACATTTACACCATCCAGATTGGCAATCAACACTCCAGCATCAGTGTCGACTCTTTAAAGCCAGTATTTCTCTTGGCGCAAGCTCCTACAGAATTCGCTGATAAATCCAAGCATGGCATGACTACACCTAAAGAAAAATTAACTTTTGCTGATTGATTCATAGTTGTAAATCCTCAGTTCACAACTGGGGGAGGGTGCTGTGGCAACAATAACTAGGCAAATTTCAAGCACATTCGCATGTGCTATTTTCTCTTACCCACTTGAAATTAGAACTTCTGTTCTAGATATTTTTCTCGTAGTCTGAATTTTAGACCTTTTAAATCGTGTTATTTATCATTGTTATGTTTAAATAAATTTCTCCCGGATGTTTTCTTTGTACAGTTGATAACACGTTGGAATAGTAGCGAATAATCGATTGCTGCTAGCTATCATTAGAGTTGGGAGTCCTTCTAAAAGAAAGAGGTGGTGACCCAAAAGATACTTCCTGTACCATGACTCCAATTATTTCATTAATATGCAATTTCTTTCCAAAGGTTATGGTAGTTTTTAATCTGGTCCTAATGTACATAGCAGGGGTGGGCGCAAATGTGTCTCTTTGTTGTATTCCTCGTATTCTCATTAAACTTGTTTCAAAAGATCTGGTTTAAATAACATAAAGCCTTCTATCTGCAAATTTTTAAACCTTGTATTCTATAACTGATTTACAATTTGTCATTGGAAGTAAATCTTTTTGATTTCAAGACTCACTAAAGCTTGAAAAATAAAATGACGATGTTAACCCAGTAAATTCAAGGGTATATCAATACTTGTATATTGCACTTTGCCTTGTTATCTGCATGATCCATAACGAGCTACTTATTTAGTGGTCACACAATTATACTTATATAAAAGACTCTATTTAGAGGGATATTTTTGGCTAAAAAAATTATGAGCAATTAAACTATAATAATTGGAAAACTCGATACTTAGAAGCCACCAACAAGTTGTGCGATTATTCTTTTCAGCAGGTTACATTTTTAGTTAAAAATTTCTAGTACACTTACTTTAATCAACATACCACCACTTTCTTCAATTTGTTCCGTCTCCTTCAATAATTGCATGGCTTTTTTAATCCCTATATGTTTGACAGCACGAACTGGAAAAATAAGATAAAATTATTATCAAATATCAAACTATACAGGGGTTGTAGAGTTAGAGATTAGTTAGGAGTTGTAGAGATACAAATCACTTTCAACTGTAAACTCTTTCAAGTGCAGAGTTAAATCTGACTTCCCACCATGCCTGAAAAGGTCAACGAATGACCAAAAAAACTTAAATAACTTACTTTTTGTTGTAAAAGGAAAAATATGTGTAGACATATAACCTTCAAAATTTCCATTTCTTTGCAAAAAAAATCTACTCTATTGCTGATATGTGCTTGACTTCTTACTCTGCATGCCAATTCAGCAATATTGATAAAGAAAAGTTGTCACATTTGGTGATTTTCTTCCTTAAGAAAGATCAGAAAGCTATCTTTCACAGATAGTGCACTGAAAAAAAATCTAGATTTGTTTAGTATTCCAGTGAATCTAAAAAATGTCTACTGAATTTTGATAAAAAATGGAGCACTTTCATGCACCTAACTTTAAAAATAAGCATTTTAAAGTACAGTACAAAGTCCCAAATCCGGAATTGTCTCGAATCCAGACATTTTGCTAACATGTTTTTTCCCCCCTCGCTTTTTCACATTTTTTGACAATTTTTAAAGAACAAGGAGTTCTGGACGGAATTGATAATACAATGCAAAATAACGAATACGATCAAAGTAAATACCACACAGAAAAATTAGAAGATTTGCAAGTAAAATGTGTTGCATTGTATTAAAAAGGTATTTTTCCTTTTTTTAAAAATATTTCTATTTATATATATATATGCTATTTTACTATTGCAAACACAAAATTTGTGGTGTTGGGGGTTAGATTAAGGTTTTTATGATAAAAAAGCGCAAATAATATACGAAATCTGGAAAAGTCTAAAATCAGGAATGGCCAAGGTCAGGAGGATTCTGGATTTTGTACTGCATTTGTCAAATTGTACAAATCATACAACATGGAAAATTCTCAAAAATATGTATTACAAATTTATATTTTCTGGTTGGATTAGATTTTATGGTGCATGGGTCATATTTGGCCATTCTATGCCATACACAATACAGACGATATCAAGTAATGGTCATCCAAGTTTTACTAACAGAGAAGAGAGAAAAACACCCATATGAAAGAATAAAACTGCTGCCTAAAATTTACAGGTTCCTTGCACAATGAACACACCCACTGAACACAATGCCCCCCCTCCAATACACTTTTTGGAATAAGTGAATTCCAGGGTATCCATGCAATTTTATTCTATTAGCAAAAAAGTCTATACAACACAAGATACTTTTTAGTGTCAAACTTTGCCACAGAAACTGGCTAGTTGCTGCCATAATCTAGCTTTTAAACGTCTCCTTCACGTCTGCTGAAAGTGTAATAGCAGCACAAACTAGGTACGAAAAACAGGTTCAATCCTTCCTGTATAAGTTAATAAGTGGTTTAGTCAATACACTACTCCAATTGTTCTAGTTGCAAGCCCACAGAAATCCACACTGGCTTTCCGGTTTCCAGGCAAAGCTGGAAATAACCAGAATTGAAATTCAAAAATTCCAGGAGTAGAACGATATTCCAGTTTTCCAGATCTCTATTCAATGAGTTTTCCAACACTGTGTCCAATCATACAAACTATGTATGAAGAAATTAAGGGTTGGTCTTTTACAAAGACAATCAAACATCCATGCACTTACAAACCAGCTACCTAATAGATGGCAGACAAATGCTATGACCTCTATACCAGTTAGGCAGCTGTACATAAAATGTTGGTATGCATTAGCCAATTTCGTGTTGGAGTTGTTGCTTCACCAATGTATGACTTGTCTCAGTTGCACCAAGATTGAGGCATGCTCGATGGATAAATCAGTTCACAAATCTGGTGTAATCGCTTTCTCGTACAATGCAGGTGCTGTGCCAGACACAGAAGAAAGAAACACACACACACAAGGAGGAATGTACTTGCCAGGAATTAAAACTGCATTGTCTACAACAGTATTCAAAATCATTGTGGTCTGCTGGTCTGAGACCACTAAAAGAACAATCTAACCAGGAGATTAAAAAACTGGGTGGTCCGCAGGATCAGTAGCTATAATGAGAAAGCGAGTAGTCTGAACGTTTTCTTTTAAAATACGTTTCAAACTCCCAAACCTTACTTGGCAAGCTGTCAAAATTTATTTCAGTCATGTGATTCAGAATTTGGAAGTTCATATCAGAGAAAACTGGAGTCGTTTCTGGTTTTTGACTCCAAACTGCTTCCAGTTTCTGCTTGCAAACACAATAATCGGAGCCTGCTGAATCATTGGCCGTTAACGATACGCAGGCCTGAAGAGGAAGGTGGAGCATTTCCAGCCTCGTTATCGACGGGGGGGGGGATATATATTTGTAGACACTGGTCCTTGGGACAGTCACTTTTCGTTTTCTTTTCTAACGCTGCTATAACTTGTAGGTTGCTAGAGCAGTGGGCAAACCCACTGAGTTACAATGACCCCTGAACCATGCCAGGCTAATGGAGATTGAATTTCTCTACATAGGAGAAAGAAAAAACCAAAACTATACTTACATATTAAATAATGTTTCTTTTCCCCAAGAGTTTGGACAATCTTTTTGGCAGCCTTAACTCCATCTCCATCAAGTTTAACAAATTTGTTACTATGAAACTTTTTAGATTTGAAGGAGGTCACTGAGTTTGCTTTTGACGAATCAGACATTTCATCTTCAGACATTTTATCAGAGTCATCATCCTTTTTAGAATATTTATAACTGAGAGTGTAGTCATAGCTTTCTTCCCCACGACTGCCATAACCTATTGGTTTGTTTTTGATCCCACAATGGTTCAAGGTTTCAGACATCATTTGGTCTTCCAAGACATCACACCAAATATTGTTCCTTTTCCGCTTAGATGGTCCAAGTTTCTCTTCTGCTATAGGAAGAACTGCCGGAGATATAATTGGAATTTTTTCCAAATCTTCATCTTTTACTCTCCCGGTAGCCCTCTTCCAGTCCTTTGTATCTATGTCACTGTTTTCTGAATCACTGTCAGAAGATTTGTCTTGTGATCGATATGAAAAAGCAGCAGCTGCCATAGTCTGAAACAAAAATAATTCTTTTATATTTAACTTAATATTAATAACATGGCAGTACAAAAAATTTCATTTATTCCTGGTACAAACACACATTTTTAATAAATCTGTATACACTCAGGAAAAGTTAATTTAATCACTAACATGCAGTGATTCAAACTAAATTTTTTATGACATTTCTTTAATATGTGAAAAACAATACATATGTGATATTCTTTTACATCCAACCAGTGTTTTAATCACTGTTGAAATATAATACATGTTCAACACTGATTATACACACTGGGAACACCCAACAACAAAAAGGAATCACATCACATCTTGAGTGTTTAGTTATAAGTAGGGCAACTTTTTTGTTGCAGTAAAAATAGGAAAAGTTGCATTTATCATTCCCTGAAGTTGCATTTATTTTTGATACACTAAATTCTAAAATAAATTATTCGTAAAAAATGAAAAAATTCAAAATATATTGACAATTTTAGTCGTGTGCAGCAGTATTATAATACATTCTTGAATACAGAAGAACGTTGAATGGCCGATCCTTGGCCAGTAATTTCTTTAACATTGAAAACCTGCGCCAGCCGCAGTCATATAATGTGCTGTATCGGATAGTAGAAGCGCAAAATCCTTTCGCTCAACATTCAGAGATTTTAAAACGTCATCTACAAGGCGAACAAATATTGATGATCGACACTCGTCTCGCAAACTCTGCAGTCAATTATGCAAATTTCCTCTGGATTATCAAGAATGCCAACTAATGTGTTAAAAGTACTTCTTGCCATTTATTTCACTTTCATCTGTTAGGACGAACACCTTCTTTTCATGAACTTCTTGTTCGATCCGCAATACTTCGGCATTCGCAAGATCAGACACGTGATTGAAGAATTGGTTCAGAGGGCAAAAAATGAAATAGTAATTTCATATAAATTAATTTTAAACTAAAATTTAAAAGTTGCAGGTGGTTGCATTTATGAAAAAAAGTTGCATTTATGTTGCGGTTTTAACTCACACCCCATGTAGGAACAATTTTGGTTTTAGTACTTTACATGCAGCGTAGAATATGTGAAAAAAAAGTTGCATTTGTTGCAAAACGTTGCCTTAGTTATAAGCAATTCAGAGTTCCTAAACTCTGCTCTACTTACATTTTTAGACTGTCTGCTTTTCAGTTCCATATCTACCTTTACTACTGCAAATGGGGACACCTCTAGATTAATCACACTGATCTTAACCATCAAAAAAATTCGTATCAGTGAGGTACTTGATATTTTTTTGCCTAGTTACATGCACATTAATTATTCATATGAAAAAATACATACTGTAATTTAGAAATACTAAAAGCAAACAAAACACAGCATAAATTTTTTTTAGTAATGCATTTTTTTAGTTATTTTTCTTATTGCACAATGTTGAATACCATGTATTTGTCAGGACCAGTGCGACTAAGAAGGTTAATTAAGAACACATAAAAAGTTGATAACATACATGTCACTTTTCCAACACATTTAACCCTCTAACGGCCACACGGGTTTCAAGACAATGTCTTCAAAAATCCAGAACGGCCGAGAAACCATTAGGAAAATCGAATAATTTCTTCTCCCTTTACACATCATCTATGGTCATCTAGGTACTTTCTTAGTGCATGGGACAGCCCATGCTTTGTAAGGGGGTGTATATGAAGTGCTTGTTTCAACTTGTAAGTCGCATTGGGTGTTGGACATTAGTTACTTATATGTATCTATCTCACATTTTATTAGTTGTGAAGAAAATATAACGAAAAATAATTGACTACAGTTTATTTCTTATCACTTGTTAATTCTTTATACTTAAATACGGTTTTCCTAAATAATATATTCCTCAATCTTTGATTAGACTAACACATTTTTAAAGAAAAAAAATTAATTAATATATTTTCTAATACGTGACTGCTACTTCATTCATAACGTATATCTTAAAATTCTCTTGTATCTCCGACTGTCTAATATATAAGCAAGTATGTGATTAAAAAGCGTTTTCAAGTCTGTTAAGTCCTATGTATATTATAAATGTTTTTCTGAAGAACATTTAGCGTTATAATTATAATTTTGCTATTCGTATAAAAATGAAATAAATTTTATTAAAAAATCTCCTATCCAGTGTAGTCATATTAGTTATTATATATTTGTGTGTAAAATTTTATTTGAAAGTACTCATCTCTACGATTATAAAAGTAAGCGTTTGTCTGCGGGCGTGGACTGTCCTGACGAATCTATGGCACTTATAAGAATGAAATTTGGCACACAGGGAAGCCTGAATGTTTTGCAATTTTTGTACGAAGCTCGAATTTTAAAATTTAATCAAGAACATTTTAAAATTAATTTAATAGAATTGAATTATTGTTGTTTATAATTGAATTATTGTTGTTGATTTTTTTAAATAAATATTTTTGCAACAGATATGCGTCACCACGAAAAGAACTCACGAGCAACCTCGTGATGGCCAAACCCCACTAAAGGAAAAGTCATGTGCTTGCCACGCAGTGGCCGTGGTGTTGGTTTGCGAAGCAAACCAAATTGGAATTCGTAGTAAGAATTCTTTATAAGGGGCAAAAAATGATTATATTTTATGTTTCATAAATATACTCATTTTATAAGATATTCTCAGTTCATAAAGAGGAATTATTAATTTGACCGAGAAACTATGCTAAAAGAATAGCATTAACATAATTATGTTCCTAAAATGCTTCATTTTTTAAGTAAAATTATTAAGATGCTATACAAGAAAATTACATTTCCAAATTGTAGGTTTGAAAATAACTCTGTAATATTAATTACCGTGAAAATATGTGATTTCTCTTGTCCGGCAGAAAGAGTTTCAAATAGTCTAATGGTGAAGACCTAGGCGGCAAGTCATGAACAGGACTAGCATGCAAATTAAAGTTTGGAATGGATATACAGTGATCTCTCACTTATGCGCGGGCGTTGGGGACAGCGAAAAAAACGCGTATAAGTGAAAAACGTGCATAAGTGAAAAACCACAAAAGGGAGCTTAAAAGTGAAAAATCAATACAGTGTATTGTTAATACTATGTATATACTTCCGGAATTGAACTGAAAATAGTCACGCAGAGTTTCCAAAGCTTCAAACGCTATTGAGTGAGTTGGGAGTACTTTTGCAACATCTTCATCATCGTCGTCCTCTTCATCACCACCATTTATTTCGGCTGCAATGTCTCCTATTTCCCGCAATTAGCTATGATTAAATTTTCATCTGCATCAACGAAATCGTTGATAGTGCACGTAGCGAGTCCACCAGATACAATATGCCAATCTTCTTCGTTTATGTCATTTTCACAGTTTTCACTTTCATTTTCTAGTTCCTCACATTTATTTTCGGCTGGAAACAAAATCCTGCTTTCTTAAAGCAGCTTTTAATGCACTTGTCAGTAATGTTTCTCCATGATGAACACAACGTATGAATTGCATCAAGGACGGTAATTTGCTTCAATTCGTCTTTTAATGCACGTTTTGTTTCTGATGTAGCCAGAAGTCGAAGGATTAAAGTTTTTCTGTAGTGCACTTTCACACAACGGATGACACTCAGATCCAAAGGTTGAATCTTGCACGTGCAATTTGCAGGAAAAACACAACTTTCGTGTTATTGAAAGTTGGAAGATCTTGTGGGTGAGCAGGACACTTATCCATGAATAACAGAAATTTCCGTTTTTCTTTTTGCATTTTCCTGTTGAATTTTTGAAGGAAATCCAAGAAAATATGCGATGTCGTCCACGCTGTTTTGTTGCTAGTGCAGTCGCAAGGACGCTTCTTCACGTTCTTAAAACAGCAAGTTTTTTTATCTGCCAATGACCAATGGCGGGAATTTTTCTGAACCATCAGCGTTGCAACACAGCAAGGCAGTTAGTCTTTCTTTACTTTTTTTTCCACTATGGCATGGTTCTCCCTTGAATGTTAAGGTTCTGTCGGGCATCAGTTTATAAAAAAGTCCAGTTTCGTCAGAATTGTAGATGTTTTTCGGTTCTTATCTGTTTTATAAAGTAGCCAAGTCTTCTTTCCATTGTTCTACAGTGTTTTCATTGACACTCGCACTTTCCCCAGAAAGGACACGAGTTGCCAAGCCATGCCTATTTTTGAATTTTTCAAACCATCCATGTGATGCAGAAAAGTTTTCCATTTCAAAACTCTTTGACAATTGTACGGCCTTCTCCCTTAGAAGCTCAACGTTAACAGGAATGTTCGATTGACGAGCTTCTTTAAACCATGGCTACAAAACCTTCTCAAATTCTTCGAACTTTCCACCTTGAATTCTGCTTCTTTTCTTCGATTGAATTCCACATTCTCGATAAGCGACTATAATCGCCTCTTGATTTTTAACAATCCCTCTCAATGTTGACTCTGGAACATTAAAATGCTTCTCTAAAGCTTTTATCGAGTTGCAAAGATTTTCTTCGAATTTTTTTATAACAGCCATTTTAAACGAAAGCTACAATTTTGTCCGTTTTGCCGTTTTAAAACGATACCATCTAACCCGAACTCCAAAGAAGGTTCTTTCGTTAGCGATCAATGCCACGTGGTACGTACCGTACTAACCACTCTAATTGGCTGCTGTATAAATGCGACTTTTACTGCCGTCAGTCACAAGACCCCCTCCGGTACACCCGTGTATATGGTAGAGGAATATGTTCCGGGAATCCAAACGATAGGGGAAGGGCGAGGGAATACATTCCTAGAAGCAGAACAAAAAAGGAAAAGTTTTTGCGATAAGCAACACATGACTTGAGGAAACTACTTTTGAACTGAAATTTTTTTTGCGACGCGCATAAGTGAGAGCTGTTTTTTATTATGGCGTATAAATGAATAAGAGTTATCATTGTTTTCCTATATTCATGGCCGGGACCGCGTAAAAAACGCGTATAATTGAAAAACGCGCATAAAAGAGAGCGTGTATAAGTGAGAGATCACTGTATCATCATTCCGTATATTGTTCGATTCCCATTCAAAAAATATCATTGTTTCTTTCAATTTCCGGGACTTCATCTACGTCACTGTCATTATCGGAAACACTATCCTCTTGGATTGAATTCTCCAAATCATATTTTGTTAGATCGTCTTCGTCGCTTGAATTTAAATCCGACTCATCTGTATCATTGAAAATAATTCTTTCTATTTCTTCTTTCGACAATGTTTTCCTATAACGAGCCAGTTCGATAGCGAAGAAACCAAATTCTCTATTCAATAGCCGCACAAAACTGTCCGATCCGAAGCCAAGCTTGGAAGAAGTATGTGAAAGGGCGCAGTTAAAAGCCAATCCCTAACTTGTTGTTTGTCATTAAGGGAAACTACCCTACTGCTTCAGGCGAAAGGAGGGAGCATTGTAGTGAGGGAATGACTGATTGCCCTTCTCTGAGTTAGGGGGATAGCCAGTAGCTTTAATGACTTCAGCCGGTTCGGGCGGGTGCTAGGCTTTTGCATGTGAAGCCGTTTCGGCCGTCTTGGACGTTAGAGGGTTAAAGTACATTTTACGATCATACAAAGAAACACCAGTTAAAGTAATAATGTTGTTAAATGTTTATTTTATGTTGATATGCTGTCAGGGTGCAAAACATACAATTTTCAGGTGGTATGTAGAATATGCTACATTACAACATATGGTGATTTATAGCCTAAATGCGGTAACCTTCAATTTTTCATCCAGTTTTAAGGCAATCCTATTCAGAAAAAATTCTGCAGCTTACCGTGCTATACGATTTTTCACTTTTTTTCCCGCCATTTTAAAAATTACTTTCACATTGGATTTATGTTGATTCTGAAACAAAATGAGGGTGACACTAGACATCAGTAAAAAACCTTCTCCATCTTGTTCCCTGTACAATTTTAAATAAATCGTGTTAATCTCGTAACTTTATGATCTGTACTTTTTCGGTAAACTGTCTGAGAACTGCGTGAAAAAAGCGAGCCTTTTTCTTCATCAAATAAAACTAAATTGTATTTATGGCAATTATTGCTACAATAAATTCGTGTGGAGTGGTCGTTCACGGTAAGACGTTTGTCGCCAAATCAAGATGGCGGCCGAATTCCGTAACAGCAGATAGGGTTGCCATAACAAAAATGGCAGATGTGAAGAAAATCCACAAAAGGTGAAGGTTACCATATTTGGCGACATATCGCCTTCTTACCGTGAACGACCACTCCACCATAAATTCGATATCTGACAAACCCGATAGTGAAAAATATAACCTTCATTTTCGTGAGGTACATGATCCGCGATTTAAATAATATGAAATTTGTGTGACCAACTTTTGATTGAATCAAAATGTATTTATGAACCAATAAATAAATTAAATTAATTAAATTATCATTAAAAAATCATTTTACTATAAGAAACTGTGCATTCTAAGCTTTTCATGTGGTATTTTAAAACTAGTTGTATTAAGCTATAGATATGACAGTTTTAGTTTAGTATAGGAAATTCCGATCTAAAACTTCCGAAAATTGCATGACCAAGTTTTGATAGCATCAATTTTATTTATTAACCAATTTAAAAAATAATTTTTACATAAGAAAGAGTACAATCTAAGGTATTCAGTGATGTTCTAAAGTTAAAAAAATAATAGTATTAAGCTATAGATATGAGTATTAACAAAAGGTAGCGAAAATATCCAAACGTTCCGAATTTTGTATGACCAACTTTTGATTGCATCGAATTTATTTATTGGGGCATTTCACAGTATTTGAGACATAGGTGTGTCCGTAACAAAACTTAATAAAATTAAAAATTAATTACATATATTGAGAGAGCACATTCTAAAGGACATAAATATCACATTCATTTCTTATTTTACTTCATATTATGCATCGAATTGCGTTTAGAACATCAAAAATGAAGTTTTTAATGTTACGGACTCTACAGTAAATTTTAATTTTTTAATGGCTTGAACAGATTTTTAGACCAAAACTTAAAATGGGGACAAATAATGTTCTGGCACATCTCTATTATGGCTGATAATTTTAATTCATAAATGTATTTTGTAAAAATTAACAGCTTGTGAAAATGATGGTTGTAGAGTCCGTAACAAAATTAGAATGAAAAGTTTTGTTAAAATTTTTAATTATGATTTTATATTTACCAAAATCAATATTTTCCAATTCCAACAATAGTGCTACAATATTGTTAACTGATTTCCACTATTATTCAATTCTATTATTTTTTATGAATTTCTAAAATTTTGTTTCGGACTCTACAAAATGTTACGGACTCTACATTTGGCAAGAATGATGTTTTTTGTCTACAGGGTTTCCATTTTACTATTTGTCTGCACACAAAATAAAACAACCAGAACTTCAATTTTAAAAATAAATGAAACTTTCACTTTAAAAAACTACTTCAAATTTAACTTTTAGATGTTAGTTTCAGTTTTCCAGTACTTGCATATCTTTATTTCTTTTCAACCTTGTTTGAATTTGATTGAAGACATACCAATTAGCTATTTTCAATTGGTTACCAGTGATGGTCAAGTAAGAAAGGAAGCTGTTGAAACAGATTTAGTTGAAGGGATACAAGTTCTTAAAGAACAGCTGCACTCATTTGCCCAGCAATGTAAAATGGCAGCAAGAAAACATGCAATATCTAAGAGAGAAACTGACAGAAAGTCAGATTATCATTCAAGAGGATTTTGCAGAAAATAATAGCCTGAAACAACAAAATGAAATCACGAAAGCTAACTGGTCACCAGAGAAAGTGACTATATTTACAGCTGTTGTATATTATAAGTTTGGGAAGAAGTGCAGCATATTTCCTATGCAATTGTCTCCGATGTCCTAACCCATTGCACAAAAAGGAAGTTTTCATCTTTAACAGAATTATTTTTGGATGACGTAAAAAACAAACTGAAAAAACTGTTTACACATGTTCATTAATGGTCAGATGGTTGTGTTGGCCAATTTAAAAATAAGAATAACCTTGTGAGCAATTTAAAAAACCACATGGAAGACCACGGCTACACTGCTAGCTGGAATTTTTTTCCTACAGCGCATGGAAAAGGACCAGTAGATGATATAGGGGGAGAAGTAAAAAGATGTGCCATTTAATGCCTATGATTTCTAAATCATTGCTAAAAGAGAGGCTAAATCAATAAACATTCTTATGGTACCTGAAACTGAGGTGGTAGCAACTGTTGAATGGAGCTCAATCACATCAATCCCTGGCACCAGAAGAATGCACAGTTTTTATGTTGATGATGGCAAAGTATTTTCAGAAGTTAACTCCAAATATATTGAAAAAAGATGTGGGGGATACTGATAGGAATGAGAATTCTCAAGCATTAATCCAAAGCATTTCCAAACCTGACATTGAAGTAGGAACTTGGATATCTGTACTTAACAGTAATGACCGGTGGCCAGGGCAAATAGTGAAAATGTTACCAGAAGAAAAATTGCTTGTTAAGTTTGAACTTAAACCCATATCAACAAACAAATTTAAAGCTATGCCAAAAGCAGAGTTTGAAGAAATTAACCTGGACACTTATCTGTCAATTCTACCCATTGACCCACCATCAATTGGTTCTTCGGCACGTTGTTTTGCATATAATGAGGAAATAGCCAAAACATTTCATCAATCATAGACACTATTGAACAGTAAAACAATTTTGTTGTATTAGTCAGAACACTGTTCTCAGTATTTTCATTAATATTCACAAGAGACAAATGTGTAGAGTCCGTAACAGGCTTGTAAACAAGGAGTTTTGTAATAAATAATTCATTTAAAATTATTTTTGTCCTTTCCAATTTTTATTTTGTGGTGCAGATATTTAATATATGAACTAAAATATAAAAAGAAAATTTTAATAGATAGAAATGACAGCTAGTTTCAGAGGGAATGCCATTTCCATTTGTGTAAAAAAATCCATGTCCCTTTAATGTAGAGTCTGTAACATGCAATATAAATCTCTATATTTAATACAAATTTGAATTTAAAAAATCTTTTTCAATGCTAATGCTTTAACTACATACTAAAACATAAAATTACTTGAAGTTCAGCTTAAACATGTTCACTGTAAGAGAATATAAGGATAAAATATGTTTCTGAAGTGTAGAGTCCGTAACAACTTAATACTGTGAAATGCCCCTATTAACCAATTTCAAAAAATAAGTGTAACAGAAGAAAGAGTACATTCTAAGGTATTCTGTGATATTTTAAAATTTGAAAACTAAAAGTAATAAGTTATAGATATGAGTTTTTTAAAAAATAACAAAAATGTCCCGTTTTTTCCTGAATTAAAAAAAAATATTAACAGGAAATTTCAAATTGAAATTTCTAAAAAAACTCGACTATCTGCAAAAATTTACATACTCCAATAAAAACAAAGTAATAGCCACATTGGAAAAAAATCTTCAAATTGTCCATGGAACACGATGAACAAACCATATCAATTTCCTTAATTTCTAATACATACTTTCACAGGAAACCACCTAAAAACATGCTAAACAACAGTTTTCAATCCTGCAGCAGTAACTTTTTTATGATATAGAGAGATATTCAATTTAAAAATTTTATTTATTTAAAGAAAATCATATTTTTAGGTATTGATCTGATGTAAAATTTTCCGCTGATTTAAAATCCGTTGAAATTTTTACTCAATCTTTAACTTTCTAGGAGACAGAAAAAATAACTACAAAACTAAAGTTGAAACTTTGTTTTTTATCGTCTGCTGGAAAATCATTCCTCTGTGCAAAATAAAAATGGAAAAAATAAATTTAGAATATGATCTTTTATACTGTTGCCATTCCAAAGAAAACACAATTATAATTAAATTTAATTAAACTCACTTAAAAATGGACAAGATTGAATCAAAAATTAAATTAAAAATGGATAAGATTGCCAAATCCCATTACTGTAAGTGCCACAAATTCATCAGGACTTTACGTGCAGGAAACAAACAAACCCTTCCTTTTATAATATAGAGATAACAGAGCAATTTTTACAAGATCTTGGGCCTCAAAGTAGCATTAATTTCAATTCGTTTTTTTCAAATTCAAAAATTTTAAATTAAAAAATAACATTTTAATGAGTGCAAATTAAAAAAAAATATTTGTTCAAAATAACATGCATTTGTTTAGGTTTTCAATTTTATTATTAAACTTCAAGTAAGAAGAAAAGTTATTTTATACAGGATTTTTCTAAAAGTCACTTGATTCACCACAAAAAGCCAACCAAATGCCTTATTATTGTCTATCAACCTCTGTAAAAGACAGCCTCAAGATTTAAGACAAATTTTAAGTCAACTTAAACACACATGCATCATTACCATAAAAAAACAAAATGCTTGAAGATATTTTCAATCTTTGAATAAAAGCATGTCTTCTAAACAATAAATTTTGTCTCGGTTATCGTTTGAAAAGTAGAATCAACATCTCGTTATGATATAAGAGTAAATTTCAACCTAAAAAAGCATGCTCCAACAGAAAAAATAAATATTTATTAAATTGCCTTTTACTTGTAAGTAGTTTTTGAAGGTATTTGCCAAGTGAAATTCCTAAAAATGAATTTATAAGAGTACTAGTTGTCATTCATAATGCAACTACTCACTAATACCAGGCAAATGTGTTTATAATATAGAAAAAAAACAAATTTAAAAAATATTGAATTTTAGGGTATCTAGAGAAAATCCTGAAAACAGGTTTAGAATATTCAGCAGTTGTTAATTACCTTGAAAGTCCTTTGTTGACAAGTTGATTGCGATAAAATGCGAAAAATTTGTCCGAGTTCAAAACGCGAAGAGCGCCATCCTCAGAAAGTTAGAGATTGAAGTCGAAGTATAAAATAATTTTACCGTTTCGTTTTTCTGTTTGGAACTATTTGCATGTTTTTGATTTTCCTATTATTGCTGATTCATATTCATAAAATATGACTGATGAAAACACTAATATATTATTTGGAAACTTTTAGTTGTTATTCATATGGTGTTGTGCAGTAATAGTACAATTAAACTTAACTTTAAAATGTTGCCTGACAACTGTTGTTACATCATCTCAGCTCGGCGGTGCATATGGGATGAAACTCAAAGATTCGTCAGCATTGGCTCTGCTACCTGGTTTGACGAAAAACGTCTAGTAATTAGAATGAAATAGTTAACAAATAGAAAATATCAGTGGAGAATTATTGTAAGTGCATATATTTGCTTACTATCGTATTCTTTTTGGGTTAAATTCAATGCAGTCCCATAAAAAATACTATTCAGAAAGTTATGTTTAAAGCAAACATCTGTTTACGTTTGCTTCGATTCTTGTTTAAAACAAGAATTTTGATGTTTTAGAGAAGTTTGATAAATGTCATCGAATTCCTTACTTTGGTATGAATTTCAAAACAATTTGTTTCACGTCAATTTCATCTTCACCAAGACAAACTGAAACCATATTTTCATCATGAAATTTTGTCAAAAAAATAAGTCAAAACTGACAGCACGGATGAAAATTGTCCGAAATATTTTTGCAGCATTTAGCTATTTAATTTTCATGATATTTATTTTTTACACATTATTATGCATAGAATTTACGCTTCTCGTATATGAACTAATTGTTTTAAAATGAAACGAATATTACTGTTTTTAAATGACAGCTGATAGCAGTGCCAATTTTATAGTATGTTCATTAGCATTTTTAAAGTCTTCAACCATTTTTGCTGAAGACTGAACTTTTCACCTTGGTTCCATGTCTCAAAAAATTAGTCTTGAAAACCTTTTAGGTTAAAAAACTTAATGTTAGAAATGTGAACCGTTGTGTTTTGTACAGCTACAATACATTTTTCTAAACTTTATTTTTATTGTTCTCTAGGTTATAAAAATTGCATAACCACATAAAATGGAGCGTCGAAGAGGTACAAGGGAGTTAAATGACCAGCTGAATGCAGAGAATTTGGATATTCCTGGACACAATGTGATAGCAAGTGAAGAAACTCAAGAAAGATCATCTCACGAGCACAGCAATTGGAAAGAAGACAAAACTAACATCATAGTACTTTTATTTCTTTATGTTCTTCAGGGTATTCCTTTGGGACTTGCTGGTAGCATTCCTATGATCTTACAAAACAGAAATGTCAGCTATAAGGAACAAGCTGTTTTTAGCTTTGTGAACTGGCCTTTTAGTTTGAAGTTACTGTGGGCACCAGCTGTTGATTCTTTGTACTGGAAGCGCTTTGGAAGACGCAAGACATGGCTGATTCCGACTCAGTATCTGATTGGACTGTTTATGATCATACTTTCGACATCCGTCTCGTCACTTTTGGGTAGTGATAGTAGTGCACCAAATGTTTTCGTTCTCACTGCAGCCTTCTTTTGTATGAACTTCTTAGCTGCAACACAAGACATAGCAGTAGATGGATGGGCATTAACAATGCTTTCAAGGTGATAATATTTTTGATCAAATTTGCTCAGAACTTACAGTACCTATAGCTTTGATATAAAGGTATTTTGTGACTGTATGGGTATTTTGTCATTGCATGCTTTTTGTGGCAGGCAAAGACAATTCCCTGCTTTATTAAGATCATGAGAAAATCGTGATTATTTGAATAACTTTAAATTTTTGTAATTTATTATCTTTCCATTTTACCATATCTAAATAACTTGAGCTTGCTTCAATTAATGGGATATTTTATAACATTGGTATTATATAGCCTGGTTTCATAGACTTAAAACTATTAAATTATTTCACTTGGAGAAATTTCTATGATATTTCAGAAAAAGTAGAATTTTCATTGAAGTAAATACTTAATGGTATATATAGTAAGAATAATCAGTTCTGTGGATTTTTTCTGTTTTAAATATTATTTTTGTTTGTTTTTTAACTATAATCTGCGAAGCCTGAAACAGTATCTTTTCTAAGAAATTCTTCCTTGACAACACAAAAAGCATTTTCGCAAAAAAAGTATATCAAAATAACTTATGATAAGTTGGCCATATTTTCATGAGACAAGAACAGGTTATAGGGATGTTAAAAATATGATCCAATCTGTATTCATGTAAAAATAAGCTGATAAAAATGTTTTTTTCACAAACATGCTCAGCTCTCCATATTCTCCAATAACAACCCATGTAAAAATTTAGGTAAGCCCCTATAGAGGACTGTACATCACCACAATTGTACCATGAATATACAGAACAAAATCCAGATGTTTTGCTAACCAGCGTTTTTTTTTTCCCCTCATTTTTTTACATAATTTTGATAATTTTTAAAGAACAAGGAGTTAAACCAGGACCTAATTGATGAAAAATGCAAAATAACGGACAGGTTCAGAGTAAATACCATGCAAGAAAATTAGAAGATTTGCAGGTAAAATTTATTGAGTTGTATAAAAAGGTATTTTTTTTTCCAAAAATTACTCTTATTTATATACTTGCTTATTGCAAATGCAGAATTCGTTCCCGGGATGTAAAAAAGTGAAAGATAGAAAACGCTGGTTAGAAAAACGTCCGGTTTTGGGATTTTGTACTGCATAACTAATCCTATTAATTCCTTTTTCTTTACAAATATGTTTGATGAGAGTATACATTTAGAAACTAAAGATATATTTCAGTAATTTATATTAAAAACACTGGATGGCCTTTGTCTAGGAAATTCTCAAAATGTATAAAGCAGAGGAACCAAAGTGAGGGTGACACTGGACCATACCTGGCTGGGTTCCAGGTACAGTGGTTTTTACGCATGGAAACCAACGGTGATTGTGTCTTGCTGGCAGGTGGGGCCTTGCGTTATATGCTGTGACTTGTCTACAAAAAAACATTTCGCGGTATAATGGTTTATACAGATTGAAACTTTGTGCGTTATATACAACAATATTCCTCCCTGGTAACGTGGTTCCAAAAATTTCCTCATTTTCAATTCCATATCTTCATTTCTGACCAGGAATATCCCCATCAAGTTGACCACATAATACTAAGTCAAATACTTGAAGAATTCTAAAATGAAATTCCACGTGACTTACAGATAGAACAAACCTCCATTGATTTTTCTCGCAACGAAAAATATCTGGTGGATTATCAAGATCCCAGAATAGGACTGACTTATCTTCAAAAAAATTCCTTATTTTCAATTCCATATACAAATCTGTTATTGTCGAAAATCCAGATGTTTTGCTAACCAGTGTTTTTTTTTGCACTTTTTTACATCTTGCGGACAGTTTTTTTTTTTAATTAGTTAAACCTGGACTTAATTGAGGAAACAGTGCTAAACAATAGACATATTCTGAGTAAATACCTCACAGTAAAAATTAGATTTGCAAGTAAACTTTGTTGCATTGTATTAAAAAGTTTTTTCCTTTTTTTTAAATTATTCCTATTTATGTAATGTATGTAAAGTTTCACAGTGTGGATTTTGCTATATGGCAGCCATCTTAGAATTGCTTAGATTGGCCGCCATCTTGAGTTGGCGAAAAAAATTGATTTGGCATCTAACGTATCGGATTCTACCACTTCACCAGATATTCAACTGTTTTTGTAACAATTATTTTAACTGACATCAAAGTATTTGGAAACAAAGTGCATAGAGTTAAAATACTAAGTAGAATTAAAAATTTATGTAAATGTAATTGAAATTTCATACTGATATTTTCATTTATGTTACAGAAGAAATGTTGGTTATGCTTCTGTGTGCAATTCAGTTGGTCAGACAGCTGGATACTTCCTGGGTAATGTAGTCTTTTTAGCCTTAGAATCTGCAGATTTCTGTAACACTTACTTGAGGTTTGAACCACAACCAGAAGGCCTTGTGACCCTTTCAAGTAAGGATTTTGTTCAATATTCTACTCATTGTTTTACATACAATAAACAAGGTCTGTCCAGGAAGTGTCCTGTGTATGACGAAAATCGTTTGTGCAGTATTGATGTTACTTCGTAACTAAGGAGGGGACATTGATGCACTTGTTTGAAAAGTCGTGAACCCATTGGACTAATCTATTGGTTTTGGACCCTCTTGAGTGCCAATGACTAATCGAGTCGAGCAGAAAATTTGCATTAAATTTGAATTTCGTCAGCAAAAACTTCATATGATTAATAGGTCTGAAGGAAAAAGCGCAATAGTCTTGCAGCAGCAACGTTAAGATCATGTAGACCATTTTTCATTGTGAAAATGTAATTTAATTAATGACAGTGGCTTTGGCTATTAGTGATTTGTGGATTCATCACAGCAACATGTCCCCTCCCCTATTTATCACTTTTCAAGTAGGAATTTTGGCAGAACATCAATTTATATTCAGATGGCACAGCCTCGATTTGGCACCCTATGACTTGTCTTTTCTCAAACTAAAATCATTTCCGGAAGTGATTTAGTGGAAGAGACAATGTGAAATCCATAGGTGCTTGCTTTGAACGAGACTAGGCGTAAACGGCTCCTAGGTATAATGTATCTTGTTCCGTTATTATATGGCTAGATACTTTCTGGACAGACTGTGTATCACAATATTCTTCTTGATTATCTATCTTACTATACACTGGTGCCAGCCAATCTAATACTTGGTGGGCCTCTCATGGGCACATAGTACTGTATAATTACAATAGAGCATGGACTCCTAAAGCTCATACCTTTGACGAAGCATTGCACAATCCTCGCTCTGATGTTTGTTGAGGGCCTAGCATTGAATTCCAATGTTATGTAAGGCATTGAATAACATTGTATGCCCAAAGTTTCTTACTAGTCTATGCTGGTCATGTTCTCCCAGATTCTTTTTACTGCTGTCTGAAGTTACAGGCTTTGTCAATTCTTGAAGTTACAAATGGTTCTACTTCCAAACTTCTGCCCCCAATACACTGATCCATTTCACTTTCCAACTCTTGGAAATCATAGTAATTTGCCATTCTCTAGTGGGAAACAGATCTAGATGCTGCCACAGGTGTCTGTCACTTTATATATGCACTGGAAGATGCTATCAGTGATGTGCATAGGTGGCATTTGTATTTTGCATAGGCTTGCCTACTATTTTTTCTGGCACTTGAGTGTAAGTATGTTTATTGATACATATTTATGTTGTACAGGGTGGTAACAAAACCTAGAAATCAGGGAATTCTCGGAAAACTTTTTAATTCTGGAAAATTTCCAAATTTCACAAAAAATCAGGGAAATTTTGATAATTTAAATGGCCAATATTATTGTTTGTCCTATTTAGAGATGCACAATTACAAGAACTTTTGAGAATCTAATAAATTTTGTTTGCCCAAATTGTAATTCGAATAAAGAACACTGGTGTCGTAATTTTTAAACACCGCAAAAACCTTCGCCACCGTTTTCAGTGCCTCGTCGCCGTGAGGCTGGTGATACAACTTGTGGTATACAATTTTAAATTTGTGTTAAAATAACCAATTATGTTTTTTTTGTTCATTAAAACTAATATTTTTACCTGCAATTACATTTTGGTGGAATTTTTTGTGTATATTTGCATTTGATTTCGATGCATAGTATGATAATGTAGGGTCAGATGTAATGAGTTCATAATCAAAATATTTTGTATTTTTTCTCTCCAGTTTTTTTTAATTGCTATTGTTAAAGAGTTCCATTAAGGGTTCCAACCCTTACAATGACAATTAAAATATATGAAGATAATAAACATTTGTGGAGGATTATACTTTTACCCCATCTGACCCTAAATATTTAAAAATAATGTGTGGATACTGTATATCGATACCAATCACGTATCACAACATTTATTAAGGGAATTGTAAATTCGGGGAAATTTTTGTGACTATCGGGGAACTTTTTGTCAAGGATTTTGTTGTCACCTGTTATACATATTGATAAATATTTTTGACATGGTGCTTTCATTTTCAGGTTTTTTAAAATCATGGGGGATTATTTTCTTCATTACAACTACCTTAATTATGATCTTCAAATCTGAGAAAGAAGAAAGACTGCCTGACATGTTTGGAATTAAAGACACATATAGTCAACTGTACAGAGTGCTGTGTCTTCGCAATATGTTACTTGTTGTTGCTTTTCTGTTGACATGCAAGGTAACTCACTAATAATAATTATTAATTATTGTAAATAAATAATTTTCTATCTCCTTTTTACAAGTAGCTATCCACTTTCAAAAAAGGGACTGCTAGTAAGAAGAAGCGCAAGAACAGGTTTTCAAGTCTTATTTGTTTGTTACAAACTTTTAATTTCTTACACCAGTGCCGGTATATCATGTATCTTTCTATGAACAATACGAATTCGTTATACTTAGTATAGAGAAACCTCATCTTAAAAGTAGTAATTTGCATTATTCATAAATCTGTTAGATCTGAGCATAGCCCGTTGTGTTGTTTCTGTGCAATGTTAATTAAATACTTACCTGTTAGATCTGAAAATTTAAAACTAAATCTCCCATAATTAGATAAAAAGCTTAGTCAACTTGTAAACTATGTAAAATTAAAAAAAAAATGACTAATAAAGATAAAACCCTATTAAAAATCATCAATGGTTATTTCAATGTAAGATGTCCACCATCATCGAAAGAGAAGTAGGCCTTTTGACTAATTTACAGTACAAATGTCCTGCAAAACGTGCGATAAGTGAAAATATCACTCTTAGATATTGTTGTACTTAATAATAATATTTTGTAACGATCCACGAACTTAGATGTGATAGATTTATATATATTAGACATAATATATTAAAGGTCAAACTAATTAAAACACTATTAAATTAATAGTGCTTAGAAATCTGTTTGTTTTGCTATCATATTTTGCTGAACAAAAGCTATTGACACCAGATCTACTTGGTGTGAAAGACACCAACAGATTCAAGATAAAATTAACTAGGATTTTTCTTAATTGAGTTACAAGCAAACATTGCTGCTGTGTGCTTATCAAGTAAAATTATTTTAAAGTTATAAGAAATGGTCAGTCCGCCAAAAGAATGAGGCTCCTGTGTCCAAATGACACTAACTGCCTTTCAATAGGCCTTGCCTTGTGGAGTAACAATATAACTGAAATGATCAAACCAAGAAAACTTATCCATTGAAAAATATGCGATTTTTAGCTCATATCAATTAACAAGACTTTATCTATTTCTTATGTATAACTTACAGTACAAAGTCCCAAATCCAGAATTGTCCAAAATCCGGACGTTCGCTAACCATCATTTTTTATATTCTCACTTTTTTCCATCTTTCCAACTATTTTAATAGAACAAGAAGTTAAACCTAGACCTAATTGATGAAACAATGCAAAATAACACATGTTCAGAGTAAATACCACACAAAAAAAAATGGAATTTTTTGAAGAAAAATGTGTTTATTGTATTAAAAATGTTTTTTTTTTTCTTTTAATAAAATATATATTATTTATATATCTGCTATTTTACTATTGCAAACAAAAAATTCGCAGGTTTAGATTAAGTTTTTTTTTTGACAAAACATTAAAATAATCCACAATGGCCGAGGTCCGTAGGATTTGGAACTTTGTACTGCACTAATTTACTTAACAATGCACCGTTAGGATAAAAGTAAAAAAATGCTATAGTATTTTTTTCTTTTGTATTTAGATTGCTTTTGCAGCAACTGATTCAGTAACAGCACTGAAACTTATTGAAGCTGGTGTTCAAAAGGAGCATATGGCGCTTTTTGCTGTCCCCATGGTCCCGATACAGATCATGTTACCCTTTGTTATTAGTAAATACACTTCCGGCCCCAAACCCTTGTCAGTGTTTCTAACTGCTTATCCATTCAGGTACCTATTATTTTTCACACATTATTGCTAAACTTATTCCCTAGATAGTGGACCATGGTAGCTCAGTTGCAAGCGCAACAGATTAACAACCGGAGGGTTGAGCATTCGAAACTGTCCAGCCAAAGACCATCGTGCACGCTGAGGTTGGTGCTTGTTAAATGTGTCATGGCCTCAAATGTCCTCACTTGAAGTAATGTGGAAGTTTTGAACAGTGGGGTGCAAACTTAGGTGTTGTTGTCATCTCACCTTGTTTCAAAATTGCTGGGCATTTTTCTTGGATCTTTCTCTTCGGGATTGATCTTGGACCATCACCAACAGCCCATTGCTCTTTGCTACAGTATGATGGTAATTAACTATCTATCTTATATAGGACTTACTTGCATGCATTTACTTGCTATCAAATTTTCCGTTTAGGTTTTTACGTTTAAAAAAAAGTATTGCAAAATCAGAATGGGGCAAAAGGTACAGCTTCTTATATTTCTCTTAAAACTTACTGTGCAGTTACTTGGAATTTTCAATGACCGTGGAAAATGCAGAGAGCATATTAAACCTATACAGAGTATATTCAGTCAAATTTAAAAACTGAACTATGAAATATATCAAGGCAGCCCCTATTTTGAACAAATCATGAAACACCTCATATTAACAATTAAAATATTCATTTTTGAAATGTTGCTTAACTGAGTCTAATTGTTTTATCTTGATATTTCTTAATTAACTAAAAGTGATTACTTAAAAAGGACTTTGATTTATAATATTAAGTCATTATGATAATTATATAAAATTCCCAAATGTGATAAATTAAGGACATAATATTAAATATAGTGTTTCCAATGACTATTTTCAAGTATTTTCTGGAACTTTCTTGCCAACTCCAAAGCCTTGAAATTGAAAGGATTAGAAAACCTGAATTGATACAATGTAGTTTTAATTTCGCTTATATAAATGTCCCTCAGAATAATCCGGTAGGAAATGCAGTACTCCAAGATCAAAAAAAGTGGTGCTGTTCACTTTTTTAAAAAATGTTTGAAGCCCATTTATTTACCGGGTTCTGTTTGCAAATTTCAAACTAAGCTTAGCTTGAAATCTGAGGAAACGTTTCCACAGGCCTTAAAAAGGCTAGAATCTCCATTGTAGTTTTTAAGAGCTCTTTAAAGCCTTATTTTTGCTGGAAGTCTCAAATTTTTAAAAGGCTTTAGTTTTAACAAGAACACTGCTTTATTTCACTTGCATTCAAAAGCAAATATCATTATACTTAACCAAGGTCAAGTATTGAAATTAGAGAGCATAATATTTATAGATTTGCTATAAACAGATGTTTCTAAAACTGGCCAAACCAAACGAGACCAAAACCTAGCACTCATGAAAATTTCTCCACTTTTGCTCTTGCACGTTAATCTATTGCAATCTTTTTGTATCTATTTATCTATTAACACGTTAATCTATTGCAATCTCTAGCCTGCGTTAATCTATTGCAATCTTTTTGTATCTATTAACATGTTAATCTATTGCAATCTCTAGCCTGTTGTGTTGCTCCAGTGTGATGTTAACTCAGGCCTTGAAATATATTTTTTAATACAGGTGCACCTTGTGCACCTAAGTTTTTTAATTAGGTGCACAGGTGAGCCTAGCTGGAAAAAATTAGGTGCACTATTTTTTCATGTGCACCCGGGTATTTCGAGCCCTGTGTTAACTAAATATGTACCTACTTGCTAAGTTACTCTTTTCCCACTAAATTAATTTTTCTTGCATCTTTAGAAAGATGCAAAAAAAGGGTTCTACATTCTGTTTTTCCATTGTTATTTTTTCTCTTCGTGAAAATTAGATTTCTTGAAAATCAGACTTGGTGAATAAAGCTTGGATAGTAGAATTCCCCACTTCATTTTCTCGAAACTATGTTTTTTTGACCACTTTCAGTATGTCGACGATGTATTCTATCAATATTTGTGTTTAGTTAAAATTTTAAAAAGATAGTTTGTTTATAATTTTTTTAATTGTATTTTTCACTTGTAGGTTGATGTTTGGTATCTTGTTTGCAGTGCTTCTTTGGTGGACTCATCAGGTTAAACTGGAATCTGGTGGTTTTCCAGCATATTATTACTTTGTTATTCTATCATGTTATGCTTTACATCAGGTAAGCAAATTACTAACCTATTGGAATAAGAAAATTCGTACAAATTTTTAAATTACAACATAGAATAGTCCTGAAAATATTTTGTATTAAAAATATTTTTGATATTTGTATTATTTACAGATAACAGTATATAGTATATTTGTTGCCCAAATGTCTTTCTTTGCACAAGTGAGTGATCCTTCAATTGGAGGGACATATATGACTCTGATGAACACAATCTGCAATCTTGGTGGTAATTGGCCTTCAACTTTGGCACTGTGGTTTGTGGATCCACTTACATCAAGAGCATGTGAAAATCCATTACTTAGCTGTGATACTAAAGAATTAGCTTTGGTATGTAAGAAAAAGTTATACCTTCTAGTTTTAAAACAGTTAATGATGTTAGTTTTCAAGTTGGAGTAGTAAAACTTAAGATTTTGAAATTGTTTTTAGGCCTTACCTTAACCCTCTACATACGGAAGGTCGAAATATCGTTTTCGCACTTGGTTACGGGAAGACGGCCGAACCGGCCAGCGTAGTGCCTTCCCCCAGGAGGCGTGGAGAGTGAGCCAATTCTTATCACCTAGTGTTGGGGGTCTCTTTTGTTGGGTCGGGGTATGCCTGTAAGGCGCAATTATTTCCCGGAGTCACTGAAAAGGCGGCAACAACTAAGACATGGTCACTTGAACTCAAAGGATTCTGGAGTTGTCCTCGGCGTCGTTTATACCGTGGGAAATCTTTATAAGAGTTGCAGAAAGTGATAATTTTTCTTTGATCATTCCTCTCTTGTACCTTCAAGCACTGATCCTTTGTATGAAAAAGCAACTCAAAAATAAAGATTGCTTATCCATAGCTGCATTCAGCACTTGACTACTCCCTGACTTCAGGTGGTGCTGCTTCAATACAGATATCGCGAGAAAATATTCGAATAACAAGAGGGAGAGTATTTTTGAGCCCATCCACCTCTCCACATAGACATAAAAGAAGAAAATTAGATGGTAGGAAAAGATCTTGTGTCAAATGCCGTGAATGAATCGGATAGTAGAGTTCGTGGTAGTGTGGAATGTGCAATATGCTTTTGCAAGACCTGCTTCCAAGAATCATAAATATATCCCACCCTCCTTCCCTGTCCAATGCAGAATTGAATTAAAGGAAATAAAAAAATGCCTCTTGGGGAAACCGCCTAGCGAATTGCAAAAGGTGAAATTCATCAATAAACCATCCTTTCGGTTGATGAGGAAATCGGTTTGATACACTTTTTTCCAATATAAATATAGCATAATGATTAAACAAAATTTGTCAAACAAAATCATAGATGATGAAATAAATTTTTAAATGTAATATTAATTGTTTTATCTTTGAAATGTGTACATTGATACAATGCTATATTATTGGTATATCATAATACTAGTACAAGTTCAAAATACACGCAAGTATTTCTAGACATGCATTTTTCGTAATACATTCATCATTAATTAAATATCCTCAAATAAAATAGCACTGAGCGAATATTATTTTATAATGTGCATTATTAAGATGATAATCCATTGAAATTAAGGTGTTAGCCTCTAGATCGGAAGGTTCCTGGTTCGAATCCGGGTTCGGGCATGGATGTTTGTAAGGGTATAGTGGAGAGGCGGCTGGTGCACCTAAAATCTGTCATGACTGAAAGTCCTGACGTTGGGTTGGTGTGGAAGTTTGGAGAGTGGGGTGCCAGCTCAGGTGTTGCCTGACCGTGATTGATAATTACGTGGTGTTGTCCTCGGATCTTTCCCCTAGGTGATTGATCTTGGACCATCGTCAATAACCCGTTGTGTTGCTCTAGTACGACGTTAATTAAAAATTACCAATTACCATTGAAATTATTGACTAAATATTCATTAAACATTCTGGCTGTATAGAATTTATCTAATTCTATGAAAAACTCAAGCTTTATATCAGGTTGCATAAATCATGCTACCTCTGTGACCCTTACCTCTTCCATCAACTCTCTGAGCTACGGCAAGGCGCAAATATTCTATTTTCCCAAGTTGTTAAAGGAAATAAAATTCTAATTACTTCATTCTTAAGAACAAAGAATATTATGATGCATTGGAAATTCCCCCATTTTATCAGTAATTTTTTTTTAAATGATCACAAAAATTATGAAAATGATAGGAAATGAAAAATCTTTTTGAGATTTGTTCGTACCAAATGAGCTCAATGAGAAAATTATTAGAAAAATAGAATTTAATTGAAAATACTGCACTAATTTTATGGAGTTTTTCTAGTTGAAAACTTATGTGTAAAATACTTATGGATTTTAAGAGTACAAACATAATTTTTAACAAACTTAGAAAGCTTCCAATTTTATTTGCATTTAAAAAGATAATAATAAAAGCTCATGCAAATTTTTTAAGATTTACAACTCTTAAGAGCGGGTAAAGTTAATAATAATAATTTTCATTACATTTCTATATGTTAACGACCTTTAAAAAATTCCCCTTGTTTATTGTAAATTATATATTTCAAATTATGTTCATTATTTGAGATACTTGCATTGTTAACTATTTTTGGTTATTGACAATTTTTCTGGAGGTTGTGTTGATGCCATACATAAAATAAGTTTTTTTTTTATGATTTTCGTTTATTTACTTAACGTTTACGGTGCAGTACTACATGACATTCACTATTTCATTGTTGGGCAAAAACCATTGCTTTCTAAACTTGTAAGAATACCATGATTTAAAAAAAGTTTGCATGAACATATTTTGATAGTTAATAAGACAAATTACAGAGTATATTTCTTTCGTAGATTCTTTAATATTCTTTCGTAAATGCGCACAGGAAGTTGCCTTTCACGAATCGTAATAGCTCGAGGTAAAGCGGTCCCCCGGTATCCCCCTGTCATCGGTGAAGTGGTTATTTACGAGGAGGTCTCTTTGTTGCTTAGAAAAGGGGGGAAGGAAACTGTAATGGATTTCGGCCGTCTGCTCCGTAACGAAAGGACATGGAAATCTCGGCCGTTTGGGCCGGCTGCCGTAACCAGAGGGTTAATATTATTTTAGCATAAAAATAAAATTACCCATTTATTTCTAGATGTAACTATCCCATGGTTGTGTGGCATAGGGCTTTTTCTAACTAGTGGGATGGATTCAAAATGCATGCTTTAATTGTTTTAAATAGTAAAGTTTTTACTGACTTTAGGCCTTTCAAACACTTAAGGCTGCACTTTTATAATAAATGTGCATAGTTATTATTTATTACAGAGTCCATTTCATATATCCTTGGGAAATTAAAGTGAACAAGGAAAAGAAAAAAACATACACAGTCCAGTCACATTAATGTGACCACCACCTACTTTCGATGTCAACGTGAAATAACCAATCACAAAGGGCAGGTGGCAGCACATTGCAGTGGAGTGTATATAAAGGATGTCCTAGGGCATCGTAATGCAGGAACGTAGCGATTTATCCGACGTCCAAAAGGGCATGATTATTGGCTTTCGGGCCAAGGGTGGAAGCATTTCGGAAACGGCTAATTTTGTGAACTGTTCACGTGCCACCATGGTAAAAGTATACAGTGCATGGCAAAATGGCACTATCCAAAATCAGCGGCATGACACATGTAGTGCACCACAGTCTATAGATGACAGAGGCAAATGAAGGCTACGGAGATGCGTTCGGGCAAATAGACGTGCAACTGTTGAGCAACTGACCGCCCTGATGAACCAAGGGGCTACCAAGAGTGTATCCTCAACAACGGTTCAGCGAACGTTGCTGCACATGGGCCTCCGCAGCAGACGCCTGGTTAATGCACCTATGCCGACTGCTGTTCATCGGCGACGAAGGCTGAAATTTGCACGCCAGTACGCAACTGGACGTCCACAGAGTGGGGACAGGTGGCTTTTTCCGATGAATCACGTTTTATGCTCCATTGGACAGATGGACGTTGCCGTATATGGCGTGAAACGTCTGAACCAACCGCGTAATCTAGCGCAGCTGGCCACGGCACTGGAATTGGCATGGTTCAACATCCCAGTGAACACCTCCAGAAACCTAATTGACTCTCTTCCTGCACGTCTCACATCGGTCCGCTCTGCCAAAGGTGGTTATTCTGTCTTTTGACAGGTGGTCACACATTAATGTGACTGGACTGTGTATATATATGGATGGTTGTTGACAGGAAAATATAATCTTTAGTGAACTGTGTAATTACATTTGTTGACATTGATTCCAATTGCTATACTTTCCTAAGTACACATATTCCAAGTACTGTAATTTAAATACAAAAATAATGGTTCCTGAAATCGAATGCTGATCATTTCCCATTGCTTATAGATAGCAGACACTGACAATTTCTTGATGCTTGCCAAACACTTGAAAATTTATGCCAATTGAAAAGGCACTGACAACTGTCATGGCGATGTGCATTGTGCAAACTGAGAATGTACTGCATTTGGGATTTATAAGGAAAATGTAATAAATTTTACTTAGCTGTGATTGTTATTGTGTTAGGACATTACTTTTACTCAAAATAATTCAATTGCAGAATCAATGGACACAACTTGTTCATAATTAGTTTGTTGGATTTGGGTTTTATGGCACAGGTGGCAATATTTGGCCAAGCTGTGCTGAATAACATTAAGTGGGCATACACAGAGCTTTAATGACACAAAAGGGAGAAATGCACCCAAAATAAAAAATTTTTGGCCTTTGTAAATTTAATTTCTGCGTGATTCAGTGGTTAATTTTTTATTTTTACCTTTACGTTGCTTTCGATAATTTAATTTTTATAATCTTGTGTTTGGCACAGCTTGTATAGTTTCAGTCCTTGCACTGTAAAACTGCTCAGAGTCCAATCCTCGCTCCTTTAACTATTATAAAATAAAGCTAAATCACATAAACCAAATCGAAACTATTCTAAGTATTGTAATTTGGTAATTGTAAGTATCAACTATGCAAAGTAGTTTAGAGAAACTATTTTTGCATAGTTGATTTTTTTTTGTCTTCTGGGCTCTAATTTCAATACTCTTTCAGAAGTGTACAGAAGCTGGTAATAAGTGTATTGTACTCAGAGATGGCTACTACATAGAGACCGTAGTCTGCATTATTTTTGGTTTCTTATGGCTCAGATGGGGAAGGAAAACAGTTCGACGACTGCAGCAGTTGCCTGCATCTGCTTGGAAATGCCCTAGGTAATACCGCTCTTTCATGTGCATTTCTTGTTTGCTTAGACAAACATGCTTTATGTATAAAGCTATTTTGAGGCATGCAATGTCTTTTTTATAGAATATTTTACGAGGGAAAGGTGTGAACTTGGAGTTGCTGAATTGAACATTTTTTTATGTTGAGTAATAATAGGATTATTTACTTGAGGAACACAAGTGCTGAAGTACAGGACTCGAGCACACAGCCGTTTTTTGAGATATATTGATTTTAAAAATACATGATTGTTTTATATGTTAGCTGTACAAGTTTTGAATTTGCAGCATAACTTGTTGTTGCACATCCCCCTGGTGTAGGAAAGCAAGCTGCCGTCTTTTGTTCTTTTTCACTTTCATTCAATTATTATTATTATTATCTTTTTTTTGGTACTTGGAGAATTATCTGGCAATAAATCAATTGAATGTTGATCCGAGAAAAACCTGAAATTGTTAAGAAATTTAATTTTGTCCAAAAAAATCAGGGAAAATTACGAATTTTGATCTAAATCCTAGAAAATCACCTCAATGACCTGGAAAATGATTGATCATGGCTTCTCAGACACTTTGGAGAAAAGTAACCTGTAAGATTTGTACACAGTTTTGGATCACTTTATTTTATAAACTGAATTTTTCAGCCAAATTATGTTTTTTCAAAGATCTTATTTTTCCAACAGGAATCATTAGAAACATGTTCCTTCACATGCAAATGAAATAAATTTGCAATATGTTGTACTGTCTGTCTACCACGAGAACTTCCAACACCATGCTCGAGTGTTGGCAGTCACTATAGAAACAGGGCTCTTCCATTTTGAGAAGGGGTGATTTTTTGCAATTATTTTTTGCAAACGTCAATGGCAGAAAGGTAGTTTACGAGTCTAGGTCTATCCATGGACAAGTAAAAATATGAGTAAATTTTTCAGTAAAACTTCAATTAGTCATCACTCAAGGGTTCCAGAAATTTTGACTACTGAAGCACAGTAATAACAAAATGTCTTGAATTTGTATTGCTGTGTGATCATGTTAATTTTAAATGTATCATGGTATTCTTAAAAACAAAATAATATAAATTAATAAAAATACTAAAAATTAAGAAATTGATTAGTAAAAGTTAACTTTACCTCTTTTGAGCCAAATTTGAGCATTCTTTAAGCTTTGATATTTCTTTACATGGATCATGTCAATTACTTGTCTAATTTTGACTGTCATGAACACCTGCCGGTGCAATTAATTTTCTTCCATAAGAAACATTTATTGCTTTGAATTCGTCACCTGTAGATCCTTGGCATAAGAGATGGCTCCGAGAACTTATTTTATTGGGTGGTGAAAGAATTTTCTCATTTTTCACATCCAGGGAAGCATTTGAATTCATGGCAAGTAAACCATAGTTTAATTACATTGTCTATGAGATCTAGATGGGACAGAGCAAAATTGACAGTTTAACTTGAGTGATGAATCATCAATGTGCTGAGCCGACCAATCGGTCTGGTGGTTAAGGTGTCTCTAGATCGGAAGGTTCCTGTTTCGAATCCGGGTCATAGCATGGACGTTTGTGAGCATATGGAGTAGAGGTGGCTGGTGCACCTTAAATCTGTCTTGGCCGAAAGTCCTCACGTTGGGTTGGTGTGGAAGTTTGGAGAGTGGGGTGCCATCTCAAGTGTTGCCTCGTCATCTGACCGTGGTTCAAAATTTTGTGATGGTGGCCTCGATCATTCCCTTGGGGGATTGATCCCAGACCATTGTCAATAACCTGTTATGTTGCTCTAGTACGACGTTAATAAGTATTACCAAATTACCATCATGTGATGACATCAGTTTTACTGTATTTTCAATTTCTCAAGTGCATCAATTAAACAAACTCTAATAAAATTTCTCCAGGTATCCTCTTTGGAAAACGAGTTGCCTCGTTTCTACGGCAACAAACGGGCGAATTTTGGCTGGATCAGTTCTTGTGTGGTAGACAGGGTACATGTCTTGAGATTGATAGATTATAAAGAATTGATTATCGATTAGATTTAGATAATTGCTAATTATTGAGATGTGGGATAAAAGCACCTTATTAGATTTAGTCCCCATTCATGTTTTGTACTTTTATTATCTTATCAGTCTAAAACTGCAGCTTGTTTAACACTTTATTTGTGATAGGTAGCAAAGTGGGCAAAGGACAATGGCTGAACAGGCCTGATGAATTACTTGCATCACTTCTCATGGACCAAGTATAGATGTGCAATGCACGTTTTGAAGCTTGTTTTAAATTTCATGGAGGTGAAACGTGACAAGGTTTCAAACCATTTGCTGAATAAATATTTCTTTTATTTAGCTTGCATTCCAAAATGATACAGATTGTATGAACTGGTCACATATATATTGAAAGGGAGCACAACAGGTTGGAAAGATCAAGCATTTTATGTACATAAAATTCACCATTTGTGTTATGTATCATTCTGTACATGCAGGAAGTTGAATAAATTTTATTTTTATCTGCGTTATTCATGTGTTTAGAAATGTGTCTCTTTTCAGTCTTGTTTGCATTGTTTGTATATTTAAAATTTTTTAACACATACTGACTAAATGGTTCTAGCATTCAATTATTTAAAGAGAAAATTTTAGAAGAAATGGTACTGTCCACACAAGATGAGAATTTTGTGCAACTTTAGATCACGTAAATATCTTGTTTTCACTCAATAACTAATTAAGTAATCCAAAATTCATTATTTAGTATTTAGACAGGCATCTTATTAGCCAAAGTGCTGTCAGTTTAAATTGTTGATGTAGTTTAATTGAGTATGATGTGATCATTATTTTACATAACTAAATTCTTTTTTTATAACAAAGACTAAATAACATAAAAGAGCTAAAGCACCCAGACTATAGATAACCAGAGATGCCAACTACTACGTATTGCGGAATCAATGATATTTTTTCTACAGAAAAATTCAATTTATTTTTCACAACACATCAATTTGTTTACTTGTTTCTATATATTTTTTATGATTAAATTTTTTTTTGGTTAATGCATGAGAGTGCTTAAATTTAATTATTAAATGTTTTTTATACACTCAAGCCAAAAAGTTAAGCATGAAAGATAAAATGCGAATAAAAAGACACGTACAGCTTTGATTGACACGGAATGCGGCAGGAAAGTAGCAAATAGGTTTATGCATGAAACAACAAATAATTAAATACAATGATGAAAACAATATTGAATTTTCATTAATATCAGATGAAGTTATGCAATATCTCAACGAAATCCCAGCCCACCCATGATGCTTCCACCTCGGAATGCTTGATGCTTTTCTGGGGCCGATTGCGTGTGCCTTGTTCTCTCCAGACCCTTACACGTTTGTCATCTGGCTCCAGAGCAAATCTCGACTGATCCGTGAACATAACATTAGCCCAAATCACATGTTGCCGACACAACTTTAATTGTGAATTGGACGGATAGAACACAAACTCGTGATACCCGGGCATACCGTCCATTCATGTGTAGCCTCCTGCATACAATGGTAGAGATGGTTTTACCAATGGACGCTGTAACCATAGATGTCACACGTGTGGAGGTCGATCTTAGATTCCGTTTCGCTACAACAGTAATCTATCAATCTTCCACGGGGGCCGTAACCGGTTGGCTGCCGGCCACAGGTCTTCGGACAACCGTTTGCCTTGTTTGGAATTGTTTCCATAATCATAAAATGATGAACACTGAAGAAAAGAGCAACATCAGCTTTCAAGGTGTCCCACAGAACGCCACGCTCACTATCTACCATTTGTCTTCTGGAAGCCATAGAAACACGTGTCTTGAAAATTAATCATACGAAAGTTCTAAACACTTTTTATCAGCACTTGCATGCAACTCTAACCCTTCACAATGCTGGCTTCTTATACGACTGCTTTTTTGCATATTTCTCGACATGAAATCGTGATTGGCATACTTCATAAAACATATGACATTTGCATACTTCCATCTACCTCTGCACCATATTGCAGCCTCTCAAAATCAAATTGGCTTCTGGAAATTACATTTTTCTCTCAGTGCTTAACTTTTGGCAGTGAGTGAAAAATTCTTTCATCCACAATTATTGGTTCTATGTGTCTTCGTGTAGCATATTCCTTACTTAATTATAAATATAATTTGTTGCATAGATGTTTAAATTTTGTAATTAAATATTTGAATTACTGGTATATGCATGTTATTTAAGCCGATTTCTTAAAATTTTGCTTGACTACTGAAAAATTCTACAACTACGAATTTTTTCCTTTGGTACTACTGGCCGACCAACCGGTATAGTGGTTAAGGTGTTAACCTCTAGATCGGAAGGTTCCTGGTTCGAATCCGGGTCCGGGCATGGATGTTTGTAAACGTATGGTGTAGAGGCGGCTGGTGCACCTTAAATCTGTCGTGGCCGAAAGTCCTCACGTTGGGTTGGCGTGGAAGTTTGGAGAGTGGGGTGCCAGCTCAGGTGTTGCTTCGTCATCTGACCGTGGTTCAAAATTACGAGGTGTTGTCCTCGAATCTTTCCCTTAAGGGACTGATTCCGGACCGTCGTCAATAGCCCGTTGTGTTGCTCTAGTACGACGTTAACTAAAATTACCATTACCTTTGGTACTACTGAAAATTTCCATCGCAGGTTGGCATCTCTAGATAACATTGACCCATACCTTTATTTTATTAAATTTGTCAAATATTCAAGCCAAGTTTGTTTTATTGGTGTATTCTTATCTTACTAATTAGGCACTTTGTCAATTTTTGTTTAAAAGAATGAATTCTGGGCAGACATGATAGTTGATCTCAACGTCAATTGAACTCCAAATGGCAATAAGGTAATTGCGATATGTATGATGCAAGAGCATTTAAACTGCTGTAGTAAAATCTTCGCAGACTGTCTGGTTTGTTTACGCTGAAAATCCCTCCCTCTCTGATACTGCGATCCTGATGATGATGTTAGAAAACATCGCAAAGACCAAGTGCAGGAGTACCATGTGTAAAAATTTTTAGCATGAAACAATGAAAGGCTATTCACAATATTTGTTGTCAGCAGTAAAGTAATGGATTTAAGTAATGTGTGTGCAGTGTTTTACTACAACCGAACATAGGCGTCACATAATCACCCGAAAACCATAATCAACTTTTGCTATAGTCACCTTAAAGCAGGGCTCGAAATACCCGGGTGCACTGTGCATATGAAAACAAAATTGTGCACCTAATTTTTTCCCGTTAGGTGCACGCAATGCACCTAACGTTAAAAAAAATGGGAAGGGGGGACGTGTTTTATGTTATTTTGATGTTTGAACAATATACAGGGTGGTCATAAAAAAACTTGGCCGATATATGGACCTCTAGCGGCCGTTCCGTTCAACCGATCGAGATGAGATTTCAGATGTAGTTATTTAGAGGTATGAGCTCGGGATTCTGTGAACGACAACAAAGTAGCACTCATAATTACAGTTATAGGTATAGAAACTCGAAATTTTCGAATGGCAACGTCCACTTTTTCCCGTCTCAAATGATCAGCGCATGCGAAAACCCTAAAGAGCGTTGGAACGGTACGTGTATCACAAAACACGGACGCGTTATGCACGCACAAAAAACTGTTCTGCGAACGGCCAGCAAAACCACGTTCTGGGCGCACGGAGAAAATTTGCATATGACAGAGGCAAGACACCAACCACAGAACGCCTTTCGCCAGATACATGGGCCTCGTATTTGGCGATGGTTTCGACGGTAAACACGCAAGGCCTTCCACGGCATTCATCCCATTTTAATAATAGAATTTTACCAATTTTCCATTAACTTTCGCTAACAGAGTCATTTCGTTGGCATGTGCGAGCTCCCGACTGAATATCTGGCGAAAGGCGTTCTGTGGTTGGTGTCTTGCCTCCAACATATGCAAATTTCCTTCGTGGGCCCCGATCGTGGTTTTGTTGGACGTTCACAGAGCTCTTTTTTGTGAGTGCATAACGCTTCCGTTTTTTGTGATACACGTACCGTTCCAACGCTCTTTAGGGTTTTCGCATGCGCTGAGCATTTGGAGACAGGAAAAAGTGGGTGTTGCCATTCGAAAATTTCGAGTTTCTCTACCTATAACCGTAACTGTGAGTGCCACTTTGTTGTCGTTCACAGAATCTCGAGCTCATACGTCTGAATAACTATATCTGAAATCTCATCTCGATCGGTTGAACGGAACGGACGCTAGAGGTCCATATATCGGCCAAGTTTTTTTATGACCACCCTGTATATTAGTATTGATCTCTCTCGCTCTAAAGGAACGTAATTAAAATTCCTAAATACACACTATGCGAAAACAAAATCGCTGGGCCGTAACGGGTTTATACAGGAGGAAGGTTTACTTGTGTCACTGCCACCAGAACTATCCGATCATCGAAACATTATCCAGTTGGCTCTGTTGAAGTAACTTTCGCGACAGCCGAACGCCGGAGAAGGGAGAATTTCGATTTTTAAATATTATTTATTATCTACAACGAACCTATAAAACATACCCAACTAATAAAGTAGTTTACATTACATTAATACTCTAAAAATTGCGTTTTTTTTTTAATGTGTACCTAAAATATAATCTGTGCACTTCATTTATAAACTTAGGTGCACCTGTATTAAAAAATCTATTTTGAGGCCTGCCTTAGTGTTATTAAACAGTTTTCCCAAAGAACCATGACATACATATTTAATGAAACCAAAAAATGTGCTTTTGTGCTGTATTCTAAATAAATGGCCGACCAACCGGTATAGTGGTTAAAGTGTTAGCCTCTAGATCGGAAGGTTCCTGGTTCGAATCCGGGTTCGGGCATGGATGTTTGTAAGCGTATGGTGTAGAGGCGGCTGGTGCACCTTAAATCTGTCGTGGCCGAAAGTCCTCACGTTGGGTTGGCGTGGAAGTTTGGAGAGTGGGGTGCCAGCTCAGGTGTTGCTTCGTCATCTGACCGTGGTTCAAAATTACGAGATGTTGTCCTCGGATCTTTCCCTTAAGGGACTGATCCCGGACCGTCGTCAATTGCCCGTTGTGTTGCTCTAGTACGACGTTAACTAAAAATTACCAATCATCTAAATAAATGGTTTAACTTTTTTTTATAATACTAGGGGGCTCTGCCCGCCAACCCCTTTGACTGCCACGCAATCCCATTAGACTTACGCAACACTCCTTTCGCAGAATTTTAAATCTTCTGCGACGTCGAAACTATATTAATTCGTATATTCCTGATTGGACTTTACGGGCCATGTCGTCACAGCGAGGGCTCCGCCCCCTGCTCGCTAGCGCTCACCAACCCCCGAACCCAGAGCCTTTTGGTTCAAGGGGTGCAATTAATTAAATATCCTATCCATCTACTCTGATCATTGCAAGTGTATTGCAGAATTTCGGTTAGTTGAATTGTCAATAAGAAATCCTCTAATTTTTTTAAACCATCACAGTATGTGAAAGAAACGAAACAGAAAAATCAATTTAAAAATTTTGTATTCGTATAAAATGATTTTAAAAACGTAAAAGCTTTCATTATATTTTACAAATTCCACTGTAACACATTTTTGCTTATTGTTTTTTAAAGCAGACCCAAATAAATATTTTGCATTTAATATAGTCCAAGTTAAAGGTGGTAGGAGCATTTAAAAGGGTAAGAAAATTAGTAATCTTTACCAAAAAAAAAATATGTATCAGTGTGGTGATAACAATCCTTCTAATGTTTAAACAATGTCCATTTTATGATATTAAAACCACTTCGGCCTAAAATGAGTATTTGTACGAGAAGGTGGGACACAGTGTTGCACGTTTTCTATTTTCAGCTCTGGCATCATGATATCTATGTATAAAAAAGCCGTCGTTGTCGCAGGATTGAAAACTGTTTTTTTTCACTCGATTCTAAGACGGTTTCCCGAGAAAGTACAGATCAGAGAACTACGAAATTAACATGGTTTGTTCAAAATTGTTCAGGGAACACGCTGAAGAAGATTTTTTTTTTCGATGTGGCTATTAGTTTAGGGTTTATTAAGTGTCAAAGTTGAAAAAGCGAAATTTCTAACGGGAGTTAGCAAAAGGCATACGCATTTTCAGTCTTCAGCCGTTTTCTTAAGAGAACCTCTAAACGTGAATTTATGTAGATCGTCGAGGTTTTTTTTTTCAAATTTCAATTTGGTTCCTGATATTTTTTAATTCTTGAAAAAATCGGTAAATTTTTTATATTTTTTTAACTGTCATATCTATATCTTATTACTATTAGTTATTAATTTTGAAAACGTCACATAAAACCTTAGAATGTACTCTTTCTTACTGTACAATTATTTTTGAAATTGGTTAAATAAATTCGATGCGATCAAAAGTTGGTCATAACAAATTTCGATTTCACGGAAATAAAGGTTACATTTTCTGACTAACGGGTTTGCCAAATGCTCTTGAAACTCGCTGTTACGTCATGCTCGTTATTTCGCTCGATTATCAGACGGTTTTTCGATTAATAACAGATCAGAAAATTACGAGATTCACATGGTTTATTCAATATTGTACAGGGAACAAGATGGAGATGTTTTTTTTTTTTACTGATGCGGTTATTAGTTTAGCGTGCATTAAGTGTTAAAGTAAAAAAAAAGGCGAAATCACTTGCTAAAGGAGTGTTGGTTTGCAATGCAAACCAAATGGGATTGCGTAGCAATCACCGAGGGTTGACGAGCGTTAGCGAGTAGGGGGCGGGGCCCTCGCTGTGACGTCATTGTCAAATCAGGATTATAAGAATTATTAAGATAGTTTCGCCGTCGCGGTAGATTGACTCTGCAGAAGGGGTGTTGGTTTGCGAAGCAAACCAAATGGGATTGCGTTGCAATCACCGGGAGTTGGCGTGCATCGATATGCATCTATATGAAGCAAACAAAGCCCTTAAAATGATCTTCGATCTCTTACAAATCATTAAAATTAAAAAGAGTAACATTTATTTCCAGTGTTTAATGTTTTTGGTAGTGATGTACATTGTAACAATGTGCCCCACTATCGGGGTATAATGTTACACACTGTGGGATGTGTTACACTCTGTTACGTTAAAGTAACAACAGTAAATATAAAATACTTTTATTAAATTCATTTTAATTGAAATATACAGATATCCTATGATTCCTTGAGAAGGCTTAAAATAAAATTCAACTCCTGATTACTTTACGTATAATTGAACAGCTTTAAATGTGAGGAAAACATTAATAATTACTGTAGCCTACATTTACGAAGTAGATGATAAAATAAGATTAAAGAAATTGTAAACTTATTTTAGATTTTGATAGCAAGTTAAATCCACAGGGAAAATCATAATTTCTGCTTTTCTCATTGTCCCTTCTGATGGAATTAAATGAGGAGGTTTGGCAACGATTTTTGATTTTTTGAATGAATAAACTTCATTTGTTTGTGTAAATTTATAAGATGAAAAAATTCTTTTGACGTACAACACTTCAAAATCTACATGGTTCTGATTTTCAACTTCCCCAATAGAGTGAATTTTAGGTTCTTTAAGGTGCCCTTCTTCAACTACAACGTAATCACCATTGTTATTTGTTGTCGTCTGCAGCAATGTCTGATTGCAATTCTGAAAAAGAGATATTATCACTATCAGCATAAGATGGTGAATCTTCATCTTTTGTTGATGATATCTCTGTAGGCCTATTCCTCAGGTTAATAGTCAAGATTCAACATTTCACCTGTCATCTATTTTGTGCAGTTTTTCAGGGTGCGACTTTAGAGAAAGACCTTAGCTTTGTGAATGTTTCTAATGAAATAACAAAAGAAAACTGCTAATCATGTAAAGATAGATTGTAAACATCACATAAAAAGATATGCAAACCTATATGGAGGATAAGCTTTTGAAAAAACTAACCAATTTATTTATGTTATTCATTTTTATAATTAAAAATCTATAAATGAAAAATGCAGAGCTATAAGAGTAATAAAATTTACATAGTAAAACATATATTTGTTTGTTATGTGTTAATTGGACAAATTATTTATGTAATATTGTGCCTCATTTTATTCTGTAACACTGTACCCCATCTGACATAGCTTGCAACAAATTTTTTTTGTGACTACATAATGTGAATTTAGATCATTCATTTTAATTCAACAGAACCTAAACACAATTAGCTTTACTACTAAAATATTATTCGTAATAAAATAAGCACCACTCATGAATAAAGATAATTTAATTACAAACACAAGATTTAATTTTTAACATGCAAAAAATAGATACTTTTTTTACAGAAATGTAACTAATTATGCAAATTCTTCTAAAACACATGGACATCTGGAAAACAATATGGCTAACAAGGTTGTAAATAAATTGGAGCTAATTTTGCTACCACTTTAAAATGAAATTCACTGTAACATTGTACCCCATGTAACACTATGGCCCACCTTCCCCTACGTTCAGAATTCAAAGTTAAGTGACAATTTAAGGTAAATTTCTTAAAACGCACATGCTTTGTAAATTATGATTTCTCTTTGTGTTTGCCCTTTTTCTAATTTACAAGTTTAATAAGTTTCTTAACATTCTGAAATTAATATTATTAGACTTTTTGAAAGGCACTTTTCTTCTAACCAACGATGCTCGGTCTTTGGCTTAATCGTTTGGACACTTCAAAATTAAGCTCTAACTTACAGAAACAGAACAGAAATACTGGGAAAAGCACATCTGTCTTTTGGAAACCTTCGAGATGAAGTATTTTATTGAATGTATTCTAAAGGATCTTTTGTCAACCTTTGATATATACAAATACAAATACAAATATTGACGACCAGCTACAGGCTCAAGCCCAACAAGGCTGGTCCTTTGTTTATGAATTCTCCAATTCCCACTGACTATCCAATTGTGTCTTAAATTCGTACACTCCCTTTGAATTAACTATATTTTCTGGCAACGCGTTCCAACTGTCTATTACCCTATTAAGGTAGTAGTTTTTCCTTAAATACCGATTAAAATGTGTCTTATTCAATTTATACTCGTGACCCCTTGTTCTGTTATCCCTATTGAAATTTAAGCCCTCTGTGTCTCCTTGTTTTACAAACTTGAAAAGCTGAATCAAATCCCCCCTCCTTCTTCTTCTTTCCAGTGTATACATGTTGTTTAGCTTACTTAAACGTTCATTATAGTCGAAATTTGCTAGCCCCTTTATTATTTTTGTAGCTCTGTGCTGAACCCTTTCAATTGATTCTATGTCCTTTCTCATATATGGAGCCCAGAATTGTACAGCATATTCTAGATGTGGTCTTACTAAACCCTTATATAACCGCAAAATTATATTCTTATCCCTTGAAGTTACAGTCTTTTTATTATACCCCAGAAACCTATTAGCCTTTTTACCCGCAGCTGAACATTGATGACCCATTTTAAAATCCCTGTGAATTATCACCCCAAGATCCTTGACTGTTTCTCCCTCCTTTACCTTTACTCCCTGCAGACAATACTCGGCTCCACTGTTCCGGTAACCCATATGCAGAACTTGACATTTCCCTACATTAAATGACATACCCCATTTTACAGCCCATTCGGATATCTTATCAAAATCCCCTTGTAAATTTTCTATCTGTAACTTGGTATCCACTGTCCCCCATATTTTTAAGTCATCTGCAAATATACTGATTCTATTCTTGATCCCCTGACCTATATCATCTATGAAAATTATAAATAAAATTGGTCCCAAAACTGATCCCTGAGGCACCCCACTTATAACTTCTGTCCACTGTGAATAATTTCCTTTTACCTGCACTCTCTGCTTTCTACATAATAACCAATTCTTTATCCATATTAATGTTTTTCCCTGAATCCCCAGCCTTTCCAATTTAAACAGTAATGCCTCATGAGGTACTTTATCAAAAGCCTTTTGAAAATCTATGTACATGATATCCACACTGCTCTTATTATCCAGCTCCTCGGTAATTTTTTCGTAGAACTTCAAAAGGTTTGTAGAGCAGGATCTGCCATTCCTAAACCCATACTGATTCTCTGATAACAGTCCCCCCTCCTCCAAGTATAACATTATATGCTTTTTTAACAGAGATTCAAATATTTTGCAAATTACTGATGTTAGACTTACTGGTCTATAGTTGCCCGGATCACTTTGTATTCCCTTTTTGAAAATTGGAGTTATGTTGGCCAACTTCCAATCCATTGGTACCCAACCTGTGCTATATGTTGAATTAAATATCGTGTGAATTACTTCCCCCAGTTCTTCCGCGCATTCCACTAGTACTCTCGGATAAATATCGTCTGGCCCTGGTGCTTTAGATGGCTTAATTCTTTTCAACTGATGTACTATTTCTTCCCTGTTGAATTTGCATTCTTTAATTATACCCCCTGCAAAGGCTCCATCCTTGGGATCCTTTTTTAAATTATAGTTACCATTTAAAACCCCCAGAAAAAAGTCATTTAACACGTTTGCCATTACGATCAGAATACACGGAAAAATAACATGAAGTGATGTTTCACACCCTAAGCTTAAAATTACTGATACTAAAAAGTTTAACTGATTTTTTTTTGAATGAAACAGCCTTTAAAGGGATTAGTGACTGAAGTCGCAGATTTTCAAACCATAAAATTGAAAAATACACATCTTGAAATTCTCGCGGGGTAATTAAACTTTTGCAGAAGTATACTTTAGTGTTTAAAATATTAGTGACAAAAAGGGGAAGACATTGACCTATTTTCAGAACCCGGCCTGCTTATTATGGTAGGTAATTATGGTAAAAAGGTAATTATGTCTACCTTTTATAAATCTTTATATTATAAAAGGAAGTGTTTGTCTGTTTCGCGGCCGCAAAATCCTGACGATCTATGGCACTTACTTCAATGAGATTTGGCATACAGGTAGTCCAAATTTTTTGCAATTTTTGGGTCGCTGCGAATTTTAAAATTCAATCGAGAAGAGTTTTAAATTAATTTCATAGTTTTATTCTCCATCGGTTTTTCAAACGCGGAAAACTTTTTCTACTCATGCGACCTTGTAGTCAGGGTTTGGAATCATGCCAAATTTCTTTCATCCGCAGAACGTGGAATTTTTTTTTTTTCGTTTCCGCTTTGATTTTGCGCGATTGATTTCCGAGCCAGATGATAAATATCTAAACTGAAGTCAAAGTTATTTTTTCTATCTCCTAGACCGTTAAAGAAAGAGTAAAAATTTCATCGGATTTAAAATCTGTGGACAATTTCAGTTTAGATTGATATCTAAAAATATGATTTTCTCTAAATAAATAATTTTTTAATTGAATATTTCTTCAACAGATTTGAAATCTGCGGAAAATTTTACACTAGCTTAATACCTTACACCTAGGGCACGGGCAACGCCGGGCTAGCCACGCAGTTGTCAAGTGTGATCAATATTCAGGATCACTGGGCTGTTCTTAGTTTGAACAAGTAGTTATTTCCATATTAAATAACTTTTATTTACAGTACAATTACGAAGTATCATACACAAATGGTTACATATTAAAGAGCGTGTTTACATGACGCTGGCAGGACAACAACTGAACTAAAGTAGCGTTTCCACGGTTGTGGTTACAAATCAGATCATTCGGTTACAGTCACCCGACATCCTCCCTTTTAAGATTCTTGATTACATATTATATAGTTCATTAACATATATACATTTACATAAAGTATATTACATATCATATACTTCATTACAAGAGTTCCTTAAAGACAACATGTAACTAATAGTTTTAACAGTCCAAATAGGCCTGTATATCATTCATATTCTCTTAAGTATGCAGGTCTCTTACTTACACGACCACTTCTTGTTGTTGTGTTCCCTGATGTCGTTATGTCTTGTTGGGGACTGGAATTTGTATTAATACTTGCCCTTGTATCCCCTGTATTGCTTGGGTCACTAGTACTCTCCTCATTGGGGTTAGTTTGCTCTACAAATGGAATCTGTGACTTTCTAAGATATTTTCTGTTACGCCTTAGAATTCTACCAGATTTGTCTTTAACAAGGAATGACCTAGGAGTTGATTGATATTGTGCTACTACTTGGGCTGGTTCCCATGTTCCATTTTTGTAGTTTCTTAGACTTACATTTTCCCCTGGCTTTAGTTCTGGCAATACATGAGCTGTTTTATCATAGTATGATTTTTGTTTCTCTTGCCTTAATACTAAATCTTCCCTAATGTTAGTAAATAGTTCGGGATTTAGTAATTTGTTCGTTATTGGCAGTTTTGTTTTCAATCTGCGATTGAACATCATTTGGGAGGGAGATAAGTCAAGTCCTGATATGGGAGTGTTCCTGTACTCCATAAGACCCACATGATGATCTCTGTTTCCCTCTCTCGCCTTTCGAAACAGACTCTTTGTAATCCCAACAGCCCTTTCAACCATCCCATTACTTTGAGAGTGGTGAGGACTGATATATATATAGTCAAAATTCCATTCATTGGCAAATTGTTTGTAAACATGGCTGTTAAAAGGAACATTATCCGAAATTACTCTATCTGGTACCCCAAACTTAGAAAAGATACCCTTGAGCTTATCTATGACTTCATTGGCTGACTTATTGTTAAGCATAGAAACCTCCAACCATTTTGAATAATAGTCCATAAGGACAAGGTAGTCTATATTGCCAAAACTCATGATATCTACACCCACTTTCTCAAATGGTCTATGGGGGACTGTATGTGGCTTTAGAGGCTCTTTCGAGTTTACTCTCTTAAATTTCTCACATATCTCACATTGCGATACCAGTTTCTCTATATCTAAATTCATTTTAGGCCAATATAATAGCTCCCTAGCCCTACTTTTGCATTTCTCCATCCCAAAATGTGCCTCATGAATTAAGTTTAGCATGTCTTTTCGTAATGAAGAAGGGACTACAATTTTATCATTCAGAAATACTAGATCATTATTGGTATGCAGATCATTTCTAAGTTTAACATACGTCTTTATACTACTGGATATTTCTTTTTGGGATTGGGGCCATCCCTCTTCTATGAATTTGAGAATCTGACTTAGGTCAGGGTCGGCTTTAGTTTCTTTTTGAAATTGTGCTTTCTTAACAGCACTCATTGGTAGGTATTTTGTAATACTATGTACAATATTCAACATTTCAGGATCATTCTCAACCTGTTCATGGATTGAGAATGCTCTTGACAAAGTGTCCGCTAGGTACATTTGACTTCCAGGCACGTGCACTACCTCAAACTCATACTTTAGTAGTTTCAGTAACATCCTTTGCATTCGAGATGATATTTTGTGCATGGGTTTGTTTACAATGGACATGAGGGGTCTGTGGTCACTTTGTATTATCACTCTCCGTCCATATACCAAGTTATGGTATTTCTCAAATGAGAATACTATGGCTAGTAATTCCTTCTCTATCTGAGCATAATTTTTCTCACACTCTGTTAAACTTCGAGAAGCAAATGAAACAGGTTGACCCTTCTGAATCAAACATGCACCCAACCCATCCTTCGAGCTATCGCACTGTATAGTCACCTGCTCTGAGCCTGAAAATACCTTCAGTACTGGGGTTTTTGTTAGCAGTGTTTTAATTTTTTTAAAAGACTCTTCTTCTTGTTTCTCCCAGGTGAATTTAACCTTATCCTTAATTATTTCTCTAAGGGGGGGCAGTAACAGTTGATACGTTAGGTATGAATTTAGACAGGAAATTTAACATTCCCAATAACCTTCTAACTTCTGATTTGTCCCTTGGAGTTGGCATGTCCATAATTCCTTTTATGTGACTCGGGTCAGCTTTTAAACCTGCGTTTGATATTATCTGTCCCATATATCGTACCTCTGGCACCCTGTACTGAAATTTGTCTGGGTTAAATTTTACATTTTGCTTTCTAGCCCTATCTAGGACCTTAAACATGGTCATATCATGTTCTGCTTCATTCACACCAGTGATGATGATGTCGTCAAAATAGATTTCGACATCTGGAATATCTCCAAACAGTTTATGGTTTCTTTTTTGGAAGACCTCTGGGGCAGATGCTATTCCAAATGGCATTTTATTGAATTTATACCTTCCAAATGGTGTATTAAAAGTACAAATCTCAGAGCTCGCTTCGTCTAGCGACACATGCCAAAAGCCATCCTTTAGGTCTAATACAGAAAATATTTTTTTTCCTTCTAATCTACTTATTATGTCCTCTGCTGATGGAATTAAGTAGTGCTCCCTTTTTATTACCTTGTTTAGATCCCTTGGATCCAGACACAATCTTAGGTTACCATTGGGTTTCTCTACAATTACTAAACTCTGTACCCAATCAGTTGGCTTGTTGACCTTTGAAACTATACCATCCCTCTCTAGATTATTTAAAGTGGATTTTAGTCTAGCCTCCAATGCTTGAGGAACACGTCTAGGGGGGTGAATTACAGGTATAGCCTGATCCTTCAATACTATTTTGTATGGCTCATCCGGGAATTTTCCTATGCCACTAAATACATCTCTGTACCTATTTACTAGATCATCTTTGTTTCCCATTTTAAGTTGGTCAATTCTTTCAATGAGTTTTAAATCTAAGCATGCACTCAGCCCTAGTATAGGTTTAGACTTGCCTTCAACCACATAGAACTCTAATGCAATACCCTTTAACTTATCTGTTGAACAACTTAAAACAATTGTGCCTTTAGGCCTGATATCAAAATCGCCATACGACATTAGTGTCGTTTCAGTGGCCTTCAATTTGATATTAGGGCCTACTCTTTTTACAATATACCATGGTAATATATTGGCTTCTGCGCCAGTATCAAGTTTAAAATTAATGTCCATATTCTTATCATATATGGCTACATTCACATTTTTACACCACGATTTTTCACTTACCGTTTCTATCTGCTTGTGATGAACAGAGTCAATAAAAACGTTCAATTTTCTTGTTTCACAATGTTCCAGTTCATGGATATTCTTTGCTCGTTGGTGGCACCCGATTGCAAAGTGGTTTTTCTCTTTACATTTGGAACATATTTTCCCAAAAGCAGGGCACTCCCGTGGCTTGTGTCGACGACCGCACTTTTTGCAATCGTACTCAGACGATTTGGAACAGTTCTTTCGTGGATTTTTCTTGCCCTTTATAGCGTGCACATAGCTTTCCTTGCTAGTCGAGGCTATTCCAGTCTCCTTCATGGATTGGATTTGCTGTTTGCTTGCTTCTGAGGCTCGAACAATATCTCCGGCTCTGTCGACAGTCAGCACCGGCTCCCGCAATAGGCGTTCTTTTAGCCCGTTGTCTCGAATCCCAAGGACGATCCTGTCCCGGATAAGGCCCTCTTCCTGGTCTTTAAATTCGCATGTGGCGGCTAGTGTTTTTAGCTGCGTCACATAATTATCTATCGATTGACCCTCCTGCTGGATGCACGAAAAAAACTTGTACCTCTCGAACACAACATTCTGTCTTGGCAGGCAGTATTGTTCAAATTTGTCCATTACGTCGTCGTATTTATCACGTTTACATGGTTCTTCAAATTTGAATGTGTTGAACACTTCCACGCCTTCATCGCCAAGTAGGTTTAAGAGAATCGCAATTTTCGTTTTATCCGGCCGAGTGTCTCTTTCAGTAGCAAGCATGTAGTTCTCAAGTTGTTGACGCCACTTCCTCCAGTTTTCTTTCACGTTACCCGATGAGAACTTCAGTTCCCCTGGTGCTCTGAACGCTTCCATGGTTTCACTCCACAATAGGAATTACCACTTTCAGAATTCGCGTCGATGTTTAGGATTCGCTATCTCCTTGCATCTGGAACTTATCTGACACCATGTCAAGTGTGATCAATATTCAGGATCACTGGGCTGTTCTTAGTTTGAACAAGTAGTTATTTCCATATTAAATAACTTTTATTTACAGTACAATTACGAAGTATCATACACAAATGGTTACATATTAAAGAGCGTGTTTACATGACGCTGGCAGGACAACAACTGAACTAAAGTAGCGTTTCCACGGTTGTGGTTACAAATCAGATCATTCGGTTACAGTCACCCGACACAGTGGCTAGTAAGCTATAATTGTTTGAAATGGAAAAACAGAAACAGTTTTTGAACAGAAACGGCCCCATTGCAAATTTGCCTTTTCTGATTAAAATTTTGTATAATGCAATACCTTTTAATTACTATTACTGAAATATCCTTTCCTTAGCTACGCCGAAGATATGTGTTTTATACCAGTCCCCACACACAGAAAATGTAAGGATATCAAAATATCAGTAGTAGATCTGAGAGAGAGGGGGGGAGGGAAGTTAAAATCTCATTTACATTGGTAACCTTAAGTACTTATTCAAATACTGATTCTAGAAATTCACTTTACGATAAATAGATATAGGATTATGCGAGATCGCAGTGTTACTACAATTAATAGCTTCAAGCTTTCACATGTACAAGCAAATAATAAAAAGTAAACTTTTTTTTCAATGTCACATAATTATTCTAGCTTGAGCACACATTATCCTCCCTCTCGATACGCCACTGAGCATAACTATTTTCGCGTTTTCTAAGGACCGGTATCTGTCTTTAGAACGCACAAGAAAAAGAATGAACGTAGAAAAAGTACGTACTTCATTCTCTGGAACCGCTATAAGACAGAGGACTAGTTTGGACATCAGCATTTTTCTTATTTAAACGCTTTTAAATTCCTACTAAGGCTTCACTTTTTATGAGATATAAATAAAAGTTTATACATATATTCTTTGTATTTATCCCTTAAATTTTATCACATAGTTTTTTCACACAATAGAAAAGAATTTACTTTACCACTCTGAATGGTCATGAAATTACGTCAAAATTACGATTCCTATAGTCTTCAGGTTTCATTTATTAATTTTGTAAATTACCAAGCCAGTGTTTGATAAGAATGTAACTAGGCATGTAAGTTGTTCACGAACAGATGAAGAAGTTACCAGAGTATCCAATATAGCTATTATTTATTACAGAATTACAGCCCAAAGGTCATAAATTAATAACAAGAAAAGCTCCTCTTGCAACAATACATGCCGATTGACATGGAATTCCTAGCATATCCAAGACATGCTCAATGGAGACAGATCGAGGGATTTGACTGGCCGATAAAGTGCACCAACAACAACCATGCATGCAACTATAAAACAATAAAAAGACGGGTTAGAATAGGTGCGAACAAACTGTTTTTTGTTTGCAATATTTGTAAAAAATGTGACTGATTGTGTTGTTTTTAAATGTACGTGTATGAAATTCAAAAAATTGAATTTGTTTCTGTATAAAATGGATCCAATTTTCCCGATTAAAAACGTTTACAAAAATTATGAATGATGACTCGTGGAAGGTAAAGATATTGCTTGAAGTTTCATTACAATCACGTGATCGGAGAGGGATGTCACGTGATTGCATTACACGAATTACGTTAGTCCTATGGAGAAATATAGCTGAACGAAATCTGATATTTTTCATTGTCCTTAATCTTTGACGACGTATGCGGATTTTTCTGTGACCAGTTAGTTAGAAACTGTCCTGGTAAAAGGATTGATTGCTATAAGCTCATTTTTTGCTATAGGAGGGCTAAAAAGACCGGGCAAGAATTCAAGAGTTTGTCAAGGAAAAGGGAGTATACTCCTACAGGGACATGAAGCGAAATTTCTCGGATGAATTTTGCTTCTTGACATCATGTGCCGTCTTACGCACTATTTGTGGAACTAAAATTGGGCTTTCTAAAGGCTGCGATATAACTTTACCCTGATAGTTAACTCTTGTATTTGATTGCGTGTAAATATGTAAAATTAATTCAGACCTAACTTTTAAATAAGTTTGAGAAATCTAATTACACTCAAGGCGTAAATAGACAAAGCACTGTAATCCAAAGATATCAATCGGTACTATTTCTATTTAAAACACATTTACTGTATTCAGTTAACTAATGCATTGGTAGGTAAATTTCCAAAGTCTCTGTAAGAAATTTCTCAATCTATCTAATTATCCAAAGTTACATTTTTGTCAAAATCTATAATAATCTAAAACAGTTTCCGAAACCTATACAATAGGTTTGAAATATCAATTTTAAAAATTTTAGAAAAACGGAGCTTAGTCATAAGTAGAGTGCCTATATAATAAGAGTGGCGACATACGGGAAACACGTTTTCTACCGCCCGAGGCGGTCTTTTCCTATCTCCCGTAGACTTAACATGGGAACTTTTTGTGCGTTCGAGAAAAACATGTGTATATTAAATTAAAAAGAAAATATAACTTATTCATGTTCCATTTCGTGTTCTGGAATGTAGATTTAGTATTATTTTAGTATTTTGTCGGTATAAATTTGAAGACTTTTTAAGTAAATAGCTTTAATGAACAACATGGTGTTTCCCGCAATCTAAGTTAGCGCGTTGTGCAATCCATCTCATCAATTCCGCATGTAATTGAGCGTTTATATGATTCATTTATACCGAATGTATCCATATTATAACAATAATATGCTTTTTGTTCTCCTTGAAATGATACATTAATTCGCCCAGCAACCATCTTTGCGACGATTCTGGTAGAAAAATGGCTGCCGCGAATGCGCAATGGGCCAAATTTGGTCCCTTGTCGCCACTCTTATTATATAGGCACTCTAGTCATAAGTGGTAGCTCTCCACTCCATTACTCAAGGTATGTAGGTATTTTAATTAACGTTGCACTGGACCAACACAGCGGGCTATTGACGACGGTCCGAATCATTATTCAAGGAGTTACCGTAGTGTGCCGCTCGAAAGAATCGTCGTGTATTTTAATATAACTTGCAGGATCGAGCAAATTAAAAGTTATATTTTTACCAAGTATTACGAGAGTGTATTTATAAACATACCTTCAAAGTGTTGCAGCTATCCAGGATGTCGCGCCTTCCTCAGTGAATTCATAGAAGTTTGACTGCTATAGGACAACATCGGTTCAGAGTGATATTCGGTATTATTTAGATGGCCCACTACACAAAAAAAAATCTGATTACCTTTAGGGGCCATTCATGTACACTAACAAGCCAAAACATTATGATCATCCACACATTTTTCAATGAACTCGTCTGGATGACGTGGACGTGATTAAGTGAGAATGGTATTTAGCTGCTGCTGGAGAAGGCAAGTAATCAATCTTGCACTTTTGCGAGTGATGGGAAAGGCTGCTGATCTAAGCGAATTTGATAGAGGGCTGATCGTAATAACCCGAAGACTCGGAACGAGTATCACCGAAACTGCACACTGGTAGGTTGTTCACGATCTGTCGTTGTTAGTATTCATGCAAAGTGGATAAAAGACGGTGACACCAGCAGTAGACGCCAAGGTGTTGGTCGTCCACGCGTCATCAAAGAAAAGGGACGTCGGAGACTGTCCCGCTTGGTAAAGCAAAATCGGCTCGAGACAGTGGCTCAGCTGATAGCCCAATACAATGCAGATCCAAGCTCAAGTGTCTCGGAACACACAGTTCAACGGACACTGTTGGATATGGGACTGTGCAGCAGACTTCCCATTCGTGTGCCTCTGTTGACCAAGCGTCATCGTCAACTACGACTACAGTGGGCCCGGGAACATCGAGACTGGACCACGGATGAGTGGAAGAGAGTTGCCTGGTCAGATGAATCCCGATTTCTCGTTCATCACGTCGATGGTCGTCAGGGTACGCCGTCTGCCAGGCGAGGGGTCATTTTAAATTGCTAAGGCTTACAATATTCTTGATCAATTTTCAAAATTCTCGCAGTAAATTATTCACAAATTTATTAACTTTAATTTTGATTCAGCAATTTAAAAAATATTAATTTAATAAAAAATAAAAAATATTTGAATGAAAATTTTTGAAAATTTTAAGGTACTTTTTTTTTTAAAGTTATATTTTTAAAAGTAAATATTTGTTTCAAATTTGCTGAATCAAAATTAAAGTATAATGTTTTAAAAAGATATATTCCAAATTTCAACCCTTAAACTTTATCGGTTTTCGACTTATAGCAATTTGAATACAGGAGATCTTGAAAAAATGTATCATTGAGAAAAACGCATTTAAAGTTTTAAGGACAGATGTTGTTGTCATGACAACAACTGTCAAGAGTGTTAGATTGTCAAAACAACGCACCACAAAAATTATTATATCTCTAGTTCTAATTAAGATAGAAACATGATTTAGACGTCATTGTAAGCAGAAAAACATAGAGAATTTCTTAAAATGACTAAAAAAAATTCGAAAATTTGACGATTTTTGTGTCTTGGACCCCCTTAAATCAAGCAATAAGTTCTTTGTCATAAAGGTTTAATCAAATGCAGAAGCATAGTGATAACTTCAGATTTCTCTGTGATGTTCATAGCCTACAGCAATGGGAAAAAAGAAACTGAGAGAGTGCTGATTGAACCTGCAGACAGTTTTGACTTATTCTTACGAGGACTGTTCAGTAAAGAATTATCATAATTTTTTTAAAGGTGATTTAAAATATCAAGAAAAATAAAATTCATATTGAATGTGTAGCGGGATAAGTGGAGAATAGATAGCGCAAGTTTCACGGTCAGGACGTCATTGCTGAGGCCTTGGCAGCCGACCAAAAACGCCTAGTTTTACTTTCGCCTACGGCAAAAATGGATGTGACACGCGAAGTTCAATACACTGCATTCAAATTTTGTTTGCGCCGAAAACAATCGTCAGATCTTTCAAAAACCAATGACATGTGTGTTCCCCATCCTCCCTATAGTCCTGATGTACACCATGCGATTTTTTTTTCTTTTCCTGAATTTGAAGAAACACCTCCGGAAAAAGTGGTTTTTATCATCACAGGCAGTGGTAAAAGTTGCGTAGGCGATTTTGAAGGACCTGTCAAAAAATGGCTTCCAGCATGTGTTTGAAGACTGGAAAAGAGGTGGGATATATGTAATGGAGAGTATTTTGAGAAAGACCATTAAAATTTGGAGGATTAGTACAGGAAATTATTTTGTATTGATTTATAATCATTCTTTATTGAACAGCACTTAACTACTAATTATTTCAGATACGTTTCCTAATGTTTTTATGAGTTTAAGATTCACACCATTCCTGTGTTACTTGCAAGTGGGGAGAGAAGGTCATTTTCCCCAAGAGCGGATTAGCGACCTTGGCTATAGAAAATGAGGTGCTCAATGCCATCGATACAGACACAATCTTCAGAGATTTTGCAAAGTCAAAAGGCCAGAAAATACACTTTTGATGTTTCTATTTCGTAGTTCTTTTTCTTCATCAGTGTTAAACAAGTATTTCATAAATTTGAAACAAGAAAATTTTTCAGCGTATTTTATTTTCAATGATAAAGGAATGATTTATTATTCAATTGCTGAAATACTAAACACAAATTGTACATACTATTCTGATAAAAAAGTATCCGAAATGGTTCCTTTAAAATAGTATACATATATAACAGATATCGTCTGCAAACTTTTATCAAAGATTTTTAAGACTCGATTAAACCTGTGGTAACAATCAGTGATTTATATAATTTTATCGTCTGAAAATAAATTGTTTAAAAAGAGAAGATTTTTCACTTTATTGATTTTCTAAAATGTCAAATGTAATTGAGTAAAGAATATGCATTAAATTTTGTTTCCGATGGAATTTCTGCTACAAGCACATCTAAGATGCTGCAGAAAACTTTTACAGACGACTGTTTATCAAAAACAGCAGTATTTGAATGGCATAAAAAGTTTAAAGAAGGTAGAGAATCCGTCGTAGATAATGCGCGATCTGGTAGACCATCCACTTCGAATAATGATCAATATGTCAATCACGTCAGAAAATTGGTGCTTAGTGATCATCGTTTAACAATAAGAGACATTATCGAACAAGTTCTTACATCATTTGGTTCCTCTCAATCAATTTTGAAAGATCATTCAAGTTTCCGACGTGTTGCATCTCGAGTTGTTCCAAAAACTTTGAATTTGTTCCGAATACAACAACGTATTGTAGCTTTCTCAAGGCGATTCAGCTCAAAAATCAATGTAATTTTGACTGTTTTCTTTGATTATCGTGGTGTTGTGCGTAGTATGAATTTTTATTTCTACCAACTGGCCAGACGGTCAATAAAGATTATTATTTTAGTGTTTTACGCCGTTTGCGTGAAACAATTCGTCGAAAACGACCTGAATTGTGGCGAGATAACTCATGGGTTTTCCATCACCATAATGCGCCTTCTCACAAGGCCATTAATATTCATGATTTTTTGACAAACCATTCAACAAATACGGCTTCACAAGCTCCGTATTCACATGATATGGCACCGCGAGACTTTTTCTTATTTCCACGGGTGAAACTCCCTCTTTGTGGTCACCGTTATGAGTCCATTTATGCAATAAAAGAAAATTCGATACGAACCCTGAAGGGGTTTCACAAAAACGGCTTTAAGACATGTTTTAAGAATAGGAAAAAACGTTGGCAGAAGTGTATTGAAGTCGGAGGAGATTACTTTGAATGAGATATAATAAATTTTGACCAATAAATTGTTACCATTTGTTTTATGTGATCATTCCGGGAACTTTTTGATCACAGTAGTATTATGATAGCCAATAATAATTGGAAGAATAACGGAATAGCAACCGGAGGGTTGCGAGTTCAAAACTAGATCCTACGAAAGACCGTCGAGTTGAGTACACGTGGGCTGGTGCTCGTTAAATGTCGCAGCCTCAAATATCCTCACGTTTGCGTGGTGTGGAAGTTTGGAGAGTTGAGTGCCAGGTCAAGTGTAGCTTCGTCATTTGACCATGGTTCAAAATTACGTCACGTTGTAATTGAACTATTCCTTTATAGTTCAATCGCGGACCCTCGCCGATAGCCCGCTGTGTTGCTCCAGTGCGACGTTAATTAACTACGTACTATGTATTTTTAAAAGCATTTCTGAAAATCCCTTCTGAGGGTTGCGTGTTTGACACTAGGTCCACTCAAAGACCGTCTTGTACACGGAGGCTGGTGCTCAATAAATATGTGGTAGCCTCAAATATCCTCACGTTGGCGTAGTGTGGATGTGTGTAGAGAGAGATTTCAGCTCAGGTGTTGACCTCGTCATCTGACCATGGATAAAAATTACGAGGCGTTGTTCTTGAATCTTTCCCTTGCGACGTTAATTAACTACGTACTATGCGACGTTAATTAACTACGTACTATGTATTTTTAAAAGCATTTCTGAAAATCCCTTCTGAGGGTTGCGTGTTTGACACTAGGTCCACTCAAAGACCGTCTTGTACACGGAGGCTGGTGCTCAATAAATCTGTGGTAGCCTCAAATATCCTCACGTTGGCGTAGTGTGGATGTGTGTAGAGTGAGATTTCAGCTCAGGTGTTGACCTCGTCATCTGACCATGGATAAAAATTACGAGGCGTTGTTCTTGAATCTTTCCCTTGCGACGTTAATTAACTACGTACTATGCGACGTTAATTAACTACGTACTATGTATTTTTAAAAGCATTTCTGAAAATCCCTTCTGAGGGTTGCGTGTTTGACACTAGGTCCACTCAAAGACCGTCTTGTACACGGAGGCTGGTGCTCAATAAATCTGTGGTAGCCTCAAATATCCTCACGTTGGCAAAGTGTGGATGTGTGTAGAGTGAGATTTCAGCTCAGGTGTTGACCTCGTTATCTGACCATGGATAAAAATTACGAGGCGTTGTTCTTGAATCTTTCCCTTAGGGATCGATCAGGGTATGTTGCCAATAGCCCTATGGGTTGCTCCAGTGTGACGTTAATTATCTACCTACCAATACAAATCCACCACATCTCTGAGCTCTTAAGGAGTACCCCCAAATTAATACCACTTACCCCACCATGGCCTAGAAAATTCACTAAGCTAGTTATTTTCAATAATTTGTAGGTCATTAACATCCGGGCTTTTCTGGTTGTACATGCCAAGATTCCTTTCCGATCGGGAACGAAACCCGTCAAGGACAGCGCCCATTGTCAAACGGCTTCAGACGAACTGGAAACACCATGACACTTCCTCGAAGTGCTAAATGTGGATTTCCTGACCCATGGAGAAAGTTTCCAAGGGGCACGCCTAAATTCCGGTTCGCACACAGCCACCCCGCACAATGCGCAATGCTTTGCTCAACTCCTTGTTCTCATATTTATCATATCTATGGGATTTTCTTTTTATTCGACTCAAATTTGCGGAAGTTTTTGTGCGTGGTGCTCTGAATAACGCCCTGCTCGCCAGAGAGCCACATGTAAAAATCCAGTCCTTCAAGGAGATTGAATGGTATGGACAACATGTTGCAACGCATTCGTCATGCGGTGTGGCATTTGGAATACATTTGAATCGGTTGAAAAATGAGCCTCTTTACAAAACCAAATTCTCCACCGAGGAGGTGCGACGAAAAAACACATTTCGATTCGTAATGACAAATTGGAAGCAAGCGAATTCGTCTGCCACGCCCTGGCAGGTGAATTTTAAATTTTAAATACGAAGACTTGTGATATAAACCCTGCCAATCAACCTGTCTAACCTCAAGATTACACATGGCGAGGCTGAATTGCGATTTGGCAGGTTCGATTTGGGCGTCACGTCGATTGCGGGTCCAGGAAAAATTACGCCAGGCCATGTTTGATTGAAAAAGTCATTTATTTTAATCTCGAATTTCGCATAAGCGCCATTGTTGTTTCGTAAAAGGACTGCAGACGTTCGTTCGGCCCGGTGCATACACCCGGTTTTCCAATGCGCGGCACGGAAGCCAAACTAAGCACACAACCATGAAATGACGCGAATACTCATTTCGCGCCATTTGCGTTAAATATTCTATAGAAGAAAACGTGTTTATTTCACTTGGTGTAAAAAAAGTATATTTTGAAACAAAATAGACCTTATTGTATACAGCCATTCATTAATTATTATTTATATTCCATTTGGTTATGAAAACAAGGTATTCAGAACGGAGACACATGTGCGGCGCCGTGGGGAACTGCGGTACAAATTGCACGCAGGTTGGTGTGCGTCGCCCCAGCGGCGTTGGAGACATGTGTGCACTGTTCCATTTGATCTAATGTATCTCAGACCGCACTTGCGTTGCGGCAGCGGCGCCGCACGTTGAAAACCCAGATGTGTGTACCTGGTCTAAGCGAAATAAACACGTTTTCTTCGATAGAATATTTTTCGCAAATGGCACGAAATGAGTACTTGCGTCATTTCACGGTTATGTGTACATAGTTTGGCTTCGGTGCCGCAGTGGAGCCGCACGTTGACTTGATGTGTGCACCGGGCCTAAGGTTGCCGCATTCGTAGAGAACAAGAAAATATCTAATTTAAGCGAATAGTTTGATTTGCGTTTTCATTCCATAGTGTGTGTGTGTGTGTGTGTTACAGTCAAATTTTAACAAAAAATGTCGGTCTCTTGTTATTACCAATAAATGTGTACTGTATTTGGGGTGAATGAGACGTCATTAGGTTAAAACCAATGGTGGCAAGTTCTAGAAGTAGAATTAACTATTACTGTGCTAAAATAATTTACATATTTATCCTTCGATATATTCTTAAATATGTCGTTAGTGGGTCCCTAGACGATCAATATTACTGTCAATATGATTGCCAATGAGGCTCATTGAAGCAACCAATTGATCATGTAGGAGGCGATTGACGCGATTGTCAATCAATTGACGCACATTGATAGAAATTTTGATTGATGGACATTGACGGGAGCCATTGACGTCGACGATTGATCGTTTAAAATACGCAATCGTCAATCGTTCGTGCAGTATTGTTTTTTTATTCTCTAATCCATGTTTATTATCTTCTCGATCGTTAAAGGTAGAGTAAAAATTTCAACGGAATCGAAATCTGCGGAACATTTTACACCAGATAGATACCTTAAATGTAAATTTCTGTTAATAAATAAGTTTTCAATTGAAACTTTTATATTTTCGCAATACGAATTTAAGTAATACGAATATGTCAAAGTACAACTTTGCATATAAATATACATAAATTTTATTCAATTGAGACGAAGGACTAACACAAAAAAATACTAGATTAAAAGAAAAAATTAATAAAATTAGTTCTCCCAAAACATATTAATGCAAAATATTTAAAAAATTAAATAGTTACTAAAAAAAATTATTTCGATGTCGATGGCTTCCTAAAATCTAACACATTCGTCTGACGCCAGACACAATGCCTTCTTTTTTTAAAGTAGAATTTCTTTGTAGCAAGCTAATATTTTTTTTATTCCTTGTTTTGTATCTATAACGCGTTCTTCGTTGGATTATATGTTTTCTAATTTGTTTTATCCACATTCAACTAGCTGAGACTAGAGATGCGACATCGCCCCAAAACCATCGATGTTTTAAACTTTCAATCAACTTGAACCCTTCTTTGAATAATGGTGGAAATTTCCATCATAACATTGAATGCCCAAAAATTATATAAAAGAACAAGTTCACTTTAAGTTGATCGTGTCTGGATATCTCTTTAATGTCCATTGCATAAAAAAAAACATAGCTGTCAAAAATAAGCAAGTGTCACTATCATTAAAACGAGCTTGAAGTTGTCATTCCGCTGTTTGTTGTAGTTGCAAAAAACGTATGATTTCGTTTTTAATTTTGTTTTATTATATTTGAGTTTCTATTGCTAAAAAAGTGAAAATGAGTGGAAGAAAGGTTTGTAACATGTGTTTCTGTTATTTTTAGAGCAATTTCTGAAAAAGTTTGCGTTTAATTTAAAAAATACCACATGATACCATCCTATTGTTTTTTGCTAAATTTATACTATAAATATATACTAAGATTTTTTTAACCATTTTTCCTTTAATTTTGAACATGAATTATATCACCTTGATTTATTTCACCAATAAAGAAAAAATCATGCAAAGAAGGGTTAAAACCCCAGTGGTTTTCCCCTGGGAGTTCGTAGGGGGTTCACCGGGGGTAGCCAACCAGCGTGACGTCATAATATCTTGCGAAAATATAAATATTTAATTGAAAAAATATTTATTAAAATAAAATGAAATGTGAGGAACCAATGTGGTGTAATATTTTCCGCAGATTTCAAATCCGTTGAAATTTTTAATTTATCTTTAAAGATCCAGAATTTACAAAAAAAAAAAAAAAAAAAACCTAAATAATGACAGTCAAATTTTTTTTATTAGTTTTGCTTTTCTTCGCTGGAGCTCAGGTGTTGCCTCGTCATCTGACCGAGGTTCAAAATTACGAGGTGTTGTCTTCGAATCTTTCCCACCCTCTGAATCCGGAGGCAGCCGAAAGCTCGGTACAGTTGTGTCCTGGGGTTTGTTTACTAACGAGTCTGTGAAATGGACTGGCCCGTTTTCACCACTTTCATGGGTGGTCCTTAATGCATCAATGGTCTATTGTGGTTCGAGTGTCAATTTAAATCCCTCCACCCCAAAGCAAGGGGGAAGCATAGAGAAGGGCAGAAGATGCAAGCTAGGGCGAACGAAACGAAAGGGGGTTTATTGTGTTTGATTGGGTTGTTTCTTATATAGGGTTATTTTCCAAAGGTTGTTACCGCTTTTCGAAACTCTTTTGTGCCCGTTAAAGAGTGGTGAATTACAATGAGAACAATACAACCTGTTTCCTGTGTGTTGAATCCCAGGTACGAATACATACAAGCATTTGACATAAAGGAACTCTGATCACCTGAAGATTCCTCACAGGTGGAATTTAGTTTCTCACGCTTTGCCTAAAACATTTATTACATCGTATAGAAAGCGGGAAGCTCTTGAAACTTCAAACGTATTGTGCGAGTTTCACTAATGCTTGTACTTCAGACTTTACTGTGGACACAGCATACCTTCTTGCAAACTTGGTCTGTGGGATAAAACATAATATCCCCTCCGCTACGACAATAGTAGAATGGCTTACAACACATCCCACGGCAATTTGACTCGAGAGGGTTATTTGTGACCCTAGGGAAAATGTTTTTCTTTTCTAATGTTAAATCTTTCGTTGCTAAGTATTTTTTTAACAATACTTTTTCCCTTAGTTTTCGTCTTTCAAATACTCTTTTACAACTTTGGGGATTCAATGAGTAATTTTGGCACGAATATAAGGTTCTCACGTTTACTACCTGAAGATCTGTTCTTCTTATTGTTATAACCGCTTATTAAGGAATCGTTATAGCACTTTTACTTACGTACTTTACTCACCACTTACGTTTGATACTTTTGAATTGTTTGCGATAGTTTCAATCCTCTTACTTTCAGTCGGTCTAATGTCTAATAAGCCTTCGTGATATAAAAAATTATCGTACAGAGACTAATCAAATTATTAGACTTTCAGTGATATATATATTGAGCAATAGTTTACAGATATTAAATCCGCTTATTGTTTGCAATATCATATCTAATAGTTATTGACCTAAATTGTAGGTTTCAACTGTTTCCATAAATTTAGACTTTCAATTTAACTAGACTTTACTTTTACAAGTAATAAATGTTGATAATCGCTATTCGATGCAAATTTTTCCAATAACTTTTAATATTTTACTCTAAGAATTACAAATTTTGTACTGGCTAATTTTTATCTGATTTACTTAAGAGAATCTATCAAAGATTGAGCAATCTTTTATTTTCTATGTATATAAAACATTAAAATTGCAGCATTCACGTTTCTTTAATCTTAATGAAGCCTTAACTCTTCACTGTCAAAACAAAATGGTAGAATGGAACGATGTTTTATTTATATATAATTAGTCTAAAATTATACGAGAGAAATATTCCAATAATTATTTTTACAAGCTTGATTGTAAACAATCTTTCAATAGTAGATTTAGACAGACGAGTGAATTTCTATGTTCTTGGGACAAAAGCTCTTTATCCTCAGATAGCCAAGTTTTAAGTTCAGAATACGATAAGGCCAACATAAAAACCTTTAGCGGTATAATTATTAAAGTCTTGGGCGTCAGGTGATGATGAAGGGGGATTCAGTTAAAGTTGATGCTGTTAGAGAAGACCCTACAATGGCCATAGACTAGCCTATCATTTCAGTAAGATCTTAGAAAATACCAGAGTTCAAAATATCAGTGACTACGGAGTTAAAAAACGAACAAGAATTTAAAAAGTTAGAAGGTTTTTTAAATTGCATGGCTTTTTCTAAACAAGAATTAGGAAAGGAAAAATTGTAAAACATAATAGATTAGATATCAAAGATATATATTTTAATTATTATTTACATTTTTAGCACGTTAAGAATACCTGTTGGTCTGTGTTTGTTACTAGTCATATCTGGCGAATTGCGCTTCAGCTGAAATTTTATTGCGATGGAGAGATCAGGAAAAGTTTTACTTCTAGTTTTGAATCATCTTTCGACGCATGACCGATGACATTATCAATGTTTATGGGGAGTAAATATTCATATAGAAATTTATTATTTTCAGTAACCAAAATGATTTTCTAAAATCCAATGGGAACTACACTTTTATGCGAATACTAAAAGTAGGTAAAAAAAATATTAGAGACTAGCGATATTAACCTTACTTGATAAAAAAATACGAGGGCTAGTTAATGTCTTCCTATTATCTATTACAGAATCCTAAAACTGTGATTTTTAAAGTGAATTAAAATATTGGCAGCAAGAAAAACAACAATATATGTAACAAGTACTTTCTCTACAAGAATAATTTCCAATATGTTTCGTAAGGATTGACATGAGTTTTATTCAGTTCAAAATATTATGAAAGCGGTAATGGTATTGGTAATATTAGTTAACGTCGTACTAGAGCAACACAACGGGCTATTGACGACAGTCCGGGATCAATTCCTTAAGGAAAAGAACCGAGGACAAGACCTCGTAATTTTGAACCACAGTCAGATGACGAAGCAACACCTGAGCTGGCACCCCACTCTCCAAACTTCCACACAAATCCAACGTGAGAAATTTCGGCCACGACAGATTTAAGGTGCACCAGCCGCCTCTACATCATACGCTTACAAACATCCATGCCCGGACCCGGATTCAAAACAGGAACCTTCCCATCTAGAGGCTAACATCTTAACCACTAATATCGGTTGGTCGGCTTTTTGAAAGCGGAGTATTAAGATTTTTTTCATAATGTACTGAGCCTATTAAATTGTGTCGGTAAAGCAAATATTAATTTCTCACAAAGAATGCAAGACAAAAATATTCATAAATTGTTATATTTGCTGAAGTCTGAGTTGCATGCTGATGAATATTCAGGACATACTTTTACTACAAAAAAAAGATTTCAGATATTAGTAGTTACGTAAAATTATACCGTTTTCAGAAATATGTTCTAGAAAACAAGTATTTTCCAAAAAATTATATTAGAAATAATGGTCTTATAATTTTTTCTATCATTCTTACTACTGGAAACATCCACCAATTTGAAAATAGAAGTGTGAAAGAATTTTTTCAGAATCGGTACTTCCACACTTTGAATGACTTCTCCAAATGCAAAAGGCACCGCCGCCTTTGTCGATGTTGTCCATTAAAACTATCCCCAAGCAACTTCACTACATCACTGTCAAGTGTCAATGGATTACCTTTGACCTCGAACCGCTCCCCGAAGGAACTGAAAGAGGTCTCTCGTCTAACTACCTACTTCCCTACTATGAAAGACAACCGCCCGAATAAGCGCCTCTCAGGACTCTGTCGAAGAATATCTTTGGGTACGGATTGAGGCGGTTCAGGATTCAGAGGGTTGGGACTGATCCCGGACCGTCGTCAATAGCCCGTTGTGTTGCTCTAGTACGACGTTAACTAAAATTACCATTACCATTACCTTTCTTCGTTGGAATCTTTTGAGCGCAAGAAATGTGCCAAATATTATTACTGTAAGTGCCATAGATTCGTCAGGAACTTTTATGTTGTTGACATTCTAAGGTATAAATAATAATTAAATTCAATTAAAAATGTTCTAGATATAATTTTAAACTTCGGGCTTCGTACAAAAATTGCAAAAAATTCGGATTCCAGTGTGCCAAAGCACATTACTGAAAGTGCCATAGATTCGTCAGGAACGTGCACATCATAAACAAACAAACAAATCCTTTTATAATAGTAGAAATGAAACAAGGCTAATGGTAGTTCAATAATTACCTGTGTGTTTAAATAGTTAAACTAAATACCGTAATTATAGCTAATCTCTAGATTTCAAAGCAATTAATAACTCGACATAAAATACTTTGCAGACGCTAGGATATAACATATTATGCAGCTATTACAACCTATTAATTTGTCTCACGTTAGCGTGGTGAGTTTGGAGAGTGGGTGCCAGCTGAGGTATTACCTCGTCATCTGGCCGTGATTCAAAATTACAAGGTTCTGTACTCGTATATTTCGCTTGGGAATGGGTCGCGCACCGTCGCCAATAGGCCGTTGTGCTGCTCCAGTGCGACGTTAATTAAAATACCTTCCTACCGATCAATTAGTCAACAGACAATTACAGGATCTTGTATAGCTAAAGGTTTTAATTGATAACGTGCTGGTCCATTTCGTGGGTAGTGGTAGCCCAGTTGGTTGAGTCACGGATTACGAACATGGGGATCGTGAGTTCGATACTCGATCTAACCTAAGACCGTCGTGTACGTGAGGGTTGAAAAAACATCAAAACGGTGATAACACTACATTTTAAGGTAAACTTGATATGTGCCATCCGAGACCATTCGGCTAAAGTGAGTAGAACCTCCGCTTTCTGTCTTGGTTTGCTTGGATTGAAAATAATTTTCATGTTTGTCATACATTCCTTCAGAAAATAATTACTTGTTTCTCAATTTTTTGACTCAAAAACAACGAATGAAGGGAATATATTTGTTTTTTGAAGTAAACTATTTTGGTCGATCACCTTGAGCTTTAAATAACGAAGGGGGTCACTCAATTTTGATCGATATATTGCATTGGCAACCTATACGCATTTCACTGTCTCATACCTGTCAACATGCTGTCAACATTGCTTCAAGACCATCGGGGATCGAACTCGTCATAAGGCTTTGAGTTTGGGTAGCCAATTCTCGGGGATAATAGTTCGATTCCCAGCACGTTAGAAGCAGAGAACCACCAGCGACCGCAGGCAAAGGAAGGCACAAGCCGACCCCCAGAACACTGCACGCAAGGAGACACGGACACCCTAGGACTTTTATTGACAAATAAAAAGTGAAACATGGGCGAACAAGGCCTGAAGATGTATACAGAAGCGAACCTTTAGAGGTCCGGGCACAGACGGATGAGTTTGTAAGGTATCGTTAGTGCGGACGCAGCCAGAGAGCAAGATACGTTGTGGTGATACAGTGAATTGAACGTGCAATTGACAAATGAACATGGTTTTTACACACCGGACGCAGCCGCAGGATGTTGATGGCGAACCTTTAGAATAGGGATTCCCAACCGGTGGTACGCGGCAACGTTTTAGGTGGTACGCAAGGATGATACGAGCGACCTAAATATTCTACGAAGTTTGTTCGATTTTTCAGTATGTACAGCCACGTTATGCTATTTCTTATGCCATTTGTTACTAGTTACTTGTGTGAGAGTGGTTTTTTCTGTGAACTTTTGTATATAACAAATTAATATAGAAACATAGTAAGTGTTGAAGAGGACTTAAGACTGAAGTTAAGCTCCATTGCTCCTGATTTTGATATTTTAATTAAAAGACAAACAACAAGTTTCGCACTAAAAATTGATTTTTGATTATGTTAATCTTTGTTTGCTTAGTTTGTACTAATTATTTAAAATTAGTTGTTTTTAGACCTGTGAGTAAAAAATAAAACTTAAATTTTCAATAATCGTTTTATTTTTTTCCTTTATTAAAACATCATTAATACAAAATACAAGTGTATTAATCATAATACATGAAGCTTTCTTAGTATTTTAATTAAAATAAAACAAGCCATTGGGCACTTTTCTGACATTAGATATATATTTCTAAACAAAATATAGGACTGGTGGTACGCCAAAAATTTCTAAAAAATTCAAGTGATACGCAGTTACTGAAAGGTTGGGAACCCCTGTTTTAGAGTATGAGAGTGATGTAAATGATAGAGACATTAAAAGATGGCAAGTTTTTAGTGGGTGATTGTTTTAGTCTATATGGTGCTGGATGAATTCGGTAGGTGGTTACTTTTTGTTTAATATATTCGGCAGGCAAAGACGGCTGAACAAGAAATGTTCAGTCCGTGTACCCGGCCTATATATAAAGAATATGTCAGCAGGTTTCGTCGACAAGCCGAGTATGGCTGGGCCGGTTTGCTGGTTGTGACAGTTTGATGTGTGGGTGCTACTGTCCCCGCGATGGACAGCCCAAATATCACGGCAATCAAGGTGAGTAGATTTATGTCACGTTAACCGGTTATCATGTTATCTTTGATATTTGTGAATGAAAATTAGGCGAATTTGTTTGACTGGCCTGTTTAGAGCCCCGATCTCAATCCGATCGCTCACTTGTGGGACATAGTGGAGTGACGAGTACGACACCGCTACCCTCGCCCATCTTCACAGCCTTGCAAGTGGCACGGTGAGCTATTCATGCTCAGACTAATAGAGAACTAGTGGAAAGTATGCCTCGACGTGTAATACAAGCAAAAGGAGGGCCCACACGTTACTAAATAGAATAATAAAGCACTTTTTCTGAAAAACATGCAGTGTCCAAATACTTTTGTCCATAGAGTGTACATCAATCCAAAATACTCTTCGTTTTTATCTTAGCTGATTTAGCTTTACAAAGTGATGTATTTCAGCTAATATTTAGATAAGTGGTGATAATCAATAAGGAATTTGTGACACTAACTTGACATCACCAATCTTTCTATTTCTCGAATTTTTGGTGTCATGTCTGAAAATAAGCAACTTCTTCAGTGGTGGATGATTTTATTACACAAAACGGCCGCGAGTAAAACAAACTTCGAAAGAATAGAAAATCTATTTTCTACAGTCGACAGTAATGTAGAATATTTCCTTGAAGGTTGGTTGCATTGGAGTTTCATGACGTAGTGTGGAAGTTTGAAGAGTGGGATGCCATCTCAGGTGTTGATTTCTTCATTGACTTATATTGCTTCAGGTTTTGACCGAGGTACAAAAAAAATTACATAGCGCTGTCCTCAGATATTTCTCTTGTGGATTGATCCCGGAACGCTGCCAATAGCACGTCGTGCTCCAGTGTGACGTTAACTGCTACCTACCAGTGAGTTTTACTATGCAAGGGCTATATTTGACCAAGCTGCTCCAAACGCAAGACATGCAGTGTTGAGTTATGGACAAAACGCACAATGAAAGTTTTAAGAAAGAAAATGCACCCAGGGAGGAATAGAACCTGACCGTCATCGAACCTGAGCTGTTTACAGCTCACAGGTTGCTAGCGCAGTGGACAAACCTATTGAGCAACGGCGGTCCCGTTTCCACGAAGGTACTAGAGAAAACGACGTAGTTGGAATCTTTGTAAACACACATTGTACAGCGGGAAAATAAAATAAGAAATTTAAGAGTGTATTCCAATTTTCTCTAAAAATCGTACAGTCTCACCGTTCGACCGTATAATCTTACCATTCAACCTTATGCCCGGTGCACACATCCGATTTTTCAACATGCGCGGCACAGATGCCCAACTATTCACACATAACCGTGAAATGACGCAAGTACTCATTTCGCGCCATTTGCGATATATATTCTATCGAAGAAAACGTGTTTATTTCGCTTACTTGGTTTAAAAAAAATTGTATTTTGAAACAAAATAGACGTTACTGGATACAACCATTTATGAATTATTATTTATATTCCATTTGTTTATGAAAACAAGGTAATTCAGACCGGAGAAGCGTGTGCGGCGAGCTGCGAAGCCGTGGGGAACTTCGGTACAAATCGCACGCAGGTTGGACGTGCGTCGCCGCAGCGGCGACAGAGGCATGTGTGCACTACTCTATTGGATCTAATGTATCTCAGACCGTACTTGCGTTGCGGCAGCGGCGCAGCAAGTTGAAAAACCGGAAATGTGCACCGGGCCTTATTCTGTACATTGTACGGCCAAACCATACAAGTTGGCAGGTATCCAATCAATTGTTCGATAAAAAGGAACCTTTATCTTAGCTTTCAAAAGCAAGCTATTTTTATACATCTTGAGGAAGGTAGTTAATTATCATAACACTGGAGCAACACAACGGGCTATTGACGACGTTCCGGGATCAATCCTCAAGGGAAAGGACAATGCCTCGTAACTTTGAACCACACTCAGAAAACGTCATACATATTGAAGTGGCTCAGTTGGTTTGGCCTCTGTGGTAACATCCCATGAGTTGTTGGCAGATGCGATTCCTCCTTGTGTGTATTTCTCTCTTCTGTGTTAGTAAAGTTTTCCTGGTATGTGTCTATTTCCTTGATGTTGTTTGGCGTAGGTTGCCCAAATACGGCCTTGTCTCCATAAAATCTAAAACCAACCATGCATCTTGAAAACGTGTGTGGGAGCTTTAAGGTTCACCTTGCTCAACCTCTTAGCGTTTTTTCGAGCAGGACACAAAGTACCCTTTGCTAAGAGCTATAGAAACCTAAAAATACGTTGTTTTTCTTGTCCTTGAAAGTCATTTTGTAATCCATTCTGCTAAACCACAACAGCATGCGAGTTTACATAATATCTAATCTCAAAAAAAGGATAATCTTTCTAAAACAAACGAATACCTCACAGGACAAAGTATTGTTCTTTGTTCTAGTATTGATCAAGGTGAACGGTAAGAACGCAAAAATGTCTTCCACTTCTGATGTTGCCAAAGACGACCACAAAAACACAATAGCATGCCTATTTTAAAAACAAGTGTAACTTTTTATGTCTCCTCAAGGAGGTCAAAATCCTCATTCTTGAACAACATTCTAAATATGAAACATCGCGTCGGAGGTTTTCTTCATTGAAAACCTCCGAATTCTCTCTCCTTTTTTAAAGTCATTGTTCCACAAAACACGTGATAACATCGATGGATCTTCGCCTACAAAACACACGAATAAGTTACGCATTGTTCTACATAAAAGCGTGGGAAAAATGGCCGACATCACATTCAATCGAAATTTTAATCGATAACGAAAGCGAAGAGTATAAAAAAGTTATTCGAAACTCTCTCTCGCCATACCAGTCTGGAATGGTTACAATCCTTTAATTGACCATCGCGCCGTGACCGAGCGGCTACCAATTTAAAACTTTCGCTCCAAAGGGGAAATTCAGACGCGGAAAAGGCTGAAACCAGAAACGTTAAAAAAATTCCGGTTCTTGTCACCTTGCTTTCGGTTGGAAAGACGGAGACCTACATTTTCCAGATTGGAACAAAACAAACGAATTGCAACTTGTTCTTTTTTCCTTTCTTGTTCTTCTGGACGCTTTCTGTTCGGTGAAAGCGGGTTTTTAAGTATCAGACGATTTTCGGCGCGTGAACCGAGTTGTGCTCTACCGCTGCTGCCTCTCCGATCTTCTCTCGACCCGGTATCGAGGAATGGGGAATCTTCGTCTCTTTGTGGCTCTGACGGTGCTATGTGCCGTGTTCGGCAGTAGTAAGTGCCATTTTTAGTTTTGTTCTTTCATAAATTCGAATTAGTTTATTTAATTTAAAACTCTAAACTGTCTGTCACTTTCGGTATTAGAGTAGGTGTCATATTTCATTTTATACTTTCATTAAATTCGAATTTATTTATTTCTCTGAACTGTGTGCCGTATTCGTTAATTGTAGATGCCTTTTTTTGTTTCATTCTTGCATTAAATTCTAATTAATTTTTAAAAATTTATTACTATGAACAGCGTGCAGTGTTAGGCAGTAGTAAGTGTCATTTTTCGTCTTATTACATAAAATTCGATATTATCACCGGTGGTTTACAACGAAAAATTAAATTTTATGGCTACAAATTGTAATCACTTCTGAAATTTATTTCAAGAATTTTCTAATTTGTTTTGAAATGAAATATCGTCGGCTTATAGCAAAAACTCATTTATTTATTTAATTAACTGTTTTTTCTCTGCACAAAAATGTCCAATTACAGACGATAAAATGCTAAACATTTGCAAAAGACAAACACAAATATAGTTAGATAAGAGATCATACAAAACACTTCATTGAAACAGGTTACTTATTGAATTGAAATCATAAAATATATCAACCTCCGAATAAGAATTATATCTTTTCTATTATAAAAGAAAAATTGTCAGTCTTTTTCAGGTTTACTCTCTTTGTGATTGGTAGATAGCGAGTCACGTGATATCGAATCTTGTGGTTCAACGAGCTAATGAATTTGGAGCACGCGCAGACGATAAACACAGTTATATTTTTAAATTAATTTATTCATTCATAAAATTTGAGAGTACGCGCAAGAAAGTTTACAATGTTTTCAGAAGAACCGGCAAATTCGGTCGCCGTTTCTATAGCAACAGTCGAATATGAAAATCTTTCAAAGTATTATTACAACAAGGATCAGCTAAAACATTTAACATTATGATGAGATTTTCTCTGAATTCTAACAATATGTTATTTATTTAACAATTTCCTTTTTTATGTGGAAATGAGATGTTTTGTTCTTGACATTTTTTGAAACATTTTGTTTTATTTACCGTATATTTCCATGTATAACCGAGAATATTTGGAACGTTTTCTAAAGCTAAAGTGCGGGCTTATATACGAATCCGCTAATCTCGCAAAGAAAGGCAATTTTCCGTTACTCGGGCGCTTGGGATAAATATCGCAATGGGAAGGGAACCTTCAATTAACGTCGTACTAGAGGTCCGGGAACAATCCAGCAGCGATCCAAATGGGGATGGAGTTTGAAGCAATCCCCTCCCTCTTCATTGTTGAAAAGTATAGTTCGCGATTTTGCTATACAGGGCTGTAAAAAATTTTGTTAAAGTAATATCCTTACGAAGTTTTGAAGCAATAGAATTGAAATTATTTCTCATTTTAGAAGAATGTACCTCTGAGGATTCATACATTTTAAAATAAATACCCCTCAAAAATGTATTCTGTATTCCCAATATCCATGATATGGCTGGCGTAATAAGAATTCAAAATTACAGACAGATATACCCGCTACAAACTACAGCATCAAATAAAAAAAATCATGAAAGTAAGGATTTAGTGTCTCAGAAAAAAAAATATCAGTTAACTTCTCTAAGTTGACGACATATTCTTTGAATTGATTTCATTGGCATAGTTAAAATATTTTCAAATTGTTCTCCTTATTTTCAATTGTGTATATTCTTGTTGACTTGTTTTACTTTACATAATTATCTTAATGTTATGAGGATTCATCTGTTTTTATATATTGGTTTAAAAAGTGGATAATACGTTACAGTTATATAAAAACTAAATTATATAGTCCAGGAAAGTATGTAGAAAATATTATATCCCAAACAGAATTATCAAGAAAATCACTCAAATGCGCGCCGTGTTCGGCAGAAGTAAGTGCCATTTTCGTTTTGTTAAAGAATCACTCAACTTATGTCACTTCACAACAGATTCGGAAGTAATAAATTGCAGGTCAATAAGTCGGGAAAAAATTATTATGCCCAAAAGAACATTTACATCTATTCATCAACGGAGAGAGAATAGGTGTAACTCAAAAGGAAGTCAATGACAGGTGAAAAGAAAAGCAAGGAAGATATGGAAAGAGATGAATAGATGTATGTCATAGCGGAGTTGTTTCGAGATGATGTCTGTTTGCTTTTCACAGCAATTGGACTTCAAGAATCCAATGCATTTCTAAAGGGTGCAATGTTTCGATCTTTTAGCAACGTAATTAGGCCACCCCATATCGAGGGTCCCCTGTCCCAGTAGAGGAAGGAATAATAGATCACGAGAAAAGACCCACTGCGCATATTATCTGGATTGGATGCTAGTTTCAATGGGAAGAATGAGTTAGAGAGGGTAGAGTTTGATGAAATTACTCATTGCTCATGACAAACGCCATCAACTACTCATAGTACGACACCATTTGAGTATGAAAGGATGGGTTAATGACTTTTTTATGTTGAAAATCAGGCTTTAATTGACGTTTCCCACGCATTTAAAGTCTTTGAGTTTCGCCGCGAAAAGTCAATCTTGAAAAAATCATTTTAGTTTCAGATATGTACTATTGATTTTTAATCACCGAATTTTAATTTTTTTTATTTGAGGGATGCCACTCTTCTCAGTTTATATAGTAATACCCCACTGGCATGATGACTAGAGAGGGCTGGAAAATATAAATGGTGTTTTTAATGTAGAGTGAATTCTATTTCTAAGTTTTTTCATTCAATTTTCAAAGCTTCCCAATGCATGCATGTCACTTGTTCATTGCCCAAAACCTAATCGAAGTATCAAATCCATGCAACCAATACTTCCCCAGGTTCCATTCAATCCGCAATCCCGTAAACAAATCAAGTAAAAATAGCTTTTTCCACCATCATGAAAATAGCTGAGAGACTAACAGCATGTTGATGCAGGATATGAATCCACAATTCTTATGATAGAACCACTACTAATTCCTTTAATAAAAGTATACATCAAAACTTATATCATATATGTATTAAAGTTATGCTATGTATTAAAACATGTATGGGTTATTTTTGCTTATCTCACTTGGCACGAATAAATTACACCAACCCGTAAGACATGTCCTGCTGCGCATTTGACCCAGGGATACACTGGGCTGACTACAGGTGTACCAGTCATGAATCGATGGAGTCCACACCCCAATTCTATTTATACTAACTTTAATTTTGGAAGCAATTTCTTCATGGATAAGTCTGCCGTAAGGTGGTAACGCGTCTATACCTATTTGGCAAAAGTTCGATCGTTTCGTTTTCTTGATCGATTTAACCCTCCAAGTGGTTGAGACGTCTCGTCCATCAAGATCTGATCAGTTTTGCTACTGCAAAGATACCTCCTCGAAACAGCCATCAGGAGGGTTAAGCTGTATCATGTTCCTCTCACACATGCATATCATTTTGATGACGATACTTCTGCTGGTAAGGACACTGAAGCATTTCCACCTCTTGACTGAGGTGTACGGAGCTTCGGCTTTCTGAGATAAGATGTCCGTATACACTACCCTACAATAATGGACCTGACCCCAGCGGATTTGCATAAAATCCGACTACTTGTTTGGGGGTGTTTTTCGTGGTATGGCCTGGGACCTTTGCATGGTGTTCCTGGTCAATTGAACGCCGACACGCCTACATGAACATTTTGGACAATCGGGTTCTTCTTACGCTCTGGCAATTCTATGGAATGGACGAATGTTACTTCCAGAACGACAACGCTGCATGTCACGTTGCAGCCTCTGTCAAGCAGTGGTATCGAGATATGGATGTAAAACGTCTTCCATGGCCTGCTCAGAGCCCCGACCTAAACCCCATAGAACATGACGAGTTAGAGCGACGCTTACGGACTAGGCAACCCCGTCCGAAATCTACAAGCTGAGTTGGTGACATTCTTGCAGCAGGAATGGACACAAATACCCATAGCTGTGTATCAAAACCTAGTTGAAAGTATACCCAGAAGGGTTGCTAGTGTCATTGCAGCACGTTGGGGTCCATCTCCCTATTAAAGCATGCATTATTTCCCTTATACCATCACATCTTGCTGTCCGGTCCGTTATTATAGGGTAGTGTATATGTCCAAATATCCTTATGTACTTATTAATGTCTTCTTTCTTTAAGCTTCCCTCGAGGGGACATCTTTTGGTGGCTTCAAGAACACGAGATACCTTAATGATCTATTCTTTTCCCATGGGGTTTTCTGGCACTTTGGGTCGCAAACCCAGGATGCCCAAGCGATCTTTCTCTTTTATATCCTTTCCATCCTTTCTTTTCACAATTAATTGACATCGTCTGGCTTGTGCTTGGCGCAGCTTGGCTGAATGTGGTTTTTTGCGCCATGAAACACAAGACTAATCTGTCTTTAAGCTTGATATGTTTTAGCTGTTCTTTTCTTTTTCTTTATGCAATAGTTATACACTTTCACTATTATAAACTCAGCAAAACCATTTATGACGTTTGGAACCGAAATCCCCTTTAGACATCGGGAGATGGTACTATGGTACTGGTGACTCTTCTCTTACGTGTGGGCAAGAACCCTTCGAACAAGCGCACGTAGACCTGATTTATTCTTCTGCATAAAAATCAGTTCTGGCCAAGATAACGACCAGGACAACTCGGCAAGATAACTACCATGGCAAGATAACGATCATGGGCTACCAACTGGGCAAGATAACTACCATGGTACTCTTCCATCTACTTCGACTTTTGTGTTCTGGCATTTCCTGATATAAAATACTATGATTTTTATATTATGCTTGTTTATTTCACTTTTAACTAGCAGATAGGTGCATATCATCTGCGCTAAATTTTCTTGATTAATTTCTAAATTTCTTGATTTCTTATATCTATACATGGAACAATATCGTTATCCAAAGGGTTGCGAGTTCGAATCCAACCAAAGACCGTCGTGTACAAAGGGGACTGGTGCACGTTAAATCCGTCGGGGCCTTAAATGTCCTCAAGTTGGCGTGATGTGCAGTTTGGAGAGTGGGATACCAGCTCAGGTGTCATTGTCATCTGACCGTTCTTTAAAATTACGTAATGTGGTACTCGGATCTTCCCTTCGGTAGTTGATTCCGGCTATCGCCAATAGCCCATTGTGTTGCTCTAGAGCGACGTTAATTAAGTACCTATCATATGAAATATGATACCTATCATATGAAATATGATACCTATCATATGAAATATGATACCTATCATATGAAATATGATAGGCACTTAGAATTAGATATGAATATCATATCTAAATTAAATAAATTTATCCAAAGAAAATATATATATAACAGTATTTCAGTTACTTTTACTAGTGTTTATTCGTATTTCCAACAAAGTCCATGGCAAAAAAACACACTTCGGTCATATTACCGCAACCATATTATGAACGTCTACTTCAATTACATCCCATTCCATTGCTCAAGGGATGTTCGGCATTATTTGTTACTAAGCTTACTTTTTCACTTATTTTCTTTTCTGCTCCAAGTTCTCTTTTCCAGATTTCTTTCTGCCTTCTGTAACCATACTGCTAATGATTTTATTCAAAATTTGCAAGAACACATGACAAATACGAGATACTTTAAGATCAATCGCAAGAACCTTCAACAAAATAAAGAGCCCAACTAAAATTGATTAAGTTCGGGCCACATGTTTCCATTTCGTTTAAAGATAACCATTCACAGCGATTCCCACGATCATTTTCTAAAGCTATCGAAATTAATACAATGAGGAAATGAGCTCAGTAACGTTTTTCATTCCTCAATCGCATTGGATTGAAACAGAGGCCGTTTGGTACAAGCATACGGTAAACAATACATGTTTCTCCAACCGTAACTAGGAAATGGGTATCCCTTTCACGATTTGAGGGAAAATTGGACCGCAACGATCGATATTTATGTTACTAGAGAACTGTTTTCTCCGACTCTGCTTCTGTCCTTGATTTAAAATTCCTGTCTCCAACACTCTCGATATCGTATAAATTGGAGCATTCGAAATATTCGAACATTCAGCATATGGTTCGATGTGAGATGATTCGATAATGAGTTCCATTTCGAAAGATAAGTGATATTTCCAAAAGAGTTCACGCCGTGATTGACTCCGTGACAGTTGTTGGCTATATTCCTTTATTGGCGTAACTTGCCATGTACTTGGCGAGCGCCAAGAACGTTACCAACTTCTCAGTTTATGCCTGATCTCGACGCGATAAGACGATCTAGCCAGAGGTTTCAGGAACTATTTTTTGAATGCTTAGAGAATTGTACAACGATTTTGTGTAATAGGGAAAGTGCAACTCTTTTGTGTACTTCATAGTACAATTTTCAACCAATGCAAATAAAAACAGTTACAGTTCACTAAAGTTTGTATTTTTGTATGAGCCCCGATAGAATGTTTTAAATGACTTCTGTTTCGGAAGAATGAAAATTTAGGAATGGTCATTTCTCTGTTCTTTTATTCCTGTATTTAATGACATGAGAGGAATTTTCTGTGTAAATAAACCAAACTGTAATTAGTTGGTATTGAGTTGAATCAACGTCACACTGGAGCAACGCAACGGGCTATTGGCGATCCGAGAACAAAACCTCTTAATTTTGAACCACGGTCAGATGACGATTAACTAAACGGAAAGTGAAGATTTTGCCTCCGCTACCCAAACAACCTCGCATGATAGAAATCGGGGTTATCTTGAAATGCAGTTTATCGCTGTTTTGGGGACGTTTGGCGTTCAATCTATTTAAAGTTGACCCATGTACTATTCTATATCATTTCAGAATTTATTCATGAAATCTCATTCGATAAAGAAGACAAGTGCCGGCACGTTCAGAATACGTACACGGAACATGTATATCGCAGCAGAAACACTCCTACTTTTAGCTTGACAGAAAAAGCTTCTCATGAACGTAAAAAGTATCTTCCTCTTCGAAAGTAAAGTTGTTCATAATTACGAGGTGTTGTCCTCGGATCTCTCCTATCAGGATGGATCACGGACTATCTCAATACCCGTCATGCTATTCCAGAGAGAGTGTGACGTAATCAACTATCTAACATTTTACTAACTAACCTCTAACTTACGTAACTAACATTTAAATTTTTTCAGGGACATATGAATAAATATTAGTTTGAGGGCTGAAAAGTAAATTGATCTGTGTTTAAATCTTAAGTAAATTCAACTATCTACATTCAGAAGAAAAAAAATGTTTTCAAAAAATTAATTTTTAAAATGTGGTCAGCAAAAACATAAATGTAGAATAATTTCCCCCTTGTCCCGAAATAAGTGTCACATCTGAACACTTTTTATTTCGCATAATTTAATAGTTTTTCTTCAATCTTGAAATAAACTGAACCGACGTGGCCACCACTTGTTTACGGTGTGAGGCAACCTAAGAATGTGCCACTTGATTGCCTTTTTTTTAAATTCTTAACAAAGTAGGTAGTTAGTTGAATCGACGTCGCATTGCAGCATCACGATTAATTAACGACGACCGCGATCAACCCCGAAGTGAAAAATCCAAGGTCAACACTTCGACATGTGAAAAAAGAGCCATGTACAGATGTCGAGTTTTTTTAAACAAAGGCAAGTGAAAAAAAATCGAAAAACGAAACTTTTTAAAAGTACGCAGGCTGGAAAAATAAAAAAGTCGTAAAATTTTCTTAACATTGCAAATATACACTACCCTACAATAATGGACCGGACGCCAGCGGATTTGCAAAAACATCCGACTACTTGTTTGGTGGTGTTTTTCGTGGTATGACCTGGGACCTTTGCATGTTGTTTCTGGTCAATTGAACGCCGACGCATACATGAACATTTTGGACCATCAGGTTCTTCGTACGCTCTGGCAATTTTATGGAATGGACGAATGCTACAGGACGACAACGCTGCATGTCATGTTGCAGCCTCTGTCAAGCAGTGGTTTCAAGATATGGATGTAAAACGTCTTCCCTGGCCTACTCAGAGTCCCGACCTAAACCCCCAAGGAACATTTGCGGAACGAGTTAGAACGACGGTTACGAACCAGGGAACCGCGTTCGAAATCTACAGCTGAGCTGGTGACATTCTTGCAGCAGGAATGGACACAAATATCCATATCTGTGTATCAATACCTTGTTGAAAGTATACCCAGAAAGGTTACTAGTGTCATTGCAGCACGTGGGGGACCATCCCCTATTGAAGCATGTATTCTTTCCCTTATACTATCACATCTTGCTGTCCGGTTCATTATTGCAGTATCGCCATTTGGAAGTAATGCCTGCAAAATAGTACTTATTAACCTTCCTGAAGTTATCATTAGAAGAAAACTCATCACATTTCGATGGACGATATCTTTCGTCATTAGAAGAAAACTGAAGAGATCTTGATCTAGACATCATACCAAAGTCGTCAATATATTGACCTCGCGATACCTCGTCTTCAGCAAAATTAGTCAGATCTTGGTGAACAAGATATCTCGTTTAAATTACTAGGAGGATTAAGAAAGAAAACCTGAGACACGAAAATCGCCTTCAAAGTAATAATAATTGCACAATCCTGATGCTGTAGTTAAATCTAAGCACTGTTTTATCATGTAACGTTTGAGCACATTCGAAAAGTAAACCTTTTGCTTTAATATGAAATCTAGCTCCATTCCATTGCTTTCACAAATGTAAAAACTATTTCGGTACAAAATAAAAGTACTGAATATGACATTTTTTGGGGGAAAGAAGGTATTTTTTTTGAGGAGGGGGGGGGGGTATATGAAGTTTCTTGTCATTAGAAAACTCACCAGATCTTGATAGACGAGATATCTCGTCATTAGAATAAAATTAAATTGACCAGTACTTGACAGACGAGATATCTTATTATTAGAATAAAATTGACCAGATCTTTATAGACGAGACATCTCGTTATTAGAATAAAATTGACCAGATCTTGATAGCGTCATCACCAAACAATCGGCAACGTTTGGATGACGAGATATCCTGTCATTAGCAAATTGGTCCGATCTTGAACAAGATTTCTCATCCAAACCACTTGGAGGGTTTGGAGAGTAAGAAGGATTCCCTTCAGTATATTGCCTTGAAATTGCAGCTGGGGTATTGATTCATTCATATCGATGGCGGTTGCAGCTGTATGTAGGGAATACAAAAGGTTAAAATATGCAAGAAGGAGAAAGTATTGACCAATTCGGCCTTCGATGCCAGTAGCTTCTTGTCTGTCCGGACGGCATTGATGAAGCTCGTTTTTTGGAGGTTGAAGAACCCGGTCAAGAATTTCTAATCAATACTTCTATCAAGGCAGTCGCATGGTCAAATGAAAGAAGAAGCTGTTTTTGTTCTTTACTTTAATATCTATATTCAGACGTATGAAAGGGGATAAAGAACTTCTAAATCCAGTTCAGGATCAAGAAAAACTTAAAATCATAGTTTACGGGTGAATCGCTATTATCCTTTAGGCGCTTTGCATCCTTTTTAAATAGGTTGAATCCCCGTCGCGCTGGAGCAAAATAACGGGCTATTATCCTTTTTAGACCAGAGTTTGTTTTATAAGTCTTTTCACCTTGAAAGAGGTTCTTTGATGAAGAAAATAATAATTTAAGTTTTTAGAAGTAAAGGAAACAATACCTAATACGATAATGGTTACTTGTACACGTAGACTGATCATCGTGTACGCGGAATCTGGTGGACGTTAAATCTGCCGTGGCCTCAAATGTCCTCACGTTAGCGTCGCGTACAAGCTTGGAGAGTGGGGTATCGGCTCAAGTGTTGACCTCGTCATCTGACCGTAGTTCAAAATGACGAAGTGTCATCGGATCTTTCCCTCGGGATTGATACCGAACGGTTACCCATAGCCCGTTGTCTTGCTCCAGTGTGACGTTAATCAACTACCTACCTGCTGTGAAGGCATCATTTCAGAAGCAAAAGTGGAAGGAAAACTGTATCTATATTTTAAAATTTTTGGGACAAATAAGTAAATATTAGTTTGAGGGTTGAAGAGTAAATCCATTTGTATTTAAAGTCCCTGTTTTAAGCTTTCACAGTTCGATATAAGTAAATTCAGGCTAAATTAAGTACAACCAGATAATTGTTAATACCTACAACAAACGTACTTAATTTTAAGTGCTGTTAAAAGAAAGTTCTTATATAATGAGCCATAATTAGCCATAGCTGCAAAAATCCTTCCAGTCCCGTTTAACTGAAATAACAAAGCTTCAGAAATAATTACATATCCTTCTCATTTAGAGTGTCTTACTTTCTAAAAATATTTACTATGCTACGACTCATGAGCTCTTCATATTTAAGTTCAATTGTGATTTTCGCCTCTTAAGTTTTTTCTATTTATATTCGAATATTACGTACAAGATACTGACAATATGTTTTAAAATTAGCCCTTCTACTGAAATTGGTTATCATTTTTCAATGCTAAGCCCAATAAGTAACTGAAATAGTTGAATTGATTATATACAACTTGGATCACAAGACGTCTTGAAAAGACCACAATCAACATGCATTTAAATCCGGGAAATTATAAACTCCCCGGATTTTTCAGAGAAATCATCAATTCAATTCGAATGCATTGCTCGAATCGGTTTTGTGTACAAAAGATGCGTCAATTGTTACAGCAGTTCTAAAATCATATGCAGATTTTTGTTTTTTATTTGTAGTACTTCTGTTAGTTCTTGTTAGTAACACTGTTTATTTTGTTGTTTCAATGTAAATTTTTTTTATTAATATCTCATTGAGTTTTGTTTGTCCAAACTTTCCTTGAAATCTCAGGAATTACAATTGGAATAAGATGGTCAGGCATTACCATCTTTAGGCCTGGTAACCTTAAACCTTATATGTAACGACAAACAATTGAAACTAATAGTCCGATTTCGATTTAAATTCTGAATCCAAATTCGATACCAATCAAACTTAACTTGTAAGAACAAAAGGTTGTCTTCTGTCGAACTAGAATGAAGATAATAGAACGTTCGGACAGACAGTTCCTCTTTTTTCTCTTATGAATGATAAAGATCTAAAAAACCGTGGGAACTATATCAGAATTCCATTTCTAGCTTACAACGTTATACGCCATTTAAAGATGTCGCTGAATACTCTATCTGTTCAGAATACAAATAATTCAACGTACTTTTAAAACATGGCAGTGAAGAATTCTGTCGAACATTAAGTATAGCTTCGGGTGCTTCGATAGGCTTTGCATTCACAGTTGATATGCAATAGAGCGAAAAATGAGTGTCTTAATCCTTGTTTGTTTCCCTATCCATTGTAAAAACTACTGCTAATCCCAGACGCGGAATCAAGTTCTTTTGAGATTTTCGCAGCTTTCAAAAGCATTAGGGTCAAGCGTAACTTTCGGAATAAATTTTAATATCATTTATTGCTTCTGGTTTTTATGAATGGGATGATGATAGGGGGTTTGGGAAGGACATTTTCCCAATGTCCTTCAAAACTAGCTCACCTTCGGAATCGGCGACATTATTCACGATATTTGTGATAGTCATTTAAAATCATCTCTTAATGAATCTTATCTTCACATAATTTATTCGGAATGCTGGAATTTAACTTTTATATCCTCGAATCGGAACAGGCTTTAGGCTTCTTCCGTGTTTTTAGAATGGAACGAGTAACATTGAAAACAGTGTTATCAGTTATAGGGAAAATGGCCCCACCTATTCTCTTATCCGCGTTGTTTCCGGAAACATGTTTACGAGCCCTTTAAGTAGAAATGAGGCTCCTAAATTGTTTCATTGACCGTAGTTAATTGTCATTCTATTTTAATATAGTTCGAATTTTCTACAATTATGTATGTAAATGATAATTAAAGTAATTATATATGTGGGGTTTGTCAATAAGTATTTGATAGACGATGTGTGTTTCGGTTTTTATGTATTTTATATTTACGTTCAGCAACGCGAATTTTCCTTCCAAGTGGTGGAAAACATGCAAAAAATTTTTTTGTCCCTTACTGTTCAATCCACCTGAAAAGTAAAGAATTTGTTGTCTGGCTTTCGAAAAGAAACAAATTGCTGACTTTTTAAAAAGTAGAATGTTTTTTGACTTATTTTTAAAAAGTAAAAATTTTTTTTGACTGACTTTTGAAAAGCAAAATGGTTTTTGAATGACTTTTGAAAAGTAAAAATTGCTTTGACAGACTTTTGTAAAGTAAAAATTATTTTGACTTACTTTTGAAAAGTAAAGTTTTTTGGCTGAATTTTAGAAGTAGATATATATTTACAGCCTTATTACTTTTCGTTATTTAAGCTATACATTTACTGTATTACAATATATGCTAAGAGTTACGACCACGAACAATAATGTACGCCCGACAACTACCGACACGTGGATTTCGCGGTTACTTGTTCTTCAGAACAATTTACGCCTTTTTAAACACAATTTGTTTCATTTAGTTATCACACAATATTATTCTTGTCATTCACTTTTTTAAAAGTAGTTTTAAATTTTAATTATCTTTAATTTGTTTACACATTTACGCACAAAATCTTTAGAAATGGTTTGTTAATTACTTTATTCATCGGGAATAAGGCCGCTAAATTGTTTTCCTTCAAGATTCAAAAAATTTCGAAAACAGAAAAATAATTTAATGCCACTATTAGTTTTTACATTTACTAGATAATATGGTATATTTTAAATAATATCATGAAAAACATCATGTAATTGTATCAGAATTGATCTTTCGGTTAGAGAGATATTGAGTTTATATCAAATGCAAAACAAAATATATCTAGAATATATTTTCGATTGTACTTCAATTTAACTTACAGATAAATGAAACAAAGGTAAATTATTGTTTTGTTCAATTTGTTATACTTCATTTGGTTTGTTTAAAAAATGTTACAATTCGTCAATAGATGGCGACAGCACATATTTACAAACGGACTGGTTAAAATATCAAAACCCTGCCAAATACATTTGGTGAAGACTAATAACGGACTAGCTAGGATTGTTGGTGCCACAGGTGAGAACGAAGCAATTCCAAACAATTTATGGCTCTTTCGACTGGGCAATGATTTTAGCAACATACCATTTAGCTCTTGGGTACATTTACGACTGAGACTCGTCATGCTCTTGTTTTGTCTATGTTATGACAAGTCTAATTCGTCATTCAAGCTAGGACAAAATTAAACATTTACATTCTTGTTCATGACAAGAAGGATTGGTGTTACGAGACTCTCATTGAATCAAATTATTCAATCCTCTCTTCTCTACAAAAATACACTTTATTTAATCTGACTCCATACACGGCTGTGTTATCAGACATTCATTTTCGGAATGAACGCGATCAGAAGCTGAGCGATCTCTCTCATACTGTTGCCAGTCTTATCAAACGAAATGATACGAAAATATAACAGTAACTAGAGTGCAAACGATAATACGAAAATATAACAGTAACTAGAGTGCAAACGATAATACGAAAATATAACAGTAACTAGAGTGCAAACGATAATACGAAAATATAACAGTAATTAGTGGACAGACGACAGTACGAAAATATAACAGTAACTAATGTTCAAACGATAACCGAACTACTTTTTTTTCAAATAAATCTGTACCCAAGGGATTAATTCAAGGAAATAGCATTAACACCTTCGATTCTCACCATATGCAAGGGGTCACTGCAACCCGGTTGGAAAAGTAGCAGATAAACAATCGGGGTATAACAAGTTCGAAACTTGATCCAACCAAACCCGTCGTACCCATGGGGAGGGGGGGGGGTTGCACTTTAAATCTATCAGGGGCTCAAACGGAGAGTGGTGACATCGACATCTGGCCGTGGTTCAAAATGACGAGATGATGTCCTCGAAACTTTCCCTTCTGGATTGACCGTAACCAACAGTCCATTGTGTTGCTCTGTTTCGACGTTAAAACTACCTACCTCACCACGTGCACAAAAGTTTCCATCTGTTTTAGTCAAATATATTGATTTAACATGAGCAACTGCTGTTACCAAATCGACCCAAGTTTGATTTTACGACCAAGTATCCATGAAATGGGAATCATTTTTAAGAATATTTTGTCACCATGGTATCGAGGACTTTGTTTATGAAGACGAAGTCATTTCAGTTTTTGATGGTGACGAGATCAAGGGCCCCCCTTCTTCCAATGACGAGATATCTCGTCTATCAATACCTCTTGGATTTGCTGACATGGTACCATCTTCGAGACAACAACCAGTATGGTTAACAGAGTAAATTTCTTCATCGTATTTCTCTGTCCATCCAAGTTGATGAAAGGTATTGGCAGTTTTAGAATTTTGGTGTTGTTCTTCGTTTAGTAGACTGTTTTGAGAACTACCATACTCAATAATCGTAGTAAGGCAACATAATAGGCGAATTAGTCTTTCAATAAATTTTCAGAAACAAATGTTATGGGTCAATTTTATAAATTATCAATCTTCCAACTTTCCTGCAAGGGTATTTAAATGTGATTCCTCAGTCAAGGCTCAGGACATTTAAAAATGACACTATTAGGTTGAAATGAGGTTGAAAATTCTAATAAGGAAATAATTTAGAATCCATTGAACCCTCACATAGACGAACATCGGAACGTTTAGTATCAGTTACAGAACAGTTAAATTAGTTACTTGCAATTTTCTGTTAGTCACATTTTTAAAATCAAGTTGCACTAGAGTGAAACGAAGAGGAGAGGTTTCCAATTCGCGAGGATTTCCGGTCAGTTTTTGTCCGCATATTTTGTTTCTATTTTAGTTTCTTCGTTTCGTCGGCTCAATCAAGCAACATGCTAAATAAGCTCCATCAAAAAAAAAATTTAAGCTTCCTGCTTCTCTGTATATATTTTTCACAAGCTTTTTAAAAAACACACCTTTCAAACTCCACAATCGTAAATCAAAACACAAAAAAAAAGATAACTATTTTATCTATTCATTTCCTTCTTCCTCTTCAGACCATGGTTCAAAATTGCGTGGTGTTGTCCTCGGATCTTTCCCATCGGGTTTGATCCAGGACTGTCGCCAATAGCTTGTTGTATTGCTCCAGTTCGACGTTAATTAAAATACCTACCTACCTTCTTCCTCTCGCGAGCTGTGGTAGGTTGCGAGTTCGAGACGATCAAATCAAAGGCCGTCGTGTGTATGGGGGCTGGTGTACGTGAAGTCCGTTCCTGGTATCAAATGTTCTCATGTTGGTGTGGAATTTTGCAGAGTTGAGTGTCGGCCTAGGTTGTTCTTTGTGGACGATAAAAAAAGACACTTTTTGTATCCAAATTCTTATACTAGCATAACAAATATATTTTTGCAAATATGCACAAATATATATTAATATATTTTTTGCATAACAAATTCTTACAATCTATTTACAAGCTACATTTTAAAAATTTACAGACGAGATCCATCACCGATACAATAGAGAAGACAAAAGTTAGCGCAACCGCACTCGTCTGCGATTACACCAAACTCTGAAGTCATCTGCATAGCTAGACCGAAAGAGAGAGAGCCCCCTATTAAGTACTCTGTTCAGGATGACGAGACGTTACAAGGAAATGACATCATCATCTCACTGTGGTTCAAAAGATGTTGTCCTTGGATCTTTCCATTCGGGATTGATATCGATCTGTCGCCAGTAGCCCGTTGTGGTCTCCAGTGCGACTTTAATACCTAACAAAAGATGTAAAACAATAGAGAAACTGGGTTACTGGAATTGGCGTCAAATAGCTCATTGAAGTGGTAGCCGTATGGTAGCTCTGATAGCCGTATGGTTATAGCTGACTGATAGACGTGAAATATAAATAGACAGCATTTTTATTAGAGGAGCCATCATCAAACTCCAAAGATCCCGGTGCACGTTAAATCTGTCCTGACCTCAAATGTTCTCTCGTTGGCGTAATGTGGAAGTTCGGAGAGCGGGGAGTCATCTCTGGTGCTACCTTATCATCTTACTATGGTTCAAAATACAAGATTCAAAGTTTGCATAAAAAATGTGAAAAATCTAATCGAGTGTGCGCGCGATAGTCACGAACGTCTACTTCTAGGGGCATGAATGTTTTCCCTCACCCAGATAATTTGATAGAGTACCCCTATAAAACCCGGTTGAAGTTAATATTAAAACACTGCCAACATCTTAATAATGTTGCTACATTTTGTTTTTTAATGTGTTGTGTTTCATTGCCTTTTTTTTTGGAAGCTCATCTGTTATAAGCAATTCCAAAACTGTAGGACATCGTATTTTCTTCCGTGATAAACTATTTTACTCATTTGACTATCACTCAAAAGAACTACAGGTTTTTTCCATCTTGTCACATTGCCATTTATCACAAGGATTTAAAGGGTGACCGCCCTTCTAATCTGAATGTTCCTTGTTATCTAATCATTTAAACCGCTACAAACTTACAAATAAATAATGTATTCACGTACTATTTATAGCCAAGAGAAAAAATGGCACTTTCAGCAATATCCTGTAAATAACATATATATAGCGTTCCACTAAAAATGATTTGTTTCGGCATTAAACGTCACGTGAAAAGAATATAAAAGAACAGCTTTTTTCCAGCGAGTAACAGCTGCGTTCCACTTTTGCTTTCACATTCGAAAGCCTTCTTTGTTACTTAGTTTAGAATTTATTTTCCGAAAGATAAGGCTTCTTTTATTCTGGTAGACACATGTGGCGTTTGATTGAGCGATTTCATCGAACACCCAATTCATACGAACACAATTTAATCAATTCATTGATGGAATTTTTCTACAGACGAGTAACACAAAAGTTAATTTTTCTCATTTAAGTTAATGGGTCCAATTTCAGGTTTTGTTTCATGAAAAACTATTAAACTTGCATCCGTAAAAAAGATACAGAATTCCAACCCCCAAAAGATACTTAAATTAGCGTTAAAAGGGAAAGTATGTGAAAATTTTCGAATGGAATTTGTAATGTTAAATCGTAATTCGAGTTTCTATCTGTACCGAAGTCTATTGACATCAGAAAAAGAATTGTCAGTAATACTTGAATAAAACATTAAATTTGAATAATGTTATCAGATATATACGTATTTATTATCCAAAACATTAAAAATATGAAAAGTTTACAAATGAAAATTTTCAGTATAGCATCATAATCATTCATCTACTATTTTTCTGCAAATCAAACCAATGTTTCTATTAATAATTGTACAGGAATAAAAGTATTTATTAAAAATTATTAAAATTTTAGTACGGAAGCCAACTTTTGACTTTAGTTTTCTATCAAATTATTCAATAGAATACAAAACAGAGAAGCAATAAAATGCAACATCATGAAAGCAACATAGTGGACCGTCACCGAACCCAATAAAAATTTCACTATAACCAATGGTTCACTATATCCAATTACACATAAAAAATTCTTAGCATTTGATGGGGGTTTTGTTGAAAACAATCATTGGGACATAAAACAATTTACTAAAATATCAATAATTAAATATTTTTATAATGTTTATTAGAAACTAGCCACAGATAACTTTTACTTTGTGGTAATTTTTATCAACACAATTGTTTTCATTTGCTTTGAAGGATAAAAGTTTAAAATACATTTTAATTGAGGAAGAACGAAACAGAGTTGGAACTTTTCTTTCTAAAATGTAGCTTGACTTCTTATATAACCGTGGTCCCGAAAAAGAATCATCAGTGATGACGTAAGAAATGATTTCATAACCATGGGGTTAAACTGTTGCACAACGAAACGAAACTGCTTGCGATCAATATCACTGGTAGTTCACTACCGCTACTATAGATGGCGCTCTTAACGTCTAAGCTTTATTCTACCTTTCGGTGAATTATTGACCCTTCGAAATTTTGGCTGATGCAATTCGGAGGACCTATTGCGTTTTGTGAGTTCGCGCTTTTCTGCACTTTCTTCTCAAAGACGTCGGCTATTAAAGTCGAGTACTTTTTCGCTTTGCTTTTTTTTTCGGTATCTCGCACATGAAAGAGCGAAATAAATGCTCGGTTGGTATCACGTACATTTTGTTGTTTCGAAACGAGTATATCTATTCTGAAGAGAGTAATAAAATATTTCTCTCAGAAAAATGTGAAACTAATGAAGTTGAAAATATAGAAGACTGAGTTTTCTTCGAGTTTGTACGTCATTACTATTCATAAACAAGAATATAAAATATCTCAAATCCACAATTGTTGCTTCTCGTAAAAAAATGTTTTTAAATAAAATTTAGCAAGAAGGAATACATTTATTTTCGTATAAAAATTATCCACCAAAATTGAGTTCTCAAAATTTTTGAACAAACCAAATCACAGTTGACAAGCCGACTTGAAGTCCCAAATTTAATTCGCGATGAAAAAACTTTCGATTTTGCCTTTTAATACTTATTTTATAATGTAAAAAACCTGCTCGAATACTACTTGCTAATTACTGTTCGCAATTTTGATATGATATCGAGGCAGAAAAATTTGTTCCATTTACTAACCATTTATTATTCCATTAAACGTAAATTCCTTTTTGATTCAATTTGGATCAGCAGTAGTTTCTTTGTGTTTTCAAAGTTTGGTTTGCCGACCAACCGGTATAGTGGTAAGGTGTTAGCCTCAAGATCGGAAGGTTCCTGGTTCGAATTCTGGCCCGGGCATGGATGTTTGTAAACGTATGGTGTAGAGGCGGCTGGTGCACCTTAAATCTGTCGTGGCCGAAAGTCAGAGTGGGGTGCCAGCTCAGGTGTTGCTTCGTCATCTGACTGTGGTTCCAAATTACGAGGTGTTGTCCTCGAATCTTTCCCTTAAGGGACTGATCCCGGACCGTCGTCAATAGCCCGTTGTGCTGCTCTAGTACGACGTTAACTAAAATTACCATTACCATCAAAGTTTGGTTTTTTCACCACCAAAAATAAGTATCATTTGAAAAAACTAAAATATTATCTCCAGGCGCTTCGCTCAATTGAAAGCTCGTGTGAAATAAAAAAACAATTTTGATGAAGGCATTCAATGTGAGCTGAAGGTGCATCAGAATGCAGACCCACCGAACACATGATAACAAGGAATATAATATTCCACGCTCTTTGATACAGCGATGAAATCTAAAATTAGACAACACACATGTTCACTTCTCACAGATGATTGCCTCCATGTGAATTTATCTCCAACTTTTTTTCGTTGTTGAGCAAACATATTTGGAGATGAACAGCTTTGCGAGTTTTCACAAACCTCGATTAGATTTTTCAGTACACGGACCGTCCGAAGGAGTAACAATATGAATTGAACAACAGGGAAGTAGACACAAACCATTGGTATCGACCTTGAAGTGAGAAACTAGGATCTAGGTCACTTTGATTTTACTTCACTGCCGCGGGAATAGGTGGAAGGGGACAAAACTGAAATTGTCACCCTGGCGTTTTCCTCACGGGCCTCGGGGTCTTTCCTCGTTTACTACTTCTTGGAGTTTTTGACATAGATTCAAATCGATAGATCAAATCGGATGGTTGCATGCGCAAAAACAACGACATTTGAAAATTGTTCTACAAGTCCAATTTTAAACAAATTTCAATAATTTTTGAAAAACTCGGGTTTTGTGTTTGAATTTTTCATCAGCTTTTGCAAACGAATCTTGTCAAATGGAATGCAGGCAATAAGAATTGATGATAGTGTTCCAGAAACCTGATTTTCTTTTCTTAAGCAAAGAAAAAAACATCAGCCACTCGTTTCACAATCACTACTGGATTCTTTTCATTTCAGGACCTGATGATTTGAGAACACTCGATTGAAAAACTTTTTTATCCAATCAGCAAAAACACCAATATTTGAATCATTCCAAAGGTTGATTTGAAAAACCTTTTTGAAACTAAAGTGATTGTGGGAAAACTCTCCACGGTTTCGTGTACGAATTCTGCAAACAAACCTTGTTTAATGAAATTATTCAATAAGAATCGATGATAGTGTTCCAGAAACCTGTTTCATTTCGTAAGTAAAGAAAACAGAAGCTTCAGGTCTTACTATCTTCTTACTGTATTAATTTCATTTCAGGATCCAAGCAAATAAATTAAAAATACAGTCGTCGACCTTTTTACTAAAACAAAGGGACCGAGAATAAAGTTTGTGAAATTGTAGAATTTATTACAAGGAAATTAAAATGCGTTTTGTGACACTTGAAATACATAAGATTGGAGAGCGTAAAAATACGTGCCAGTTGTATATACTAGATGGTTATATAATACTTAGAGTTCTAAGCTATACCTGGATGACTGTTACCTAAACAATTATGTGCCGGAAATTCATTTCATCATCTTTCTGTGATTCAAAATAAAGAGGTGTTGTCCTCAGATTTTTCACTTCGGGATTAATACTGGATCGTCACCAATAACCCGTTGTTTTGCTTCTTACGATTTAAATTCGACTACCACCCTCTCTCCCTACCAAAAATGTATTTAAAAATCACAAGTTATTGTTACATGTGCGAGACTTGCATTTTGAAAATTACAAGACAATACTTTTTATTTATCATCTGTCCTTGTTATTTTGCTTAGCTGTCACTCTTTGCTTATCTCTAAGAGATAAGCAGAGAGCCGATGCAAAATAAACAGAATTTATCTTTTCTTCTACAAGTCACAAATGTCTTTATGCTGGAATTTTTGCTTCTCGAAACTTTTTCACAGCTTGTAAGCTTAATGCGAGCACAGCGGACAAAAAAAAAAAAAACTCAAAAGTTTGAAACAAGGACAAAATGATTCGGAACTACGTAAACATTGATGCCCGGACGGGTTTCAAACCTAAGACATGTTGAGCCTACAGAAAGCGGTACTACTCGGCTGCAAAGTCGGTTTTGGAATTGGATATAGGTCCCTAATTGCTTCGGGTAGAGTAGCACAGGTAGTAAGTACATTGACATATTAGCAACCGCAAGGTTGCGAGTTGGAAAATAGACCCAACCAAAGACCGTCGGGAACGTGGGAGAAGGTGCATGTTGAATCCGTCTTGACCTCAAATGTTCTCACATTAACGTGGTGTGGAAGTTTAGAGAGTGGATGCTTGCTCAGGTGTTTACCTTGATATTTGAACGGGGTTAGAAATTACGAGGTGTTGTCCTCGGTCTTTCCTTCTCGGATCGTCGCCAATAACCTGTTGTGTTGCTCGAGTGTGCAAAGTCAATTTAACTACCTTCCTAATTACATCGCCGGCCTGGTAGCCATACGGTTGTTATTCAGACTCGAACTTGAAGTATAAGTAAACAGAACATTGCTATTAAGTGATTAACATGTAGCTTCAAAAAATGACTAACATGTCGACTAGTTGTCACGTTACTGCTCTGCAAAAAATTGACGGAAGGCAGATTTGGCATATTATCGCCTCGTTTGGCGGTATAACATCTGTCGACAGGGTAGACGTGTGAATGCGCATTTCTATAGAGTGGCGACAAAAGTGATGAAATTACCAGTTTACTACTATGTCCCGTCGACCAATCAGACGATGAATGTTTGTTTCCACCCTTCAGGCGAAAGTAGTCTAAGGGTCACGTTACTACTAGTTTTGGTCACATGACACATTAAAAGGTTGCCATTAGTCGCTCTACTTTTATATTTTCTCTATGCCCAACCTTGTTGGGTTGGGGTGAATGTTTGGAGAGTGGAATGCCAGCTCGGGTGTTGTCTCGTCATCTCACCGTGGTACAAAATTACGTGGTATTATCCTAGGTAATTTGTAATTTAACGTCGTACTAGAGCAACGCAACGGGCTATAGACGACGGTACGGGTAATGGTAATTTTTAGTTAACGTCGTACTAGAGCAACACAACGGGCTATTGACGACGGTCCGGGATCAGTCCCTTAAGGGAAAGAACCGAGGACAACACCTCGTAATTTTGAACCTCGGTCAGATGACGAAGCAACACCTGAGCTGGCACCCCACTCTCCAAACTTCCACGCCAACCCAACGTGAGGAATTTCGGCCACGACAGATTTAAGGTGCACCAGCCGCTTCTACACCATACGCTTACAAAGATCCATGCCCGGACCCGGATTCGAACCAGGAACCTTCCGATCTAGAGGCTAACACCTTAACCACTATACCGGTTGGTCGGCGACGACGGTACGGGATCAATTTCTTAAGGGAAAGATCCGAGGACAACATTTCGTAATTTTGAACCACGGTCAGATGACGAAGCAACACCTGAGCTGGCACCCCACTCTCCAAACATCCACCCTAACCCAACGTGAAGACTTTCGGCCACGACAGATTTAAGGTGCACCAGCCGCCTCTACACCATACGCTTACAAATATCCATGCCCGGACCCGGATTGGAACCAGTAACCTTCCGATCAAGAGGCTAACACCTTAACCACTATACCGGTTGGTCGGCAGGTATTGTCCTAGGATCTTTCCCTTAGAGAATTAATCCTGGACCGTCGTCAATAGCCCGCTGTGTTACTCTAGTACGACGTTAAATAAAATTTAAACAAATTACCTCTATGCTCAGACTATTGGTACTACAAGCTGTGGGTTCTAATACAGGTTTAAACGTGGATGTTTGTAGTGGTTCTGAATTAATTTCAAGTTGTAGCCCCAGTCATATTACCCCTGGAGTAGCAAAAAATGACTGATCAATATATAGACAGACCAAAACAGCCTATTTCATTGAGCTTAAGCTGTATAGATTCGGGTATATTTTCAGGCAAAATAGTAAAAGGATTGCGAAATGAATCTAACAGCGGTTTTACCTTTTGAAAATCAGAATAGCGCGATCCTTAAAATAACATATGGTGTGACAGACCGCCAGAAAATCAATAGAGGGCCGCATGCGGCTCTCGGGCTGTGGTCTGTGCATACCTGAGACAGTATAGTAAAGACAGTATAGTACAGTAGTTAACGTTTTGAGAGATACCAATCTCTGGTGCAGTTTAGGTCACCCCATTTCCAAGAAAAAGTTTTCACAAGTCGAAATGTGCGTATGTGTATATTCGTTCTATTCTGTGTGGCTTATCTCTGATCTTTCTTTTCCCGTAAAGGAAATTTTCAAGAAACGTTTCTAAAAATAACTCACAACGTCGGAGTAAGCTCTTTTGCGACTATCAGATAAAGTATTTCTGATGTCATGACGGTCGATTTGATTTGGTTGTTTTGAATGAAAAGAATGTGCGATAATACTATTTATAGAGTGAAAAACACGTTTTTCTTTTCATTGAAATCTAGCGAAGCTTATTTAGTTACATTAACATCCAAGAAGTGAAACTTGGCACTCCTTTTCTTTTAAGTTCCATAGATAATTCTTCAAAATTTGAGCTGCGGTAATAATATTCCTTTGTAATTCCTTCAATACTGATCATATTTAATAACTCGGTAGTTAGTTAGTTAAGGGTTCACGGGAGCAAACCAACGGACTATTGCTGACGGTCCAGGATCAATCCAGAAGGGAAAGTTTCAAGGACATCATCTCGTCATTTTGAACCACGGTCAGATGACGAGGTCACACCTTTGCAGGCACCCCACTCTTAAAACTTCCACATCAATGCAACATGAGGACATTTGAGGTCATGACAGATTTAACGTGCACCAGCCTCTGTGTTCACGACGGTCTTTGCTTGGGTCGAGTTCCGGACTCGTTGGGCTGTTTGGGTTGCAGGAAGCAAGATTCCGTTTTGCGTTTGCGTTGTTTTACTGAACTACTTCATACTTATTAATTACTACTTTGTCCTTATTGGTTCACACTTTGTACTGTACTTACTATTTTATACTTATAACTTTATCCTTACAGGAACTTGCTACTTTGTACTTACTATTACTTACTTCAATGTACTAACTACTTTGCATACATATTTACTTCTACTTTTCTTTGTTTATATTCCAATTCCTCTTACAATTTGCTTTTCAAATATTTATGTTCGGAAATATGCATAGAACTAATTATAATCCGTCTGTTCCAGTATGGGCTCAAAGTAGAGGGGCCTCCAGGTACGTGCCACCTGCAGACGATTACGACGGTGAGAGCACGCGGGCCCCCCGTGTGTCATCTGTCAGGGGTGCATCTGTGAGGAGACAGAGACCCACCCCGACGCCGGAACCCTCGGAGACAGACGATGCACCTCGAACGTACCAGGTAAGGAAACATCAATTGAATATCGGGACAAAATTTTCTTAATCTATGGATGCATCCCTTTAGAACTTTGGTTAGCTGCTCTATGGTCACCTTATGCTACATGAAGGTCAATTAGACGTAGACCTAAGGCTTAAATTGGTTTCCGAATCAATACGAGCATCCACGCTATGAGGAGGATTCAAATCCTGAACAGATCATTGAGAAATCACTAGGCCCTTTTGGATTGGTAAAATTCAAAGACATTATTTGCTTAAAAAGTAAATGAACCAATGCGGCATTCGAAATTATCGTGCTAGGCTAGTAAATTCTCTCCTCAAATATATTCACATTCTCAAATAGTCATTTTTGAAACTTTTCTTACGAAACCTGAAGATTGGAAATTTAAACTTCTGAGGGAATCCGTGCAACCTGCAGTTTTCCCTGCAAGATTTCTAGTTTTAGCTAGTTTAACTAGTTTTAGACTTGTTGACCAATAGATCTTGATCCTTCCTAGGATTCTTTTAACCAATCTGTGAGAATAAATGTGTTGGTATATGGTATTTTTAATTAACGTCGTGCTAGAGCAACACAACTGGCTAATAAATGTGTCGGATTGTGAAAGCAAAAGTACATTACTTGAGCATCTGTGACGCTCAGAACGTTAAAAAAGAAAACTACATGATTAATTCGTGTATCGAAGTAAGAAATAAAACTTTTATATTTCTTCCATTAGCCTCGACAAACTCCAAGCCGCGAAAGCACAACTGGTCGAAGAGTTGCATCCAGGGTATCGCCGCAGCAATATTCACCTCCATCTCCCCCTGAACCCCATATTCCCGAACAACCAGCTCCTTTGTTGCCTGTTGAAGACCTGCCACCTTCACCACCCACTTCACCGGAGGGTAGACCCCAGTTGAAGAGGCGAAGAACAAAGAAGCGCAAGAGACCCCAGGCCGACATTCCACAAACTGTAGAACAACCAGAAAAGCTGAATATCGAAGTCCCCGAAAAAAGCAAAGCACCAGTTCCCGAGCTGTTGAATGCAGACCCCAAAGGTCCTCAACCATTCGAGGGGAGCCCCGAAAACATCCCCCAGCCTAATTTTGTTTCACCAACAGATTTCAAAGACAACCCTTACAATAGGTATGCGGATAATGTCGACGATTCGCCTCAGAGGGATTCTGGACCACCCCCATATTACCCCCCTCAATCTGGCACAAACAGGCTGCCTATCGAAAGCGCAGAAGAAATCCAAAGTTCCAGAAGGTATCCCGAACCAGCTGCTGTGAACCAAGACGTACCGAACAGGCGATACGTGCCACCAAGTCCGGCAGTCGAGTCACCCAACAGAGGAGCCTACGTTCCGATCCTCCAGCCTGTTCGTGGTAATGCTGACTCAAGCTCACGTTTAACTTCTGAAGACTTTTCGAAAGACAGAACTGCCGATACTGTTCGAGACAGGTCTTCAAATCATCGAAGTCCTCAGAGGACACAGACTAGCAGGTCACCCATCCCACCCGTGGTAGATCCCAGTGAAAAAATCAGAAATTCTGGAGGTAGAACACCCCAAAACAATATTTTCAGGAATGACCAACAAGACGTGCCTAATCGAGGTCACTCAGATGTGAGGTTTCCGCAACCGGAAGATTTGCCCATTCCAGGCGACAAGACCTACAGTAATCAGCCTAGGTACGATCCATCAGAAGGAGGATTGAATCGATATGAAGAAGAGATAACACCAATCGGGGACGACATGGGACACGAAGCGATTCCCACGAACCGCCTTCCGAATCCGACTGAGCCGCAATACGATTCCGTTTACCATTCATACTTGGATGATAGTGCAGACCAAGAACCATCCCGCAATTCCATTCCCCGTCAAAATCAAGAGGCCCCTCCGCTTTCCTCCCGGAATACAGTGCCAACTCGCGACAGCGCAAGACAAAGTACTGAAGCACCTCCAAAGGATAGTGAATCCGATTCTGGAAGACGCCAGATATCCAGGTACGAACCCCCTCTCCAGAGAACATCGACCCGATACACCCCGGGGGAAACCGAAACACCATCTCGCTCCAGAGCACCGCAACCAAGTCCCGAAGCCCCCACCCGAAACCGAGGCCCATCTAGAAATCGACAAGAACCTCCTGCTGATGTCAGACCTACGCGAGGCTCATCCAGGTATCAACCAGAAAGTTCAATCGACACTCCAACAAGGACCCGTGGAGCACAACCCCCAGAGTCTAACCCCCAAGTTTCCCGCAGCCGCAACACGCAGAGGTACCGACCTGAGCCAGTCCGTGAGGAAGCCCAACCTCCTCCGGATCGTTCGCCATATGCTGCAGGATTGGATGAAGGGTATGATCCGAATCCGGTGAGGCACACTCTGAGATCAAGCCCACAGTTCGACAGCAGAGAAGCACCGCAGCCGTATGAGGAACCTCCATACGAAGGGCCCTTGAATGAAGAGGCATCACCAGCCCCGTACGCGCCTGAGTATCAGCAACCAGGGCAGCAGGATCGCCACGAGCCTGCAAACCAAAGGGTGCCTCCACCGAGGGCACAAGCACCACCAAGACAACAACACAATCGAAGAGACAACGTGGACCAGAGACCTGTGGCTCGGGAGCCTCAGCCCCGTGCCCCACAACGGGACACAAGGCCTCAACCTCAGTACGAGCCACCGCGAAGAGAGCCAAGCCCATCAAGACAGCCAACGCCTCGCCAGCAGCCCAGAGCCCGACATCCAGAGCCGTCTTCAGCACCAAATAAACCTCGATCTTCCAGTAAATTCTCCTGCCCCGAGGCGTACGGTTTCTTTGGGGACCCCGTACAATGCGACAAGTATTACGAATGCAGAAACGGAACGGCGTACGACAACCTCTGCGAAGACGGATTGGCCTTCAACGAAGGCAGTGCTCCCAAGTACTTGAGGTGTGATTCGCTTAGGGACGTGGATTGCACACAGAGATCAGAATTACGTAAGTTAAAGCACATTCTTTTTTAAATTGGAGACCTTATGATATTGCCATTTTCTGCCAAGCTAGATGTAAATGGTGGTGTTCCAGCGTCGATACGTGTTTCCTCTACGTATTCCGAACGTGACGTCAGATAACAGTTTGAGTTATCGGTTGTAAGAAATCAACACCATTTCAAAATAATTTATGGTAGACTTTATCTGTGAAATTTAACAAAATTGGTGGAAATCTTTTTGTTGGGGGAGGGGGGGGGGTATACGTATATACATTGGTTTACTGTACGTATTCCGAACGTGACATCACTAGGCTCGCCAATAAAAATTCTAATGGAAGAATTCCGAATTGATATATAACGATTTGACAACGTTTATTTGATTAAGTGCTAAACGTCGCCAAAAAGGTGATAATCTACGTTTTAAGGGCGTCGTATTTCAACAGCAGATGTAGAATCTTCGTTGACCGTCTGGTTTGTTTGTATCCACTGAATTTCCCGTCACATGATGGTTTATTGTGCATCAGCCTAGTATTTATCGATCAAACACCAAGCGTCGCCAAAAAGGCTACAAACTATATTTTATGACAAGCCCGATGTGGGAATGTGCCCACGTGCTGAGAGAGAATTTGGGTAGCAGAAGTAAAATCTTCACATTTCGATTTGTTTTCTACACTGAATATCCTCATAACAACAATTCTGCTGTACTAGTCAAGAGGCAGTATCTCCAAGTTTGGTCTTATCGAGTTGACAAGCGTTACGCATGCTGATAAATGTCTGTATATAGATATTTAACTGTCTGTATGTAGATAATTAAATTGATCTCTTAACCAGCTGTTGATTGAGAATGCTTGAACGGTTTTCTATTGTTACGAGGTATCAGATAATTTTTTTATGATGATGCATTCAACTCTGGAATTAACTCTAAGGACCGAACTTGGAAATATTGATTAGCACAGTAGAGTAGCCCGTTCATCTTTTGTAAAAATGCAGGAAATAAAATGTTCAGTCAGTGGGAAGATATTCCAAAACACAACAGCTCCATCCTTTCACCCTATATCATTTTCATGGGAAACAAACTAAAAGTTAGCGTCAAAAATGGAAATTTGAAACCCTCTTAGAATGTTATCGTCTTATTGTTCCTTGAAGTCTTATTATTGTAATAAGGTTTTAAATTTAGTATTAGATTTTAATTTTTAAGTTAAGTTTTGAAGTGATTAATGTGTGAAAGAATCTGAAAGGTTCACGAATGTATGAAAGACATTTTCTGTCAAGCTGGTGAGGATAGTGATTCTGCGGCGAAACGTGTTTCTTGTTCGTATTCCACACGTGACATCTCTGGGATTGTTATTCAAATACGATTTCAGCTCGAACACAATAAGTATTCTTAAAAATGAATTGCGAATTAATACGCATTGCTTCTGATTGGTCAACGCCAGTAAGATTAGGCTGGTATTTGAATCAACGTCGCATTGGAGAAACACAATGGGCTATTGATGGTGGTCCGGGATACATCCATTTTTTTTGGCGAACTTCTGAAGTCGCCAAAGAAAGAATTTCAAAACTATTTTCTTCCAAAAATATTTTTCTTTTCACAACGGAAAGTGAAAGCTTGAAAACACATTTAAAAACGTTTTAAAAAATAAATTTTTTAAAAACTTTAGCAAAAAGTAGTTATTATAAACACATGTGTGAACCAGTAGAAAAACTAAGCTGCGAATGTTGGGTAAGAATACCCTGAAACTTATTAATTACATTAAATCCTCTTTGTAAAGAAAAAGATTTTTAAAAGAAAAAAAAAGCAAGAAATAACACAACCTGATACGTCAAAAATGTTCCAGGAAAAAATAATAAAAAATGAAAATTCTACAATTGCCAAATAAACAAAACTCTTAATCGTTTCGTGAAAACTATTATAACAAAATAAAAATTCCACAATTGTCGAAAAACAAATAGACCAATGGTATCACAGAAAAAGATTTAAAAGTACCAATGCAATCAAAGGATATTTTAAAATCGAAATAACCAATGGGAGCAAAGAAAAAATTTCAAACGAACCAATGAAATCATACGACCTTAACGGATTTTGTAAGAACTTTCTAGATTATTCAAAATGAAAATTGAAAGTTTCCGGGTTGCCATGAAAACCACAACAACCGTAACGACAAATTTCGTTGCCTTAATTTATCATAACTCGCTACTACAGAAGTGCGCCAAAAAAAATCGCCAAGCCGTTGCCATCAATCATAAACGTTGAGTGTAGCTGTACCAAACGTGCAAGTTCCTCATTAGATTAAACGCCAAAAGTATCTCTCTCTCTTCACCTGTGACAAACTAAATTTTAAGATAATCCCGATATACATCATGTGTGAGCATTAGGGATTAGCGAAAGTAAAATCTTCGCACTCCGTTTTATTGTGTATGCTGAAAGACCTTCTTAAACTGATAATATATCTGTCATCTTTACAGAGGAAGCTCGACCGACTAAACACTGTCCACGGAGATTCGGATTGTACCCACACGAGACTGATTGCACAAAGTTCTGGAATTGTGTTGATGGAACTTCTACTGAAGTAAAGTGTCCTCCAGGTCTAACCTACAATGACGAGAGAGCAACATGCGACTGGGCCGATCTCGTGCAAACCTCTTGCAAGACAGAAGGTAATTCAAACTAAACTAATCCTTAACTATACATCCATTTCCTGAAGATATTAACTGAAAATATTTATATATTTAAAAACGATCCATTCCTGTAATCTGAGAAAACTAATATTTTTGCAAGGACTTGTATTCCTCGAACATCTGATGTTTCCTTGAGTGGATCAGTTTTCGCGTGATTATATAAACGGATTTTCTAAATATTCCACGAGAAATTTTTGATGATAGAGTAAAACATGCTATTCATAGAGCGTCCTTATTTTTGGACAGTACCATCTTCATAAAAAGCTTCCACTAAATATTATTTTGACAACCGAGTTAATCGATTCCCATAACATGAAACAGATTGCCAGTTAGATGTTACTAATGCTTACTATGGCAAATGAGTCCATCAATTTCAAGCAGATTATCAGTTAGACGTAACTAAAATTTATTTTGGCAAACGAGTCATTCGATTCTCATAAGGGCAAGCAGAATATCATTTACTAAAGCTTAGTTTGGCAACCATTTAAGTTCATTTTTTAATCATTACTGCTCTCTGTTATGAGTACATAAATATATTTTAATTAACGTCGCACTGGAGCAACACAACGGGCAATTGCTGCTATGGGAGTTCATCTATTCCCATAACATCAAACAGATTACGAGTTAGACATTACTAAATCCTATTTTGCAGACTAAGTCCATTAATTCCAATAAGAGAAAGCAAAATACGACTTAAATATTACTAAAGCTTATTTTGGCAACCGTGTCCAAACTCTTAGGCCCGGTGCACACATCCGGTTCTTCAATGTGCGAAGCCGCTACCGCAACGCATGTGCGGTCTGATATACATTAGATCCAATGGAGCAGTGCACACATTCCTCTAGCGCCGCTGGGGCGACGCACGTCCAATTTGAGTGCAATTTGTGTAATTTGTGTGCATTGTCCACACGGTCGCCGCATATGAGTCTCCGTTCTGAAGTACCTTGTTTTCATAAACAAATGGATTATAAATAATAATTAATAAATGGTTGTATCCAGTAACCGTCTATTTTGTTTCAAAATTTACTTTTTTACACCAAGTAAGCGAAATAAACACGTTTTCTTCGATGTAATATTAATGGCCAATGGCGCGAAATGAGTTCGTGCGTCATTTCACGGTCATGTGTGCATAGTTGGGCTTCGGTGCCGCAGTGGTGCCGCACGTTGAAAAACCAGATGTGTGCACCGGGCCTTAACAGCGTAGAAATCTTTCTCAACCTCTTGGAATACGGTGAATGGCTTCTAATTTTCATTGGATTGTTAGCAAAGGAATAAATGTCAATCCTGTATTGCTTGATTACGCATTCACTTTCAACACAAAATGCCTCTCACCAATTAAAATTTCGATCACTCTTCAGATCTGTTGGGATTTACCTGCCCCGAGCCCAACACTTTCGATCTACAAGATGGCGTCTACACTTCGTATCCCCATCCAGACAACTGCCAGCTCCACTTTGTCTGCATCAAGGGCACCGACGGTGAAAGACGTCCAAGACTATTGTCTTGCAACGAAGGTCTGGTCTACAGTACAGAGTCATCGTCTTGCACAAGACCAGATAATGTGCCTGGATGGTAAGACGATCAATCGACATATTTATAATCGTTCCGTTATAATTGGATGGTATTGAACATTTTTTAAACTAAGGTCACACGGGAGCAACACAACGGGCTTATAATTGCATAGAAACACACCAACTTGGAAATCATTGGGGAGGACAAGCGTATATGATGCTCTCTCTCTCTCTCTCTCTCTCTCTCTCTATCAGAGCAAAATTAGTCTAACCCACAAATTCTCGAGGATTTTATTATTACCTTTTATTACGACCAATTCCAATAGCGTCTGGCGTAGTGCGTTTATTGCAGTACGGCTGGTGCATAGTTGGCGCTTCCGTAGCTGACGCATTGTGGGAAACAGTTCAAAAATCTTCCGACTTAAGAATATTACAGCACTTTTATTATTTAACGGATTTTCATGTTTCATAGCTCATTTTAAAGAACTATTTGTTTTCTTTAATATGATTTATCATGCGTTAAAATCGGTTCAGGAATGATGTAATTGACCCCCAATGAACCTGTAATCTCCCATTGTAGCAGTGCTCTGCGTCAAGGCCCGTTTACGATTCTCCGTATGTCCGTATGCGTAAGCTCCGCCTTAACGCATACGAAGCTACAGAGAGGGTCTGCGTAATTCCGCCCATCTGTCAATCACGTGGTTCTCCTCTATCATTGGTTCGACGCATACGGACATACGGAGAATCGTAAACGGGCCCTCAGACGCACTGCGTCAGCCGCATGCGTGAGACGCGCTGTAGGAATTGCGCCTGAACTTGTTTTTAAATGTGTAGGTTCAAGTCTTCTAAAATTACAAAATAACGTATAATTGATCACTGATAAATAAATTGTCAGGATCTTAAAATCATATTGCAGATAAATGAAAATATATAAAAATTGGGAGAGCAAGAAAATCGCGTTTTTCTCCATAGAGTATGTTGGTGGTTAGACCACTCTTGCTCTGATAGCCTCATATAATCTCAATTAACTGATGTATATGTGTATTTTCGGAGATGAATGTATTGGGTGTATACTAATAGTCACCAATATTACGTATTATTAATATTTCCCCCTCATGTTTAGGAAGTATAAACCATAAAAATGTTTGTGTCCGATTTGATCGGCCATCTAGTACCTCCACTACTACCATCTGCTAAAACGGCTATACGAACTAATGAGTGAGATAGACGTCCGGCATATTTGACTACACATTTATCTGCATATTTATAATGCAGGATGTTTCAAAACTTTCTGTACAAACTTTAAGGGTAGGTAAAGGGAACAGAAAATTAAGCCGTATTCACATTGGGATGTATGTCCGCAAGCAACTCGAAGGCACACCAGTAGTGTAATCAGAGGGTTCTGGGGACCCGAGTTTCTTCCCAAAAGCGTCATGTTTAGATTTTCAAATTTTTTTTTTTTTTTGATGATGCCCGATCACTGACTTTTTGGTTTTCTGCTCTATAATGGGGACGCCATTGCTCCTAACAGGCACAATTACCAAAATCCATGAGCTTCCAAACCAAGATTCGAACTCGAGACCTATCTGGTGGAAGGTAGATAGCACAAAGGTAGGTAGAGTGAGAAGTAGTAACTTTTAATGTGACTAAAACTAGTAATAATGTGGCTCTTAAGACTACTTTCGTGTTCCGCGTGTAAAAGAATATTCACCATCTGATGGAGACGCCCATGCATTGATTCCTCATCTGATTGGTCAGCGTAATATATTAGTAGACCGGCGATTTCTCCATTTTTATCGCCACTCTATAGAAATGCGTATTCAAATGTCTACCCTGTCATAAGATGCCAAATCGGTCAACCAAATAAATTTTTCACAGACCAGTCACGTGACTACTAGTTGATACGTTTGTTACACTTTATGAAGCTCCTCTCAATAGCGATTTCTAGCAGTTAAACCGACCCGCCCTTAGACATACGGTATTCTCTCAATAGCAATGCTGAATCTACTTATATTTCGCGCATGGTAGGTAGTTAAATGGACGTTACACTGGATCAACATAAGGAGCTATTGGCGACTTACGTAATGAATCCCGAAGGGAAAGATCCCAGGATAACACCTCGTAATTTTAAACCACCGTCTAGTGATGATAGCCTACTGTTTGGCAGATAAGTGATGTAACCAATATACCAGTTAGGCGTGATTTATAAAAACATCTATTTAAATAAAATGCTTTAAAACGGGGAAAACGTTTTTGCATGTGTACAGTGAAACTTCGATTAACCGTCAGTCCGTTATTACGGAACATTGCCGCTCAGAAAGCACAAGCCTCGAAAATACAAAAAAATTGACAGACAAATTAAATATTTAAATATGTATGTACGCGTCTAGAGCATACATTCATGTAACTATACTGTACTTAATGTAAATTGGGTAGTGTTTACTTCTGTAAAATAAAATACATGTATCTTCAGTGTATTTCTAGTTAGTTAACGCATTATTATCATTCGTTCATATGCAATGGATGGGGGTGGGTTGTTATTTAAAGTTTTTCTGTTATCCGTCTATTCGATTAACCGTCAAGGTTACGGTCCCGACTCTGACGTATAATCGAAGTTTCACTGCACTCGAATACTTGAAAGTACCCGAATATCAAGTATTCGATTCTTAAAAATACTCAATTCTGATCCAGTGCTTGTGTTCAAATCCCAGTTGCATAAGAGTTCGTTTGAGTTCATACTAAGATTACTCATTGTGTGTTGTTCATTTCCCGTCGCACAGCGAGGACTTCTACGGAACCCCCAAGAGAAAACCCTCAAGGGAACCGGAAGAGCTGGAAGAAGAGCCCAAGCCGAGGAGAACGCAGAACCGCCGGACGCGCAACTGATCTCATTCTCACCGCTCCATCCCAACATTCTCATCTCATTTTGTCCACAAAAAAGAAATAAAGCTTGTTTTTTTAATTGTTTTCCTTTACGATTCTTTTTTTGTGTGTAACTCGATGGAAAACCAAGCGGAGAGCTCGTTTTAGGGGGACAGGAACTGAAACTAACCCAATACACAGGCAGGTAGTTTCAAAAAGGCGTCCATTCGCAAGTGGCGATTTCTTGTACCTCTACATACCTTTAAAAAAGTTTCTTAGAATAGTATGTATCGTTGGTTTCGGCCCGGTGCACACATCCGGTTTTTCAACGTGCGGCGTCGCTGCCGCAACGCAAGTGCGGTGTGAGATACATAAGATCCAATGGATTAGTGAACACATTCCTCCGGCTCCACTGCGGCGACTCACGTCGAACTTGTGTGCAATTTGTACCGTAGTTCCCCACGGCGCCGCAGCTCGCTGCACACGCTTCTCCGGTCTGTAGTACTTTGTTTTCACAAATAAATGGAATATAAATAATAATTAATAAATGGTTGTATCCAGTAAAACGTCTATTTTGTTTCAAAATATACTTTTTGTAAACCAAAAGTAAGCGAAATGAACACGTTTTCTTCGATAGAATATCCATCGCAAATGGCGCGAAATGCGTATTGCGTCATTTCACGGTTATGTGTGCATAGTTGAGCTTCGGTGCCGCAGCGGCGCCGTACGTTGAAAAATCGGATGTGTGCACAGGGATAAGTGAAACACACAGGCAAAATTCTCAAGACGAGAGTTTTTTTTTCGTGTATTCATGTTTTCAAAAAAATCACTCCAGTTACATTGCAGAGAAAAAAAAAACAGTAGGCAGTTAGGTATTTAATTTACGTTGCACTGGAGAAACGGGACGGGATATTGGCTACGGTTCGGGATTCATTCCGAAGGGAAAGAACCGAGAACAACGCCTCGCCATTTTGAACCTGTCGTATGACTAGAACAACATCTGAGCTGGAATACCATTCTCCTAACTTCCACAATATGCCAATGTGAGGACATTTGGGGTTGCGGCAGATTTAACGTGCACTAGCCTCCGCCAACACGCTGGTCTTTGGCTGGACCGAGATTCTAACTCACAACCCACCGGTTGTTCATTCCTTCCTCTTCCAACTGAGCTACCGAGGCCCCAGAAGAAAACAGTTCAGTTATTCAAACAAGAACTACACCATTAAAGCTGAAAACAAAAATTACATAGTACAATAGGGAAAAATGAAAGAAAAGTCATTTTCGAAACACTTAACACAGAAAAGAAAAAGTTGAAAACTCAATTTTCAAATGTTAATTAGAAAATTCTTTGAGTGACATAAAATCGTCGAAGAAAATATGAAGAGTTGGGTAAATTATAGATCGTTCTGACAAATTGGACTTTTGGCAGATTTTTCAAATACCTTTTAGTGAAAAAAGTTATCAAAAACAATTTATTGCGAGTATTTTAGGAGAATTCCTGAATATGTATCAGATTAAGTAAGTTGGCATATTTTATTTTGTTTTGTAGCAAATACAAAAAAAAAAAAATTGAGCATGAATACATTTTTGTATTCCATAGAGAATATCTTGTATCTGGATCTCAAGAAGATACAACAGTTGATCTTCACAAAAAGCCTAGATTTTAAAATGGGTCGTACTAAAGAAATAAAAGATTTTTAATACCGTGGTGTCTCCAAATTTTTAACAAATGTTTTTTTATTTAAAAAAAAACAAAAAACAAGCCGTTTATATACCTTTTTGGTTACTTTAAGTATATGCGCATTAAAAGTAATTTTGGATTCATATCGAATTCCTAGGTACTACTAGTAGCTAGATAAGCTTTTCTAGACTGCAATAGGGTGATCTTTCTTCCATACGTTTAGACTGGTGAAGTCTGTCCTCCGTAGTTTCTATGTAAGGTCTCAAGTGTCCTTGAAATTTCTAAAGTGAACTGCATTGCGAATGGTGTATGTAGAAGATATACTGGAATTCCAAACAACAAAACCGAACAAGACATTTACTAAAACTGAATATTTATTTGATGAAATCTATTCTGAAAACCACTTTTAACGTTCTCCCAAGTCAGAATTCCAATTTCCATTGAAAATTAAATAAAAATTGCGTAGGAATGTAGTGTAATAAAATAAATTTTTAAAGTGAAAATAAATTAAAATATCAATTTGAGTGAACTCGCACACTCCAACCTGTCTGTAAAAGCATGATGTATACTCAGACATTAATTTACATATTTATTGGATGCGTTAACCATTGCTTCGAAATATAATTATCAAAACATCAGTAGTAAGCAACGACTTGAACTCTAACCAAACCTGTACAAGTAAAATAAATTAAGTATATTAATAATAACTGAACAAAAGAGAGACGTGTTTTTTACATCCAGAAATGGTGTATAATCCTTAAGCATGGTAACCTTAAGCAGTATAAAATATCTTTAAAACAAGATATTATTTTTCAAGTTTTAACTTTTATTAAAAGTTAAAGTAAGAAAAAGAGAGACAGACGCTGCATCGAGATGTAAAAATCGAACAGGTTTGGTTAGCTCGCTCCATAGAAGTCAATATTTCACTAACCTATTCATTAAATAAAAAACAATTATTGATATAAAATAGAAACGTGTGATTTAGCTTATCTTACAATTGACACTGTGAGATAAATAATTTGAAACGAAAGTACATTGATAAATAATTGGAAGAAACCAATACCAATTGAGAAATGCATTTAATTCAACACCACTGCTTGTGGTTGAAGTCAACTTTACGTGTCGCATTTTCTGACGTCATTTCCACGGTAGTATGACGTATAAATACGATAGAAAATGCGTGGGATACGTGATGTGTAATTATCTACGTCACTAGCAAGCTGTGTTGTGAATGAAAGTACACAGATGCAGCTTTAAGAATCGAACAAGGGTTTTGGTTAATTGTACTGCAAATTTTCATAACGTAGAACAACAGGGGGTATTTCACAAACATTTTATTGGAAAATTACCACCTAGTGATTGCTTAGACGAGGTATCTCGTCATTAACAAAACTGACCAGATCTTGATGGACGATGTATCTCACCAATTGGAAAATACTGACCAGTTATTAATCTCGTCATCATAAAAAAAATCGTCAATATCTTGATGACAATATATCTTGTCGAAAGATCTTGATGACAATATATCTTGTCGAAAGATCTTGATGACAATATATCTTGATGGACGAGATATCTCGGAAAACCACTTGAGGGGTTAAGGAAATCCCGTAACTTAGTGTATTATCGGTTCAGAACTCAGGTACAGTTAAAAAGCGACTGGAAAGGCTCAAGTTCTGTAGGGCCAATCCGTTAAATCAGGATTAGTGGAAAAAAATTGTTTTACATGAGTTTAATGGGTTTTTTTTCAGTCATAAAATGCTCACATATTATTTTTTCGTGCATAATAATTGTTGCAGCAATGTTTTTATTTGAATAGGGTTACCTGTTTACACTATATGACGTTTAGAGCTCAACATATCCGACTTTTAAATTCTATTATCTTCTACACAAATAGTAACAGTTCGAAACATTTTCCCACGATTTTAAATTTTCCTCGTCATTTAGCTACTAGTACTTTTTCAAAGTAGTTTAATTATTCATTATAATTTGAACTAAAAAAAAAAGTTACAAACCTTTGCTTTAGATGCGCGTCACGAAAATATGCATTGAAAAAGAGAGTTGGACCAATTTAAGTAAAATTTCTTTACTTAAAATACAAAAAAAATAAAAAAAAACATTGTTTTTTTATTTAAGATACTAGCAAAAGACTTCAAACTGTTTCGTGTATTCAAAATTGTTAGTTAATATTGTTTTAATTTACCTTCAGATTTCAGAATAAGTAAGTTGACTTTAAGGGGACAGAGGACTTTCATACTCACCAAATCGATTTTAAAATTTTAGCGTTAAAAATTAATTTATATCCAACTGAGTGGATAGTAAAAATATTTTTTTGTAACTACGATCGTTTTTGACGAAATTACTTATGCAAGGACATAAGACCAGTTGTAGATAAGTATAATACTACAAAAGCGCATTTTCTCCGATTAAGAATTTTTGATATTTTGTCATACAAATATTCCCCGTGCATCAATTGTTAATTGATTTCCTTCATACTTTTATGGAAAATTATTTTAATATTCTGTATATATCTACATGCAAATGGAAAAATTCATCATGCTTCCAAATATTGAAGTTACGGTTTAAAAAGTAGTTTAATAAAAGCTTCTTTTTTTTTTTAATTGTGGTGGTTTAGTACAATTTTTTGCTTTACAATTGAGTGATACACTTGCCAAGTGGAGTTGATTTGATTCATATGTACACAAATTATTATGTGAATTAAAATTCAAAAATTACCCTGAATATTAATGCGCGTAGGACCTACCGGTTTTTATTACATATTTTTGACCACGTTTTATGTTATAACTTCCACACAACTTAATGTTATTTTAGACCAAACCTTTTTTTTTGTGGCTGACACTTGATTACAGAGTTTTTGTCACTTCGTGGCCAGAATCGATGAGCCAATCGTAAAGGTGGCCCCAGTGGATAGCCACCAGACCAAACTTAATTTGTTGTTTATAGTGGAAATTAGACAGTTTGTACAGTTTTATGATGCCAATCGGATAACTGAAATAGTTTATTTTGAAAGTCTTCGGTCGCCAAAAATTACAACCACATGTAAGGAATGTAAAAACATGTCAGATTTTCAAATGAAGCGTAGTAAAGAATTGATAATGTGATGCATGTTAACTAGCACGACTAAAACATGAAATAAAAAATAATAAAAAAATTGGTGCTGAAGTACCCCTGAATTGATCTTGTACATCTTTTTCACAATGATGCACCACATATGCTGAAATCACATATTTAGAGCATTACAATGTAAAAAGTCTTCGGGCATAGTATCGAAAACCCATAGCATTACTTTGTCCGAACTAATAATAATTCACGAACTTAGGATATAATTTTAAAGTAACTGATTCAAGTTGACTTCACAGAAAACTGTACCTCTAATTTTTAGTTGAAATACAGAAGGCCTACTGGCAAAGGAAAACTGGGAAATTATTTATAACTGCAGGAAGTCATGAAAGTTATTTATAAATGCCAGTAGAGTGTAGATTATCCTTATATGCTAGCCATTGGTATCAGAGGACACATTTAAAGGAAACTTGCAAACTTTGATAAATTATTTGAGGGTCTATCAAAACATTTGGTAGATCTGAACACAATATGATGAACCATGATCACGATTTCATAATAGTTACGAACCAACATGTCTTTTCCTTCATTTTAAGTGGAATATTTTCCCCACTTCTCACGGAAAAGGCCGATATAAGTAACTGACAACAAATCATTGTAAAAACAGTAAATTTTGTTGATGTTGTTGACATTATATCAAGGTTAAGGCTTTGGAACTAACAAACTTTTAAATGGGGAAAGAAAGAAATTCTCAGCTGGGAAAATGTTTTAAATTCGATTACCCCAAGTTTTTATGAATTCCACCAGGGTGATGTTCCAGTGTTATTTCAACCCCAAGTTGCCTCTAGTATTTTGTCGAGTAGCACCGTAAATTTTAACCTTTTGAATCAAAAGCAACGTATGATAATATTTTAAAATTTCAAACTCAAACTATAGAAAATATAAAAAAGCATTACACATCTTAAAGAAAACTGATTATGTTTAATAAACAAACTTATCAAGAAGTTGGGACGGGCAAATGTTAATCCACCGAGAAATTTCTTAATTCCTACAAAGTATACTATAAAATAGTTGAAATCACTGTTTTCTAAATAGAAGTTAGCTTAAAATCATTGTGTAGTTTTCTACCAAGGTTTTAGTTTACAACTTCATGATTACATTAATTGTAAAACAAATTGAAATAAACCACTTGAAATATATTATACACGCTACAAAATTGATTGAACATTAGTTCATAAAATCGATGTAACGAGTCAAGACGATATTTTCAAATTTAAATTTTAAAGATGCATAGTTAAGATTCTAATTCGGGTAAATATTTTTCAATGAACTTATGAAAGTTTGCTTCTCAATACGGCTCCGCATTTAAAGAATTTATATTTTAACTGCGTACAGCGTAACAATTCAACGTCTTTTTTACTAAAACATGAGTTACGTTATTAAAAAATTATTATTATAGTAAAATTATTAAAGTAAATTATTATTAAACTAGTTATAATTAAAATATTTTTAAAACCCTTACAATTTAAATCTGCATGCCTTTCCAATAAGTAGACAAACGTACCATGTCATTTAAAATAATGGTTAGTTGAATATACGTCGCGCTGGAGCAACACAACCGGCAATATATTATAATAAAGCTGTACAAAATGTATGGGATAACAGAAGAGAATACACATACATTTGTGCAAATTTAGCATTGAGAATTTGCAGCACTTATCTTTTTACGAAGGGAGACGTATTAGTGCGACTCCAGTGCGAAAGAAAATGATCATGGATAAGTTCATTCGTAGAGAAGTGGTAAACTCACCAGGGGAAAGAGGTCTGTCATATGCGAAATCCGGAATGGAAACCACCGTACTTGATTAATTGTTTCACCAACTAATAATCACTCTTGTCGCTTCTGGTAATCTAATATTATTAAAGGAAGTGTTTGTCTGTCAGTCTGTTTATTTGTTTGTTTGTTTTCGGCACGCAAAGTCCTGAAGAATCTATGCCACTTAGAGTAATAAGATTTGGCACGCAAGTAATCCGAATTCTTTGCAATTTTTGGGTGGAGGCGAATTTTAAAATTCAATCTAGAACAATTTTAAATGAATTAAATTAAATTTATTCATTACTGTTTTCTTTAGAATTCAACAGCATAAAAGATCATAGATTCTAAATTTATTATTTTCGTTTCCGTTTTCATTTTGCGCGGAGGAATGATTTTTCAGCAGACGATAAAAACAAATAAACTTTTAAATGGAGTTACGTAGTTCTTTTTTCTATCTCCTAGACCGTTAAAGATGGAGTAAAAATTTCAACGGATTTGAAATCTGCGGAAAATTTCACAATAGATCGATACTTTAAAAAATGATTTTCTTTAAATAAATAAAATTTTTAAATTGAATGTCTTTCATATTTTTGCAAGAGAGTGTGACGTCACGTCTACCTTCGCGTTCAAAAAATAAACATTACATTTCCTGCGCTTTTACAATTTCAGTGAAAAAAAAGCAAAAATAAAAATAAAAATCTGATAAAAATTTGACTCTAGATAGATACTTTATACATTTGATTTTTTTTAATAAATAATTTTTCAATTAAATATTTATATTTTCGCAGGAGATTGTGACGTCATGCCGAATTTCCATTTGATTTGCGAAGAAAACCAACATCACGGGCAACTCCGTTATGGCTGTTATCCAATAACCCTCCCTACAAAAGCAACTGGTACGGTCAAAGCTCGGCTAGCCAGAATTGGTTAGTGGACGATAAATTCGGAGTCGTATCAGAAAGATTGAAGACACCAACTGTGTGAACGAATTATTTACGTTTCAATCGAATCCTAATTCAACGAGTAGACCGCGTTTAAAACCACTAGGCTAAAATGCCAACTTTCCAAAGCAGGACGTATACTGTGACCTGTTATTTTAGTATAGTGCGGCTACGACGAGAAGGCAATAGATCTTGGATTAATCGATTTATGAAAAGGTGTAAAAACGCGTGTATGTGTGTATATTTTCTATACATATCTTTACCGTTTGACCAATACACACCAAATTTGGTATACTTTAGAACACTGCGGAAAACAGGCTATTCCTTTCCTGTCATCAGACCAATCTATAGCACTTACAACCATGAAAATTGGCACACAGGTAGTTCTAAAAGTGCCCCTCGAAGCCTCAATTTTACAATCTAAAGTTTGTTTTCTTGCAATAAATGAATAGTGACAAGGAAACACGTTCTACAGGGTTTGTGTATTTGAGTTAATACAAGGAAATGTCACGGTAATATTTGAGCATTACTAAATTTCATGTAAGCTATAAAAAAGAAAAGTATTTTCGGTACAACTTAAATTATTGCATTTTTCTATGCAAGAAAAATGATTATTCTAATTCATTTTTCAATCAACATTTAATCATTTAAACTCGAGCAACACCGGGTTATTCAGATAGTTATATATTAAATTTACTTATGTTACCACCAATCCCCTAATTTAACTAATAGACTCGTTGAAAACCACATGAATGAACTAACCTTCTGCACTATACTAGGGATTGGAATGTATATGTAGGGGGTCATGAGATATGCCATTTTGACGAACGAGTGTTGAAGAATCGATCAATTTCAGTAATAAGGACTTTTTGAGAAGTTAATAATTTTTAAGAAACAAGATCCAGTTTAATGTGACTGAAATCACTTCAGCTATAGGTTAAGACCATGGAAACATACTTTTCAAATAAAAAATAGTAAAGTGTTGAGCACTGAACAGAATGTGTGAAACGTTGCTAACCTGTTTTGCATGCCATTCAACTGTGAAGATTATTTTTCAAAGTGCGAATAAATGCACTTTCAAAGTTTAGACAAATAAATTCATAATAAAAATTCATATATTTTTCGATTCAAGTACAGAGTAACTGTCGAAGTCTGAGGACACGTTTAAAGATAAAATTGCATCATTCTTAGAATAAGTAGGCACTGACTCTCAGTAACTTTACCCATCAGAGAACAATGGAAAGATGTAACTATTTCTACATGATTCAACGTGACCCATTAAATTGTGCAAAAGGTGATGCATGTATTAGCATTTATTTGTGAAAACTAACACAATACTCGAAGGCATAGAATTCCATTACCTGTTCTGCAAAATAAGTGCTATCTTCAAGAATAATTCTACCAAAGAGTTTATTGGAAATAAAAGTTCAAATCTGTATTTGAGTTCTCTGATTACATAACATTGTTTAGAAAGTAAACTCAGAAAATTTAACCGTACTTTCGAAAGTTAGGACATGAGAGAAATTTTCTGTCAAGTCAAATAGAACGTGTTTCCTGTACGTATTCATTTCTCCCATTTTTAACGATGCTTGGCATTGATTTTGAAAACAGGAGTCATTTTCTATCTATCTAAATACAAGTGGTGATAGTGTTCTAGTTGCGATATGTATTTCTTGTGCATTAGTATGAACATGACGTAAATTGATTTCTTTTTCGAATTCGATTTCAGTAATTCGCTAGTAAAAATTCCAAAGAATGAATTCAGAATAGGTATGTGACATTTGCTTGGGTCAAAGCCAAATATATTAAACATGTTATACTATACACGTTGTACAAAACGGCGATAAACTTCATTTTGAGGTAACCTCGATATGCGACAACATTCGGACAGCACAAGTAAAATCTTCGTAGACCATCTGGTTTGTTTGTTCGCACTGAAATTCCTCTCAGACTAGAAGTTGTGATGTATTATTTATAAAAATGTGGTTATGGGTAGCACATATAGAGAAGTGAGGATTTTAAGTGACTTCCTTTATGAGAACGTTTAAATGAGGTTTGATATTGAACCATCTTAGAAACAATAAGCTACACACACAAGATAAAGTTAAGCTTATATAAACGCAAGTGTATGTGGAGTTCCTATTCGTTTTGAAAAGCTTTGTTATCCTCTCATACGGCGTCAATACTTTTTCCACTGTAAGCAAAACGCTTTGTTTCTAATCTCAAAAAGATTAAATATCATATTGTGTTGTTTCAGCGCAACGTAAATTCAAATAACTACCTAAAATCGATTAAAATACCTTTGCAATTAATTGAACTAAAATAATTGAAATTTTTAATGAGTTCTTTGAATGCTACATATACATATATTGGTGTGCAAAAATTAAGGACGAGACAGTTTTTCGAATGTAACAACCGACAGAAATGTTCCACATCGACCCAAATCATATCATAAGATCCCCAAGGTGTGAAATTTTGAGACAAGTGTGAAAAACCACTCAAAAAACGAATCAAATGGATACAAAATCTCTTTATTGAAAAGGTAGTTTCGAGCACAAGTGAACAGAAGACAGAACCGTCCAAGTGACAGGCGCCTGGCAAGAATATATACAGTCTCTTGTTGAGGATTTGATCACCCCTGACTGCGATGCAGGATTTACAACGTCTGTCCATGCTCAGGACAAAGTTGTCAAGGAGCTGTTGAGGCGTCGAGGTCCATTCTTTTTGTAGCGCCAATCACAGCTGCAGAAACGTTGCAGGTGGCTGTTCACGTGCTACCAGGGGTCTCCTGAGAAGGTCCCACACATGTTCTATAGGATTTCGATCCTCGGCCTTGCAGGCCAATCATGCGTTGAATACCCTCACTCCAAGAGCTCTGCGACAGCCACTGAAAGATGAGGTGCAGCGTTGTCGTCCAAGAAGAGGAAGTCAGGACCCACAGCACCTTTAAACAGACGTACGGGAGGCATTAGAACCTCGGTACAATAGCGGACATCAGCGACTGAATCTCCTTGGAAGATGGTGGTCTCTCCAAACGAGAACTCCGGCACCTCGATTACAGTCCCCTTCGATTATGTTGTAGGGGTGATTGCCTGTACCTTTCTCTCTCCAGATGTGTATACGTCCAGTATAGCTCGTCAGATTAAATCGGCTCGCATCCATAGCATCCACTTGGCACCATTCTTGTCGTGTCCAGTTCCTGTGTTCCCAGCAGCACAGAAACCGGCGTCTCCGATGAGCAGGTGTTAATGGCACACACCGTCGTGCCAATAGACGTGCCAAGTCGTCGTGCCAATAGACCACATTTATACAGCTTCCTGGCCACGGTAAAACGTGATATCGGACGTCCAGTTGTCTGTTGCATGTGCCTTGCGATTTCTCCCACTGTCTGTCGTCAGTTTCTTGTCACCTGTAGGACAATATACCGGTCGTTCGCCGTCGTTGTTTCTCGTCCACATGTTGCTCGGAATGTACAAGCTTTCTTCAGTGCACAACAGGTTCCGCTTCTTCCATGGCCTACACGTTCCCGGATATGTCGCCCATTGAGCATGTCTGGAATTACATCGGTCGGCGACTCGCACGTACCGCTTGTCGGGCAGAGAGTACGGCTGAACTTTGGCATCAGATAGAGACAATCTGGAATGCCATTCCTCAGCATGATATTCAGAATCTGTATGATTCGATGACACGACGTGTACAGGCTCTTATCGCTGCGTGTGGAGGCTGCTCAAAATAGTGATTTTCGGCATTACTTTTGTTTTATTGTTCTGTAAAGTTGATCGTTAAACCACTACAAACCAACACCACGGGCAATGCCGTGATGTGAGGTAGTAATCTGGTGTGAAATTTTCCGCAGATTTCAAATCCGTTGAAATTTTTAATCTAACTTTAGCGATTCCGATTTTACGAAAAAGAAGTAACAATCCAAGTCAAAATGTTTTTTATTTCTTGCTCTCATTGAAAATGAGAATGGAAGCGGAAATGGAATGGGACAGGAAATGTAATCTGTTCCTTTTTTTTAAACTTTTTTTTTTTTTTGAAAGAATAAGTTTACGTGACGTCACAATCTCTTGTGAAATTTAAAAGATGAAAAAAACTTGGCATGGTTCCAAGGCCAACGTGGGTAGAAAAAGTCCTCCGCGTTTGAAAAACCCGTTGGAGAATAAAACTATTCAATTCATTTAAAAATATTCTAGATTGAATTTTAAAATTCGCCGAGCCCCAAAAATTGCATAACATTCTGACTACCTGTGTACCAAATCTCATTGCTGTAAGTGCCATAGAATCGTCAGGATTTTGTGGCCGCGAAAAAAACAGACAGGCAAACACTTCTTTTTATAATATTAGAGATACGTGGAAGAAATTTAATTTATTTCTGATGATTTTTTTCATGGTGTTGCAATTTTTACAAACAGTAGTGTACAAAATATAGATGAAAGCAACAGCGATGGATTTTCCCATTCAAAATTATGTTGGGAATTTTTTTCAGCAGAAAACGCATTTTCTTTTTCCCGACCGAACTCTTTAAAACATTCTGTAAGCACGTTTACCCGACAGCGGCCTAAATTACATTTCTTAAAGAAGAGAAATTATAATTTTGCCATCAAATTCATACATTTTAAAAAGTGGAAGAAAATGTTGGATGCTTAGATCACCAATTTAAGGGTCATTAGATCAACACTTCCATCAAACAATCAAGCATCGACAGACATACCAACATCTACAAAAGACAGCTTCCTAAACAAAACCCTTCAGAAAATTCAGGTTCCTCTGTTTGGTTACGGATATACAAACTATTCCAAGGACATTTTGGGGAAAATTAAACATTATCGACCCAAATTGAAGTGAAAGTATTGAGAAATGTATTCCATATTTCACCATTTTGTTCATTTTTGCACACTGGTTCAGACAAGCCTGTTTGCATTCCATACATATTTATGAGTTATATTTAGACGCGAAGTTGAAGGGGACAAGAGAGAAGGTGAAATAGACACTTCCTGATAGGTTGTTGATCGAACTGGTTCGAAGCGGTCCTTCCTGGACAAGGACTTTGGTCCATAAGATATGAGGTATTATGGAAACTGTTTTCCCCATTGGTTTGTATGCAGCGTCCGAAATTTCCTTCTTTTTTCACGCTTACATTAATTTGAAATTTTGATAACTTTTGTGTGAAATTTTTTTATTTGACGAAACAGTTCACTTTTTAAGATTTTAACATTCAATTTCTCCTTCTAGAGATGGTGTCAACAAGATCAATGACATGCTCTATGATTCTCGTAAATTGATATAAGGGGATAGTGTGAGATTTGTAAAAACAAACTTATGAAGTTGAAATCCGATTATTATAAACTTTTCCGATTGTTTTTTTGCACTAAAGGTTTGTTTTTGAAATATGGTCCAAAAATATGAATCTGTGCAAAAGTTATTACAAAATGTATGGTCAAAAGTTAGATAAATTAGGAAACATTGTTTGGTCCCATTGCTCACTGTCGTTATTTTAATCCACATAGTTTGTATACACTTTGTTTAAATTAACTTCATATGTGCAAGTACTATATCACTAATTAGTAAAATTAGAAGAAATTATACTAAAACACCCAACATTTTGCAAAATAGTATTGGTTAAAAACATTTAAAACCAAAATTTCAAAACTACGAAACACGATGTATTTCTCATTTGCACTTAGATAAGCAACAGATAAAATTTTTTATACAAACAGAAAGTTTTTAAAGAAATCAAGAAAAACTTATGCACAAAGATAGCGAATTCAAGGGAAAGTGAAAATTTTTCAATCGGAGATTAAAGCGTTTCTGTATTAGACATACAATACTAATATACTATATGCTTTTTGTTATTATCAATGTAGTTCCATCAAAAATGATCGCAATTGAAAAATCATTTTTGCTATATCTATAGTTTGATAACAATTAACTTTTAAACTATAACTAAAATTATCGATTTTTGATCGATTTTGGCAGGTAGTAGAATTACCGTTGCACTGGAGCGACACAATGAGCTATTGGTGACGGTTTGGTATCAATCCCGAAGTGAAAGATCCGAGGACAACATCTCGTATATATAATTTTGAACAAAGGTCAGATGACGTGATTTGTTTTGATCAATTTTCATGAATTTGATGTTCTCGTATATATAATTTTGAACAAAGGTCAGATGACGTGATTTGTTTTGATCAATTTTCATGAATTTGATGTTCTTGTAAACGTAATATATTTATTTATTCGTTCTGCCATTGAGAACAAATCGATTTACACGACAGTGGGAAAACGAACAAAAAATAACAGAAGGCAAAGCACAATGCATAAAACGCAAGGAAACAAATGTGTCTAAAATTCGTGAAAAGGTACGGTGGAAGAAACATACAATCGATAAATTTATTTTCAGTTTCTTAAAAATCTGTCCAAATAACCAGAAAAAGAAATGTCTCATTGTCACCATGCATTTCAATTTATCGTGCAGTAAACTATGGAAAATGAGCATATACGGAAATACTATATGGATGGTTTTGGTTTTTCGTTGTCACTCATTTCTTGAAAAACAAGGGCTAATCAGAGCGGAACTTACAAATGTATGGCCACAAACTATAAACTGCTCTTTGTCTAAAAGAATCCATCTGTACCCATGCTAAGTAACACTGAAAGTCTGAAGGACGTGTTTCGTTCAGAGATTCTTATGCTACAACTTTTCATAAAGTTTAAAACACCACAGAGGTAGGTAGTTGAATTAACCTGGCACTGGAGCAACATAACATGCTATTTGGTTTGGTTCGAGATCAATCCCGAAGGACAAGATTCAAGCACAACGCCTCGTTATTATAACCCACCGTCAGATGACGAAGTCAACACCTGAGATGAACGCCACGTTATCCATACTTCCACTCCACGCCAACGTGAGGACATAGACCACTACAAATTTAACGTTCATCAGCCTCCTTGTACACAACGGTCTTTGGTTGCACCTAGTTTCGAACTCGCAACGCTCCAGTTGCTAAACCGTTACTCTTCCAGCTGAGCTGCAAAGATCCCACCAAGTTACGAGGTTTCGTCCTGGGATCTTTTCCTTCGGGATTGATCCCAGATAGTCGCCAATAGCCCATTGTGTTGATCCAGTGCGACGTTAGTTCAACTACCTACCTACCTACCTCAGGCGGGTGGCATGTGAAAAGATGGTCCGGATATGTGTGCATTAAATGCAGTTTTGGGCAATATTCTTATTCGTTTGGTCAATATTCTTATTCGTTTGGTCAATATTCTTATTCGTTTGGTCAATATTCTTATTCGTTTGATCAATATTCTTATTCATTTGGTCAATATTCTTATTCGTTTGGGCAATATTCTTATTCGTTTGGTCAATATTCTTATTCGTTTGGGCAATAATCTTATTCGTTTGGTCAATATTCTTATTCGTTTGGTCAATATTCTTATTCGTTTGGTCAATATTCTTATTCGTTTGGTCAATATTCTTATTCGTTTGGGCAATATTCTTATTCGTTTGGGCAATATTCTTATTCGCTTGGGCAATATTCTTATTCGTTTGGGCAATATTCGATACAGCAAAAAGCTGCATCTCAAAATTTTTGTCACTCACGCGGCTGCGATTGGGTCGGGGACACAAACAACTAGAACTAAACAAGCTTTCAACAGCCGCACTGGCTGACAAGGTATTACTGTATTTTACAAACATGCTTTTTATTGTAGGTAGAGAACAGAATGCAGACAAACTACAATCTTTGTTTTGAAAATAAGTGGATAACTCGAAATCGGCAGAAGGATGTCTAGTTTTCACTGTCTCAAAAAATACATCGTCACTGCTAGATAAATGTTAGTCATCATCAGTACAATCAGTAGGAAAGGCTTCATTTTTGTGAGCACAATATTTCTCTTCTACGATACCTTTGATATTTTCTCTTTGAAGAAATGCGTTGACAGTATCCCAATCAGAATCAGTTATGACAGGATCAAGTTAAATACCGAGTTTAAACTTTGGGTGAAGAACACTGGCAGTCACTACGTTTCTATCAGTAAAAAAAAATGTTTAAATCTATTTTTAACACCTTGTGTTAAAGAAATATTAAACGGTTCACAATACCTTAAAGAGTCCTTTGAGTTTTGTAACGCGTTACTGTAATTAAATTTACTTTATCGAAAATTATGTAACGAATTACCTATAAGATTATGGTAAAAAGTAATTATTACAAGCAACGCGTTACCGCCCAACCCTGATTAAATGTGTGGTTTTTTAGTCGATTTTGCGGCTACACATTTAATGTACACATATCGCAACCGAGCACCAAAGGTGCTGCAATGGTCCCGCGAATGACACTACTGAGAAAGATTAACTACAAGGTATAAATCAGTCTCTAAAATATGGATCCCAAAATTCGCATTAGTTGATGTAAGAAGCAATGTTTTCATCACATGAAGGCGTGAAAAAGTTTATAACATTTCCAGTTAATTACCCGTTAGTAAATTGTTCCAAGAACGTTATCCATTTGTTGTCAATCTTTATTTTTATCAGTCTTGTGGGCGGAAAGCAAGTAACTTGAACAAAATCGCATGACGCAGAGCATAACAATTAGTAGGAAATGCAACTGACGTGTTGACCCAGCCAAAATGCTTGAGGCGACTCAAAGGTAATCCCGACTTCTCGGTCCGCCTAGAGATGTTAATCAACTTTCGTGCACGCAACCTTCAATTCGAGCGCAGAAGTAAATCGTGACAATTCTTACTACAGAATTATCGATGGATATTTTACATGTTTCCTGTTATTATGTCTTCTCTGTATTATAATACAGCATGTTTTCAATACTTACAATACTTTTAGCGTAGCCATAGCTTTTAAACAAAACTTACTATTCTTACATTTCTAAGGGAAAATAGAGGCAATTTTTCTTGGGCCCGTAATAACACGTCTCGTCCTTCCTCATTCCAGAAAAATGTCATTCTACCGGACTCTAGTTTCGCTCTCCAAGCTGTGTGTCTTGCAACCAACGACACAATTCTCACCCGGGTTCTGGAGATCAAGACACTATTAAAAGAGCTAACTCTTAGAATATCTCTACAGTAGGTGTCTGAACATTGTGGACTACCGGGAAATTAAACTGACTTTCAGGTTGAAAAAGATGTTGCGGTAATTCAGAAATTTTCTAAGCCTATGACGTTTTATACATCAAAACTAGGTATCAAACTGATGCCTTTCAAACTGAAACGGAATCTCTCTCTGTATTTGAAGGAAAGCCGTGGAAAGAGTCCTCTGGAATGATATTTGTGCTGTCTCAGTGTTCTCCTGCCACATGCCACTATTGTTTACTGGTCCATCTACACGGTATAAGACTTGCTGATTCCCCAGACTTCACTAATTTTTAATTGTACTGTGGGAAAATATTGAAGAGCACGTGGTCGAATGACTTTGTGGATAAAGGACCGGCATTTGTTGACAAACTCATGTCTTGGTTTGTACTAATTGTACAAATTTTTTTAAGTAAAGGTACGAAATGAATACTGATTGGAATTATGTAATTTGAATACATGATTCCTGACGTATTTGATTGACAACGTTTCCCGAGATAATGCAGGTTCATGTATTTCTTGTTTGATTCACACACACGAGATTTCAAAGAGAATTAATCGTGTTGACGAAATGAACACATTAATTCAAGAATATATTGTAAAAAATTACAACTCTTACTACAGATGTCAATTTCGAGTTAACAAGTTCTACAATCGTCTCATGTAGCATCGCCTCGTTGCGAAAAGATATGTTTTATTTTATTCTCATAAGCTCACTTGTACTAAAAACATAACTTCATTGTACGATAGCATCATAAAAATCTTTTAAGTTATGGATTCAACATTACTAACCCTAACTACGATGAAAAACTGACACTAACCTAACTAATAGCGTATTAAGACTTTCTATTTATCGATAAAGTTTAGTACATTGAGTCAACGACAGAGGTCATCAGGAACCTGGATCCTGTCTGTGATCAATACTTTTCCTATATTTCTCTTTCTCTTTTTTATTCTCTTCCTGTCTTTTCTGTTCTTTTGTCTTTCTTTTCCTACCTCTTTTATTTTATTGGTAAATTTATAATGTATGAAATTCCAAAAAAGAACCATTCCTGTTCATTAATAAATTGAAAATATTTACTATGTATTACACAGATTCTTGAGGTAAAAACCTGTGAATTTATATATTTGTATTTATAAAAGTATTTTTCCATCTCATCTCTTCAAACCTTCCTAACCTTTCAATTAGAATTTGATTCGTAGTGTTTGGTGTACGTGGGAGCCTATTAGGCATCCTCTGGCTTGCAAAGAACCTTCCCGTCTCCCATATACCGACCTTAAGCCTTTGTTGGTAGACTGGGTGGTTTGGATCATAAAATCAACTGTTACGTGGTTTTCATTTTCCAGCATTAGTCATGATGGAGATTCATTGCTGTGTTTTGATATACTTTCAGCCTTTTATGTCTCGTTGTGAGAGCTTTTGCAAACGATCCGTTTTCGATAACTGGTAGTCAATAAGGGGACAGATAGATGTCAAATATGTGTTTGCCACAATAAGATAAAAATTATTCCCACATAGCCAATAGAATAGCTTACAAGTATATTTTGCTACAACACAGAAAACATTATTCTTGCATGGATTAGAGTTGACTATCCTCCAGGCATGCTTTTCAAGTTGTACAACGTAAATTATTCGTGTGTGGTCACTTATTCTAGCTGTCGAGCTTGTTTTTGCCACAGTACGAAGAACATTAATCTTACATAAACTAGTTCTTGTTTCCGAACACGCTTGTGTGGCTGCAAGCATTAGTTCCCAACATACTGTTTCTGTGGTTTTCTAATATCAAGATTATGTTATTGATAAAATATGAAAATGCAGCGCAGGGAATTATAGTTTTGATATTGATTTCATTCTGGGTGATGTCTAATTATTAACTATCGATTTTATTTCTAAGTTTATGAATACGATCATCTTTCTTTCTCATTGCGTTGTGCAAGAATAAATTCAAATTTTCTCTTATTAAATTCTTTCCCATGATGGAATGAACGTTCTGCTTTGACGTCAGCTTTTTAATATCTTGAAGACGAGAACGAGATTTCTTTCTTCACATAACAACAACTGACACATTGTTAACAAACTGCTGCGCCTATTTCGTACCCTCAAGACAAGCATGTGAATACCAAGAAAAATCGAAAAACAACATTTTAAATTAAATACTTTGCATTCAGAAAATGTCCTGCGAAATCAAAAACCATTAAACTAAAAGCTTTAACGGTTTTTCCCAAAGTTAAGATAATTACCTTCAGTAAATAAAAAAGGTGTATCCTTGACAATAATACTTGTATGTGTTTAAGGTTAATAGCGCCTATCTACACCTAGCATTGTTTCAAAACGATTTATAACTAAGTCATTGGAAGTTCATGCAGAAAGAAAATTAAATTAACCTCCATACCAATAGAAGATTTTAAGATAATAAAGAGAGGTGAATAAGCTATAGAATAATTGTTTCCCAGGTAAACATAACCCATATGTATGACCCATTATTCAGTAAATTACACAACACCCATTTTGTAGCGAATGAGAACAATTATTCTTGAATATAAGCAATGCTCATGTTTTGCGATCCACCCATATCAACAAAAATCGTTATCGAGGAAAATTAATAGATATAACTGAATAAGAACACCGCCTGTGAAATCGCCATTCAATGTTCACAAACCAGTTTCGAGTAACCTCATTCATTTCACTGTTATTCAGCTAAGGACGATTAACAGAACTTTTTTCTCTTTCAATGACACAAAATAAGTTATTTTTTTTACAATACTCGGAACATTCCACCTTTTTCTTCTTCTCGAGTGGTATAACAAGATCCAATTCTTTTCAGACTTCAATTCTTCTAAGTAGACTATTCTCGAAGACGAGACCTTTGTCCTAACATTTGAACTCTTCTTTAGAAACCTGTCTGGGAACACGTCTTCCTCACCTTCCATAGCTTTACCCTCAATATCACTGCGCAAGCGCGGTTATATATTATCAAAGTCTTTCTAACAATTTATAAATTCCTATCGGACGACATTTTTTCGCTCCCTTCAACAGAAATACCAACAAGTTTCCAAATGACGCTAGGATTGGCCGTGGGTTTTTTGCTGACACTTCTATGTCAGAACGGTAAGCAGAATAGAACAATATGTTCTCTCTATTTTTCGTTTATTTCTAACATTCGAAAGTTAGAGCGAGTCTTTGTTCAAAAATTGGGGCCGGTTCGAAGACTGTGTTTAAAGTGACGTAACGAGTGGGTGACGTCATGAGAATTTCCGCCTATTCCCAAGCGATTAAAAACTGGCACGCAGTATTATCAAAAACTTTCATCAGCGAATTTCATGTAAAATTGTTCCAATGTCAAAATTGTGTATTATTATTCGAATTCTCAAAATTATGAACGAAACTGAATTGTTAATTTGTCTCATGTTCTATTTTACCTTATAACTTATGTGACATCTTTCATAAAATTAATAGAAAATATTATTTTATTCTCATGTTCAAACATCAAGTGAAGAATTACTTGAAAAAGTGTGCATTTATACGTGTTTATTTCGGAAATGAAATGGAATTTAATTTAAAATATTCGCTTTCTTCTAACTTTGAATGGATGTTTAAAATGTTATAACTTACGAGAAAAGCATGTCAAAAGAAATGCAACAATTTAACTTAATACAGTACATTTATAAATTTATAGATTTTATTAAACATACTATGCATCGAATGTATTTGAATACTTTTAGTTTTAGTTGATTGTTTTTGAGAAGTGTTAAGTTTTCATTTTATGTGCAGTTATAGAGAGTTTTCACAAAGTTTTAAAATACAAAAATTACAATTTTTTTAAACGAAGAAACACAAAAAATAAAAATATAAAATTGTTTTATATTTCTAAACAATCATTTTGTCAAGAACTTTGTCGTGCTGAAATATTCTTAATATTTTTTTTATCGTCAAATTTTTTCTAGTTTTCATATAAAACGTAGAATTACCTTTACAGTAAACAGAAACAAATGTATCCAACATCTCAAAAGAAATTTGAATTTTATAATTGAGTTAAATTTATTCATTGAATCTTAATTCTGGGAAAATATGATCAAATTGTTGTTTATTTTAAGTACCATAAATTTCTTTGATGATGCTAGCACACTTTATTGCTTATTAGAGATTGTATCAATAAATAATGAATGTTTTAAGAGTAACATATTTTGTGAATACAGAACAACTTCTAAAGTTGAACTTATCAAGATATGTATAATTTTGCATCAATTTTGTTGTTTAGTACACCGAATTCTTCGTTTACAGTACTTGCCAGATGTAAGAAACAAAAGAAAATAAGAATATATCTTGAATAGTGACGAATTTTGGAGACTCACTGTACATAGATAATTGTAAATGAAAATTTCGATACGAACAAGAGATTGGCGCGATAAAATAAGAATATTTAGCAATATTGATAGAAACTTATCTTTTTTTTAACTAAATAATTACTAAAAGGAATAATTAACACGAATGTTTTCTATAGTTATATGAATAAAAATATTTTACTCTTCAAATAGTTATATGTTGATTCAATCACAAATAAAGGCGAAATTTCTACACGAAGCTTATAAATAAAATTTTGAGCTTTTACTACTTTCATAAACCTTTTGTTTGGCTCAACAAACCCTATTCAGAGACAATTGTTTTCTGCGTCACACTGGAAAACTCAATCTTAACTAATTCAAATTACAAGCTTAACTTTGCCTATAACTTTGAATTTAACCAAAATATTTATTTAACTGCATGTGGAATTTTATAATTTCCAAAAGCTTGTTTGGAATCGAAGCAACTTGGAACTGAGCTTGTTGATTAAAATGATATAACGAAACATAACTTGCATACAAACTCATTAGACTGTTCACTATTATTAGTAATTAATTGTTATAGTGATTTGTTTTCATATTGGAAAACTATAGTGCTTCTTGGCTAAGAATAAATAAAAAACCACCTACAGATATTTGTTGGTTTAGGAGAATAACTGGCTCAAATGGCTAAATGTTATAAGTCACTTTTTTAATTTTTCGTGACAGTAATTTTAAGATTCAAGATTCAACATGTGGTTCTGTTGTGGTTTCTGATTTATTGCAATTTTCCTACCTTTGTTTTCTTATAAACCGAAAGAAAAAGACTTAACGACATTTTGCCACCTTTTAAACATTAACAAACCAGACTCCAGGATGGGACTTATTCATTTTTTTGATAAAAGTGACTCATAACATTTTGCCATCTGAGCACAGAACTGTTATGGTATCAAGTTAGTGATTCATGTCTTCAAAAGTTTAATTCCCCATTATTATAGTCAATATTTCTAAATAAATTATTTACCTTTTTACAAGAACGCACGTACCAAACAAAATTCCAAAGAACTAATCAGCTTGCTGTCGAATAATATGAAAAAAAAAAAGTTCGCAGTTGCTTAGCAACGGGAAAGAGTTTGGTTGTTATGTGACCATGCGCTAGTAATTCTGCTACTAGTTCACGCCCTTGGCGTTGTGAGAACTTATCACATTATAAAGTCTGGGTGTCTCACGACATTAATATTAATTTAACTAATGCAACGGGAAAGAGTTTGGTTGTTATGTGACCATGCGCTAGTAATTCTGCTACTAGTTCACGCCCTCGGCGTTGTGAGAACTTATCAAATTATAAAGTCTGGGTGTCTCACGACATTAATATTAATTTAACTAGTCGGTTTCTCCTTTTAGTTCAATCAGCATCATAGCATCTATGACGTGAGTGTGTTGTGTTCAACTGAAACAGGATGACGGAATTGGAACAGCTACAGTCTACGTTTATGAGTGGTGGCAACGACCTTGGCGATATTTTTTTTTTGGCGCACTTCTAAAGTTGCCAAGGAAAGAATTATTTCAAAAATCTTTTTCTTTCAAAAACATTTTTCTTTTCACAACGGAAAATGAAAACTTGAATACACATTTAAAAACGTTTTGAAAAGGGTATTTTTTTTTTAATTTCAGAAAAAGTAAATACATTACAAAACACAATTGTGTTCCAGCAGAACTAAACTTCGAATGTTGGGTAAGAATATATATATATATATATATATATAATAACCAATGGCATGTTGAAAAAGGACAAGACTGATAAAAGAAAAAAAAGCAAGAAATAATACAACCTGATAACGTCAGAACTCTTGCGTAAAAAAATAATCAAAACGAAAAGGGCAAAAAAAAAAAAACCTCTTAATCCTTTCGTGAAAATTATTATAATAAAAATCAAAATTCCACAACTGTCGAAGTACATATAAATGGTCCAATGGTATCACAGAAAAAGATTTATAAGGACCAATACAATCAAAGAATTTATTTAAATCCAATAACCAATGGGAGCAAAGAAAAAATTTCAAACGAACCAATGAAATCAAACGACTTTTACGAATTTTGGAAGAACTTTCTAGAATATTCAAAATGAAAATTGACAGTTTCCGTTTGCCGAGGTTGCCATGAAAACCACAACAACCGTAACGACAGATGGGTTGCATTAATTTATCGTAACTCGCTACTAGAAGTGCGCCAAAAAAAATCACCAACCCGTTGCCATCAATCATAAACATAGAGTGTAGCTGTACCACGGAATTAATCAAAAGTTAAAAGTCGGAAGATACACGCGAGACTCGTTGTTTGAGACCGATCAATTAAATTTGAATTTTAAACGAAAATTCTGGACACAAAGCATTAGAGTAGTGAATGCGTCTGTATGGTTAGGTAGATAAGTGTACCCCTAAAGTCTTTCAGCGTCCACAGCGGGATGGAGTAACGCTCAGTTTTCGAAGCAATGGTTTACAAGAAATATTTGTTGAATATTTGTATGAATTGTGCTGTTGATGTGTTGTAACATCGATTAAAAAGCTGACACAATATGCCTATAATTAACACTTTTCTAGCAGATGGAAAATATATTACTCCAGAAATTTTGTGTCGCTGAATCTTTACGCGATTAAATTATTTCCTTGCTTCAACAGACGTGTCACCGACTGCAAGTTCGCATCAATGTGATGTATAACTACGTCACTTAAATCCCCGAAAACAAATACGGCAAGTGAAAAGGTTATATTCTACCTAGAATGTTGCTATATTGAAATGCTTGAGAGCTAAACTTTTAGCTATCAAGCCATATGACGTATCTGATGATAGAAGTACTAGCGAGACAAAAAAAAAACAAAAAAAAACTGTTATTACCGACATAATTAGTTTAATAGGTAATAATTTTTTTTAATTATAATGAGTAGTCTATAAATTGTTTAATATTATTTTTTTTATTTCTAATATTAATTATTAAATATTTCTAATATTGTGACAAATTAAAAATATCAAGAGAAAAGGTTTTGTGTTAAAAACCTTCTGAATCGACGATCTTTCTTTGAAGTATTATACGGATCTAAAAGCCACAGTGAGTGATATAAGTTCACTAAAAAATAGGAAACTGATAAATTTTAAAAGAAGATTAGGAAAAACTATTTTAATTTTCAAACTGAGTATAAATTTAAGATTCGTTAAATATAGCATTGCTTTGTGTGCTTATAAAGCTACACGTTAAGTTGATCGTATCATCTCCACTATTATAAAAGTAAGTGTTTGTTTGTTTCTTGGCCGCAAAAGTCCAGACGAATCTATGGCACTTACAGTAATGAGATTTGGCACACAGGTAGTCCGATTTTTTTGTAATTTTAGGGTCGAACCGAATTTTAAAATTTAATCTAGAACTTTTCAAAATTAATTTAATAGTTTTTTTCACCATTCTTTCATCTTTCGCGGAATGAAAGAACATCAAAATTTAGATTTTTGGCCCTTACGTCAGCCTTAGGAACGATGCCAAGTTTTTTTCATCCTCCTGTCTGGAGTGGAAGAGAACACATTCGAATGACCTTCGTTCGTTTCGAGATTCATTCATTTTGATTTCCTGCGAAACGGATTACAGTGTAGCAAAACATATTACTTAAGTAATCACAGGCGTTCTTCAGTGTTTTTTTTCTATCTCAGCGATCGTTAAAGGTAGAATAAAAGTTTTAACGGATTTTAAATCTGCGGAAAATTTTACACCAGCTAGATAGCTTATTCGTTTGATTTTCTTTTGTTCTTTTACATTTTCGCAAGAGATTGTGACGTCAAGTGAACTTTAGCTTTCCAAAAATAAACAGATTGCATTTTCTGCGCGTTAAAATAAAAAAAATAAAAATTTCCTGCCCTATTCCATTTCAGCAAAGGAGAGCAAAAAAATAAAAAGATTTTGACTGGGATTGTTAAGTTCTTTTTCGTAAAATCGGAATCGTTAAAGACAGATTGAAAATTTCAACGGATTTGAAATCTGTGAAAAATTTTACACAAGTTAAGTTGCCCGTGGTAAGAGTAAGAGTTTGCGTCGCAAACCAACACCACGGGCACGGGCAACGCCGAGCTAGCCACGCAGTGGCTAGTACTATATACAAGATGACATACTCAGTGAATAGTTGGTAAACATTAACCTTCAAAAGGTTTAGGTTTAGGGTGCGATTATGTACAAATTTTAACAAAGATTGAAATTTGCCCATTTGTGAGTTAATTTGAATATTTACCCTTTGCTGATTTCACGGTGAATGTTAAAACATGCATGATTAAAATTTTTCAGAGATCATCCAAAAACCTGCTTTTTTCTATGAATTGATTTTCTATGATTGATAACGATTGATTTTCTTTGTTCAAACAGTTCCCTACGTTGCGAATTATTTCCTTTAAGAACTGAATGAGAATCCCTCGAGAAACGAAACAGCCTATTCTAAAGGAGAAATAATATTTATTTGACGTCAGATTCAAATAAAATCAGAATATTCAGAGACCTGCACGTAAAATGTAGCCCATTTGTTCCATCGCAAAGCCTTCGTAATTCTACGTCAAAGAATCGTTTGCACAGAGATCATTCAACTGACACGTGGTATAAATTGCTGTCTCGTAACGTTGGGTCGGCCCTTCTTCGCTCTATTTAAGAATGAATATTCTTCTATTTGCCAAGAGAATACGATTGCATACAGCTAATCAAGCATGCTTTTTATTTCTTACGAAAACAGAAAAATTATGCGCTTCCGTCCATGTATCACATTTTGAAATGTGGTGAAATACCCATTCACAGAAAAACTAAATCTTGCGAGTTCAAATTTAAGATCAGAATGGAAGATTATTACTTTTTTTAGTTAAATAATAAAAAAAATTTGACTCGTATATCAGAGAGAGCGTGGCGATTTTTCTAAAATTCTGAACAGGGAAAATTTACAGAATAAGGGATACTCTGTAAATTCTTTAATAGTTTAAAAAATTTTGGAATAAAAATTCTTCAATAACAGTTTTTTTAGAATATTTTTCTAGAACATAGAATATTTTTATCTTGAAAACAAAAAAGAACATTTTTGAAAGAGAAAATAGTGTTTTTCTGGAACAAAGAATATTTTTTCTCTAATAAACGATATTTTTCGAGAACTAACGATAGTTTTTAGAATGAACAATATTTTTCAAGAGTGAAGACTATTTTTCAAGAATAAAGAACATAAGTTATTCCCATAAAGAAAGAATAAATGACTTTTTCTTTTCCAGTTCTTTCACAATTCAAATGCCCAGGAAAATCAGGTTATTTTCCAGATCCTGAACAGTGTGACATGTATTATGAGTGTCGGAAAGGAGTACCGAAGGAAAAACTGTGCAAAGACGGGCTCGTTTTCAACGACAATAATCCACTATACGAAAGATGTGATTTCCCATTTGTGGTAGCTTGTAAAGATCGAGTCTATCTGCGTAAGTATCGTTCCAACTTTTTGGTTTCTAGTCTCCAAAGTTTTCATGGAATGATTTGGATTTTATAACTTTTCTGTACAGTTAAAATCATTATACACTCCCATACAATCCATCTCTGCCATTGCAATATAATCTCAACTTTTAAATTCATGCTGCAGAAACGTTTCAGCATAAAATCGTTAACTGAAAGAAATATTCTTTATAAATAATTTTGATAAGTTATTTATGAAGAATGCTTTTATTTTATGTAAGATTTTAAACGAATATAATTTTTTTTCGGAAAATCAGTAAGCCCCCGTGTAATCCATCTGTAATTCAATATAATCTCGAACTTTTAAATTCATGCTGCAAATTCTTTTTCTTTTTGGAAATGGTGAAGAAATAAACATTTTAATAAGAGTTTAGATGGTCTTTTTTATTTTTGTGAAAGTGATCAGTTTATAGGGTTTCAACCAGATTCGTGTTTTCAGATTGTAGTATAAGTGCCGTACTACAGTGGGGATCCGACAAGAAGGCAGTCGACCTTGGGTCAATCGACTTTTGAAAAGATATGAAAGCTCGTTAGAAAAGGGCTGCTACCGCAAAATCATGAATGGCGATCACCGAAGAAGTTTCCCCCTTACGTCTATTCATTATCACTGCTTTTGCTTTGGCACAGAACGAAACAACTTAAAACTAGATTTCACGCTAAAGACGCCAGTTGGTGGAAGAGTAAATTTAAACACTAGAGTCGTCCAAAACCATGTGACTCGACTCTCAAGAATCGGGCAGTATTATATTGTATTATCATTAAGACAACTTTTTTCAACAAATGCAACTTTTTTTCACACAATCTACGCTGTATGTTAAGTACTAAAACCAAAATTCCTCCTACATGGGGTGTATTGTAAGTGAGTTATAACCGCAACATAAATGCAATCACCTGCAACTTTTTAAAAGGGCACTTAAAATTAATTAACATGAAATTACTATTTTATTTTTGCCCTCAGACACAACCCTTCGATCGCGTGTGTCTGATCTTGCGAACGCCGAAGTATTGCGGATCAAACAAGTTCATAGAAAGAAAGTGTTTGTCCTAACAGATGAAAGTGAAATAAATGGCAAGAAGTAAGTTTTAACACATTGGTTGGCACTCTTGATAATCCAGAGGAAACTTGTGTAACCGACTGCAGAGTTTGCGAGGCGAGTGTCGATCATAAATATATCGTTTGCCTTGTAGATGACATTTTAGAATCTCTGAATGTTGAGCGAAAGGATTTTTCGCTTCTGCTATCTGATATAGCACATTATATGACTGGCTGGCGCAGTTTTTCAATGCTAAAGAAATTACTGGCCAAGAATTGGTCATTTAACCTTCTTCAATACTGTTGTACACGATTAAAATTGTCAATATATTTTGATTTTTTTCATTTTTTTACGAATAATTTATTTTAGAATTTAGCGTATCAAAAATAAATGCAACTTGTTTGTTGTTTCTTATGCCTACACTGGCAGACCAGAGGAGTGCCAGGCCCGTCGAAGACGGCAAGAGTGGTGCGTTTTCCATGTTATTGAGCCCCATTGGGAGGAAGTCCGACTTTGCTCGACTTACATGACACATCCGTTTTACAGGAAGGTCCCTTTCATACATCCATTCACTCACACATATCGTAATTTAGATCCCAATCAGAGGCCGATAACCCCCTGATCAGGTACCCCCAGAGGTATTGATTTGGTATGGGAACATGGGGGACATTGTGACCACGACCTATTTAACGTGCCCCAGTCACCATTAGTGAACACGACGGTCTTTAGCCAGGTCGAAGCGCCGATCTCGCAATCATCAGAATTGGAGGCTCCGCCGAGGACAGAACCCACAGCCCTTCTGATGCGAGCCCGACGCTCTACTGACTGAGCTACCGCGGCTCAAATGCAACTTTATTTCCATAAATGCAACTTTAAGGAAACCTTTTCCCATTTTTACTGCAACAAAAAAGTTGCCCTAATCATCATAGGATGGACGCATACAAAAATTGATTTATTAGCAAAACTCTACTGGTGATCGTCTCGACGGATATCTGGTCATCAGCAAAATTGAGTAGATCATGTTGGACGAGATATTTCGTCGTTAGAAGTCTGACCAAATCTTAGTCTCGTCATAAAAAAAAATAATTAAAAAAACCCCGGCAATATCTTGTTGATGAGATACCTCATCATTAGCAAAATCGGTCATATCTAGACGGACAAGACTCGTTCATCTCGTCGAAACTACTTGGAGGTTAACCATCTGAGCTTACTGGCCTTACTAACACAAGAGGATAAAGGAGACAAACGGGTTAGTGTATAGGTGCAGCTGAAACACAGATCTAGAAAAAAAGCGTTATTTCTATGTGAGGATTGTTTCATTTTCGCACACGAATACCTCTTTCAACTGATTTAAAACCGGTTAACGGAATTTCAATTTGAAATGAATTTCCCAGATTTAAACATTTCAATGAAGGACGAATCTTAACTGTGTCTGGAAAAATAAGATGTATGTTGACCTGATTTCCATTCCAATACATTCTGTTTTTAAAGGTTGCATATCCCATTAAATAATTTTTATTCACATATACCTGTACAAAATGTGGTTAGGTCAATTAATTTTCGAGAACTCGATAGAGACATCGTAAGTAGGCATTTAATTAACGTCACACTAGAGTAACACAGCGGGCCATTGACGAGGGTCCGGGATCCATAGAGAAAGATCCAAGGACAACGCCTCGTGATATTGAACCACGGACAGATAACAAGAGCAACCTCTGGCACCCAACATTCCAAACTTTTACACCATGCTAACGTGAGGACATTTGAGGTGACGATAGATTCAACCTGCACCAGCCCCGTGTACACGACGGACTTTGGCTGGATCGAGTTTCAAATTTGCAACCCTCCGGTTACTAATATTTTACTCTTTCAATGGCCCAGAGACAAATGGATTAATTTGTTTTGTAACATGATTTATAAAGATTTTCTTAATGACACCTTTCAGTCAAGCATTAAGCTTGCACATTCCATCCTGTATACCTTGTAATACATATAGTAACGACTGGAGGTTAGATGTGTCCCATCAGCACCACAGACCATCACTTAGATACCAGTCTCATTTCAAATATCAGGCCTTCACTCATTAAGCCTCAAAAGGCATCAGGGCAAGCATTCTCACCCACAGCACAACAATACATACTAATATGCACGCGGGTAATCAGACTAATTGGGGGTAGCTACCATCGAATTGATCCATTGCTAAGTACTAGAGGAGTACTTGGGGAACTTACTATTATAGACAAATTAACTTTCAGTACAGTAATATGTAGATATCTCATCCTCTCATACCTCGTCGTTAAAACCACCAGGAGGGTTAAAAGAGGTTTTTCAGCTCCAGCGATATAATTCCAGAAATCTTCCAACAATATGATTTAAAACACCCATATTTTTGCATGCAATGGATATTTGTAGAATAATAAAACAGTTCTTGTTTGATTCTTGAAACATCTTCGACGTCTGTATGTTTTCATACTCAAGAAAGCTTGTGGGTGATGTTGGTGATTCAAAATTTCCAGTCCCAAACTTTAACCCTCGAAGTGGTTTCAAGGAGATATCTTCTCCATCAAAATCTGACCATTTTTTCAAATGAGATATCTCGTTAGTAAGATATTGCCGATTCTTTTATGGTGACGAAATCAAGATGTCAGTTTTTCCACTTGGACGAGATATCTCGTCCATCAAGCTCTGGTCAGCTTTGATAATGACAAGAGTTCCCTCTTCGAGACATCTACCAGATGTAGTCAGTTTTTTTTTTTTTAAATCTTGGACGAGATATCTTGTCCATCAAGCTCTGGATAGTTTCGTCAATGACGAGATACCTCTACGATACAACCATCAGATGTGGTCAGTTTTCTCTCAAGTCATCAAGCTCTGGTCAGCTTTAATGATGACGAGAGTTCCCTCTTCGGGACATCCACCAGATGTGGTCATTTTTTTTTAAATCTTGGACGAGATATCTTGTTCATGAAGCTCTGGACAGTTTTGTCAATGACGAGGTACCTCTACGATACAACCATCGGATGTGGTCAGTTTTCTCTCTTGGACGAGATATCTCGTCCATCAAGCGCTGGACAGATTTGCTAATGACGAGAGCGCCGTCTTTGAGACATCCACCAGGAGGATTGAACAGTGGTGGAGCGATAATTCAGTCCAAACACTGATAGAGACTCATCACTGGTAAACATGTATCCATGAATCGTAATGGATAGCGGTGCACCCAAAGATCAAGATAGCACATTAAACACTCCTTTACGAGTAAAAGGCTTTTTCTGTCAAGAACACGTATACTGGAAAATCAGTCTGTTGGGAAGGCATAAATGGGCGAATTCTGCACGTAGAGGATATCAAGATCTGATCAATTTTGCCAATGACGAGATATCATGCAAAAGGTATTGCCGATCTTTTTATGACGACGAAATCAAGGTGTAGTCAGTTTTTAATAAGGACGGGATATCTCGTCCATCAAGCTCTGGTCAGTTTTATAAATGACGAGATGCCTCTTCTTCACTACCACTAGGAGGATTAAAGGCCGGCAGAGAGCTAATGCAGCGATATAGGAGCGCAACGGTGACACACAATGAAATACAGTTCGGTAGATTGTAATTTCACCTGTCTTTCCGTATTATGTAACTGCATATTTTTTTGTAAATCCCTAGTACTTTCGTGTGTGATTCGGTATCTTTTCTCTCCTAATCCATGCAGAGGAAGCCCAGGCCAGCACGAACTGCCCAAGACGCAACGGTCTATTCCCCAAAGAAGATAGCTGTACGGCCTTTTGGCAATGCAATGGTGGCGTAGCTTCCAAAATGAATTGCCAGAAAGGACTGGCCTTCAACCCGAAATCTGGAACATGTCAATGGAATTACCTGGTATCTGACTGTGGAAAAGAATGAGGTAAGTCTCACAGTGCATTTGTAGTCAAGTGAATCTGGTTATGAACGGAGGTTTCAATCAATTGGTTTGTTCTTTCTACTTTCCTTGAGGAATATACATATTTTTACAAAGTACTTATCAAATTTTTCTGAAGAGATAAGTAGTTGAATAAACGTCACACTGAAGTAACACAACGAGCTATTGACGACGATCTAGGCACAATAAGGAAGGGAAAGCTTCGGGTTTGATCCAGGACCGTCGCCAAAAGACCTATGTGTTGCTGTCTTCTCAGTGCGACGTTTATTAAAATAACAAACCATACTGGAAGGGAAATATCCGAGAATACAGTAAATTCTGAATCACAGTTAATTGACGTGCAATTAAAGTGTCGTGAGTTCGAAAATCAATCCAACAAAAGAGTTGTGTACGCTACGTAGAGGCTAATGCTTGTTAAATCTGTCTTGGCCTCTAATTTCTTCAAGTTGGAGTGGTGTTGACCGCGGTTAAAAATTATCGAGTTGTCCTCGGATCTTTCCCTCCAAATTAATTCCGGCCTGTCGCGAATAGTTAGTTTGTTTAAGCAGTGCGACCTACCTACGCATAATTTGCTAGTATTAACATTGAATACACTTAATTTTTTTAGTCTATTTTGAGAGGAGGTAAAAGTAAATCTGAAATGACAAATAAATTGATATTTAAAATATTTTATAACTTTGTTATCACAGGGGCTGAGATGTCTACAAGGAATCATGGAGCACCACAAGAACATCATAAAAATAAATGGATGTACCAAACTTGGCGAAATAAATGAACCATTTTAACACTTTTAAATATAGGTGTGTGGCGTGTGTAATTATTTTTTCACTGGGGCCGTGGTAGCCAGTTGGACGAACAACCGGAGGGTTGTGAGTTCGAATCCAAGTAAAGTCCATTGTGTATAAAGTATGCTGGTGCACGTTAAATCTGTTGTGGCCTCAAATATATATCGGCGTGGAAATTTGGTGGCCAGCTCGGGTGTTGCCACGTCATCTGACCGTGGTTCAAAATTAAGTGGTATTGTCCTCGAATTGGGAGATTGATCCCGGACATCTGTCAATAGCCCGTTGTGTGTTGCTTCAGCACGACGTTAATTAAAATACCTCCTTATTTTTAGACCATACGAAGTTCCACTCAAACAAAATTCGATACTTACGATGTTGGGTCATTCCACGCAAAATGAGTAAATCGGCTGTGGCTGACACATCACCGATTTTAATGAAAATTAGTTTTTAAATAGATAGATTTTGATTAGATTGAAATAGACATAGTAGGGAGGAACTGCCAAATATTAGATGTCCAAAATGTATATTTTATTTTTTATTGAACTTTAAAGTTCAAGGTAACACAAATGTTGATTTTTAGCATTAAAAGTAGTCTGTTTCAGATTCTACATTTAAAAAGTTATTGACACAAATTATAAATTTTTATATTAGTTCATTTTTCAGTAAAAGTTCTTGCAGGAAATGTCAGAATATAGTTTAATATCCGGCACTTATCGTTCTGAGGGAACGGCTAAAATAGATTTCTCCAATATGATACTAATTTCAAATTGCTCAAGTACCTCTAAAAATGGAAAGACAATACCAAAAATAATTCTTAACAAAGCACTTCTATCCAAAAGTTTGGTATAATTTAGTGATTGTGTTTCTATTTCTTAGTAAAGAAAAAAATAATAATAATTGAAAACAACGATGTTTCAATTTTTTTTTCAATACGAATTTTACTGTGAAGGACAACTCCAAAAAAACTCACAAATTTTCAGTATTATATGTCAAGATGTACACTGCTGTTTGTAAAAGATGCAACACCATGAAGCAATCATCCGAATGAAATGAAATTTGCAGCAAATGTCAATGATAGGATATTATGCAAAGTAGTAAAGTTTCAGAGCCATAACGCATGCGTAGAGTGCCTATATAATAAGAGTGGCGACATACGGGAAACACTTTCTGATTGGCTTAGAGAGCTTTTCTACCGCCCGAGGCGGCCTTTTCCGAGCTCCCGTAGACTTAACATGGGAACTTTTGTGTGTTCGAGAAAAACGTGTATATATTAAATTAAAAAGAAAATATAGCTTATTCATGTTCCATTTCGTGTTCTAGAATATTTATTTATTATTATTTTAGTGTTTTGTCAGTATAAATTTGAAGACTTTTTTAAGTAAATAGCTTTTTTCGAACAACATGGTGTTTCCTGCAATCTAAGTTAGCGCGTTGTGCAATCCATCTCATCAATTCCGCATGTAATGGAGCGTTTATATGATTCATTTATACCGAATGTATCCATATTATAACAATCGTATGCTTTTTGTTCTCCCTGAAATGATATATTAATTCACCCAGCAACCTTCTTTGAGACGATTCTGGTAGAAAAATGGCTGCCGAGCATGCGCACTGGGCCAAATATGGTCCTTTGCCGCCACTCTTATTATATAGGCACTCTACGCATGCGTGATGTGAGCAGCGCCCTCTGAAATGATGCTAAAAGCGTATAAATAGAGGGCTGTAGCGGGATGTTGAAAATAATGCATGGTTATTTTTTAGTGGCGAACATTTAGTGAGACCTAGGTATGCCTCCACGACGAAATAGGGTGAAATTTCAACAACTTACGGAGTTTGAACGGGGGAGAATCATCGGCCTTCGTGAAGGAGGATTTTCCTATCGCACAATAGCAGCTCGTGAGCAGCGGAACAGTTCCGCTTGCGAAACATGCGAGTTTGGAAGCAGTGGACCGACGAGCACCGGACAACTCGAAAAACTGGGAGTGAACGACGGAAGGTGACGTCAGCGCGCGATAATAGACACCCGGTTTACATAGCGGTGAATGACCGTACAGCTTCCTCCAGGCAGTTGGCAGCACTTTGGTCTTCTGCTAGAGGTGTACTAATGTCGGCTTCGTCAATTCGCCGACGTCTGCTGCACCATGAGCACAGAGCCTGGCGGGCTGATTGGCAACAAGTTGTATTTTCTGACGAATCCCGCTTTAATTTGTGGAACCATGATGGCCGCATTTGTGTTAGACGCTATGCCGGTGAACGCTGCCTTCCAGAGTGCGTTATCGAACGTCATAGTGGCCGAACACCTGGAGTTATGGTCTGGGGTGCGATTTTGTATCATGGGCGATCTCAACTGCTACGAATTGAGGGTAATCTGAATAGCAACAGGTACGTCCGTGAAATGCTAGAGCCCGAAGTCGTTCCCTTTTCCTTCAAGGCATCCATGGAGCTACCTTTCAACAGGATAATGTACGCCCACATGTTGCAAAGAATGTTGGAAACTTCTTTTCAGTCCAACACATGCAACTTCTTCCTTTGGGCTGCTTATTCGCCGGATATGTCGCCTATAGAGCACCAGTGTGGGATTTGGTTGTTCGGCGTCTCGCTCGTGATCCGCGTCCTACAGCTTCAAAAGACGAACTTTGGGTGCGCATACAAACAATATGGAATTCTCTTTCACAAGCAGACATTCAACATCAGTTTCATTCCATGCCACGTTGTATAGCAGCCCTTATTGCATTGCAGCGCGTGGTGGCTACCTGATACTGATTTCGGACACTTAATATTGTTTTCTTGCTTTGAATATTTATTCATTTATTTGTACTAATGCAAGCCGTTTGTGCGTTAAATTTCATTTAATTCTGATGACTCCTTCATGGTGTTGCATTTTTTACAAACAGCAGTATATATTATCTATCCTGAAATTTTCATCATTGTAACATTTTTAACTAGATGGAAATACATTCAAGGACATATAATAGCATAAATAAACAGTATTAAATGAATTATGGTTATAAATGTGCTTAGTTTGCTCTGGTAATTTTTTGCTGAATCGAAAGCTTTCAAACACCGGCGAATGTTCTAGTGGCAATCCAGGAGTGTTCCATCAGTGACCGCAGCCATTACGGGAATGCGTAACTATCATTACTACATACCTATTCCCAACTGTACGTCACAAATTCGTGGCTCGTATTTACCACAATCACCAGCAAAAGAAGTTAAGAGTTTTAAAAGAATTCGGCAGCACAAAAAACCACGTTTAAATTATAAAAGATGCAGAATTTAACATATGGGAGTTTTACCACATAGTGAATTTGAATAAGTAATTAGTTAAAAGTCATTTCTCATTTTCAAACATGTTTTGACACAAATTTTTTCTGCGTTTATAATTCAGTTTTAAGTTTAAAATTATTTGGTATTTCTTTGTTGATTAGGGTTTTGTTACCTGTATTTAATTTCACTGTTATCATTGAAGTTCTCGTAATATGCATAGACTGGGAAGCAAATGTTGTAATTTTGATTTTATTATTGTTGCTTTAGGACTCAGATTACAATGCCAATTTTTTTTATAAGTAATAAACATATTGAATTGTGCTCCTGTGAAATGTCGGTTTTATCAGAGCTGTCCATTTCATTTCTTATGTCAATTTAGAGTAAAAAATTGTCATTTTCGTTAGCCATTTTGAAGATAAAAGAATTAAAATGCGACTTCCAAGCTCTATCAGTAATATTATCATACCTAGCACTGTAACTGGTATGGAATTCAACGATGTCTTAAAAATTTTTTATAGTCCATAGAAAAGTTTTTAATTTTGTCAAAAACGGCAATTTTCCATTTTTTGCAACTAAATTTTAGATTAAATATGTTTAAAATTTGTTGTTGCCAAAGTGAAAAAAAGAAAATTTTGTACAGATTATAACGATGCAAAACAGGTTTGTATCATGGTTTGTATACGCTAAGTAGTTTATGAGAAACAGAACTTCAAACATGCAATATTAAGCTATCTCACAACTTCTCTTCAAAGTTATAAGTCCTTAAAATGACTCAAACTTCGAAAATATTTAATTTCGACCTAAATTTTTTTGGTAATGGTAATTTTAGTTAACGTCGTACTAGAGCAACACAACGGGCTATTGGCGACGGTCCGGGATCCGTCCCTTAAGGGAAAGATCCGAGACAACACCTCGTAATTTTGAACCACGGTCAGATGACGAAGCAACACCTGAGCTGGCACCCACTCTCCAAACCAATCCAACGTGAGGACTTTTGGTAACGACAGATTTAAGGTGCACCAGCCGCCTCTACACCATACGCTTACAAATATCCATGCCTGGACCCTTCCGATCTAGAGGCCAACACCTTAACCACTATACCGGTTGGTGGGCCTAAATTTTTTGGATATCTCTCTCTCTCACTATTTATGCATAAACTAAATCCCAGTACCAAATTTCATGAAATCCATTACCATGCAGTCACAGGTTTTTCCTGATCTTTGCTCGCCGACCAACCGGTATAGTGGTTAAGGTGTTAGCCTCTAGATAGGAAGGTTCCTGGTTCGAATCCGGGTCCGGGCATGGATGTTTGTAAACGTATGGTGTAGAGGCGGCTGGTGCACCTTAAATCTGTCGTGGCCGAAAGTCCTCACGTTGGGTTGGCGTGGAAGTTTGGAGAGTGGGGTGCCTGCTCAGGTGTTGCTTCGTCATCTGACCGTGGTTCAAAATTACGAGGTGTTGTCCTCGAATCTTTCCCTTAAGGGACTGATTCCGGACCGTCGTCAATAGCCCGTTGTGTTGCTCTAGTACGACGTTAACTAAAATTACCATTACCTGATCTTTGCTCATTTCACGTGGATGCTAATGGCAATTTTAGTTAACGTCGCACTAGAGCAACACAGCGGTCTATTAAAGACGGTCCGGGATCAGTCCCTTAAGGCAGTGCTCCCCAACCTTTTTATCGCTGCGGACCGGATCAACGTTTGATAATTTTAACGCGGCCCGCTGAGGGGGGGTGGGGGGTTGATTGTTTATATTTTAGATTGTTTTGATTTAATAATTTTAATTTAATTGTATTTAAACATGCCTTCAAAATAAAATACAGTTACACCAAAAAATTAATATAAAGTGTTCTAACATTTTAACTCACTAGAACGCTAAATCAATGAGAACCCTGAGCTTGTTTCTTTGCAACTATACGGTTTCATCTGGGGGTAATAGGAGACAATGACACCCGAAGTGTGTTGCTTATGTCCATTTTATTCCGTTGTTATGTTTTGGTTGCTGTCACTGCAGAAAACCCCACTTCACACAGATAGGTTGTAGGAAATGGCAATAGGGATTTAAGTGCTGTGGTGGCAATCTCAGGGTATTCTGCCATGGCTTTAATCCAGAACACCGTCAGAGTTGTTGTCTCGAAAGTAGTTTTAAGGCCGCCTTCATTTGCAATTTCCAGCTGTTGATCTTCTTGCACAGACATGCTAGATTCGCCTGATTTGGGTCGCGGATCCATTCCTTACCATTTCGTGGGTCTTTTGTGGTTGGGAAGTAGCGCTCGAACTCTTTTAAAAGCAAAGACAAGTGATCGTGCACCAACTGGGAGAATGAATGTTTAGGCTCAGTCTTGCCTAAAATCCCTGCCAATGTCTGAAACATGTACAAATGCCTCTGTTCACGCGCCGTCCCCACATTTTCAGTTTGGCTTTAAATGCAGCTACTTTTTCTGCCAACTTGAAAATAGTTGTCACATTTGTCAAAATTAGAAAAAAAGAGACATACAGAATTCAGAAATCATAATTGAAGCTCTAGTAACAGAACAAATTTCAAGTTCTGATTTACCGCCTCCTAATTTGAGTAGGCATTTCATAGATAAGAGCAGCACAAACCCGAGAGAAAAACACCACAGTAAATAAAATGGAAATAATTTAATGTTCCTTGGGCGGCCCGGTGTCATTTGATCCACGGACCGGTACCGGCCCGGGGGTTGGGGACCACTGCCTTAAGGGAAAGATTTGAGGACAATACCTCGTAATTCATTTCACGTGGAATGAACTTGTTCCGAGTTATACTCTTTAATGCAAATACAGTTTAACTGAAAAATTCAGAATTCCGACAATAATCAGAAATACCAGACTTACAAAACAAATCGTCGTTCAGTAGGTATTTTAATTAACGTCATACATTAGCAACAGAACGGGCTATTGATAACGGTCCGGAATCAATCCCAACGGAAAAGATCGAGGGCATGGCAATTTTAGTTAACGTCGTACTAGAGCAACACAACGGGCTATTGACGACGGTCCGGGATCAGCCCCTTAAGGGAAAGATCCGAGGACAACATCACGGCAAGATGAGCTAGTTATCGTTTGGTGATGGAGGTAAGGTACATTGAATTAACGTCGTACGAGAGCAACACAGCGGGTTATGGATCAGAAGTGGTTTAGCAACCAGTGGGTAGAGTTCAAATCCAACAAAAGACCGCCGTGTAAGTGGACTGGTGTACGTTAAATCTGTCACGGAAATTTGGAGTGGGGTGACAGTTCCGATGTTCAAAGTTACGTGATTTACTACGATCCTTGCCAAAGCCAATAGCCCGTTGTGTTGCTCCAATGCGACGTTAATTAAATACCTACCTACTTTAACACTCCTTTTACGTTAAATCTCAAATCGGCATGGAAGTGGGTAATTGGTAATTTTTAGTTAACGTCGTACTTGAGCAACACATACGGCTATTGACGACGGTCCGGGACCAGTCCCTTAAGGGAAAGATCCGAGGACAACACTTTGTAATTTTGAACCACGGCATGAAAGTGGGAGGTACCAGTTCTGAGGTTGTCTCCTTGCTTTTTGGTATGCCTTAAAGGTAAAAATTTAACAAGTATCGAAAATTACACAATGCTAAACTTCTCTGCACTACCATTTTCAGCTCATGTTCTTCAAAGTTGTTTGGAGTAGAAAAAGTTTGGTACGAGTATATAGTTGGTCTCGTTAAGAGATATGAATTTTTGATATTGCAGGTTAAGTTGCAAAACAAATCCCCCCCCCCATGACAGATTCATGCAATTAGTTTCTTTTAAAAGGGGGAGGGGACTTCATTTTAGCTGTCCTTCAGTGAATGAAAAAGGTACAAAAATTCTAAATTGGTAGTTTTTAAGACAATTTTGATTTAAAAGATACCTCTAGTCGGTTAGTCACTTAGGTTGACTAGTAGCAGAGTTTCAGCCCTGCAATAAGAAATATCTATTTTCGAAGAGAAAATACACCATAACTTTATAAATTCCCCAACATGCATAAAGCAATTTCATACTTACCTAACTTCCAAGGAAAAACAGCTGGTGAATTTTCCAACATAAAAGCAAAACACTATTCACAAAGAAAAATTGCCTACAAATTTGTAAAATAAAAAGTACCCAACTCCATAACTAGTAAACGGTTTGGTAATATTTTATAAAAAATTGCACCAAATGTATGACAAAACAACCACTTGAGCTTTTGGTCAAGTTGAAGAGGTATATTCAGTTTTAAAGCCAAAAGCTTTTAATAATTGGCAATTTTTTAGTTAACGTCATACTGGACAAACGCAGCTGGCTATAACGACGGTCCGGGATCAATCCCTTTAGGGAAACTAAAAGGTTTTAACAACCAGATTCAAATGTTCGAGTAAAGGTTGACACTATTTGGCGACCAAACTTCAAAATACTCACCACTTGAGGTTCCCCCTATAGAATTGGCAGGAATAATATTGATTTCTAACTGAAACACAAAATTTCCCAATAATGAGTTTCTTTTTTTAGCTATTCTAGACCATAATGTGGTGATCTTAAAGAACAAAGTCCAAGAAATGTTCTTTCTGTGCATGATAGTTGGGAGTAGAATCTCCCTTAAATTTGATCAGAACTGTTTTTGAACCTAGTTTGTTTCACTTTGCAAGCTGATGATATGACCCCCAACAAAACATCTACTGAATTGCATTATAACTATCTAATTTGCTTTTAAAACACAAATGGTAAACTGTAACCTCCAGAAAGGAAGAACTTTCATCAGTATAACATAAAATTTAATGATCTAATGGATAATACAAAAAATATAATAAGACAAATAATACAGGTGGTTGAGTAACTGAGCTCAATAACTACACTATAACTAGATGAAAACCTCCGCAACATACAGTGAAATAATATATGCAATTTTAAATATTACAACAGGCCTTTCTTTTGAAACATCTCACGCATCAGGGATTTCAGATATTTGATCTCTGACAATAAATCATTGTGCTTGTCTTGCAACTTCTTTTGGTCTGTTTCAAGATTCTCGATCTCGTCAGAGAGCACCCTCTCCTCCGATCTTTTCTTAATTCGATAACGTGCTGCTGCTTCTTTGTTCTGGACCTTCTTCCTCTCATTTCGCTCGCCCTTCCTCTTGGGAGCAGCTCTGGAATAAGGATGGAATACATCCTTCAGCGAGACCTGAACCTTCGGAACTTTGCTCCCATCATTGATGTATTTCCTTTTCTTCACAGATTTTGCAACTTCCTCAATCGTCAAGGTCTCTTCAACTTTCACTGGGACACTGATGGAATCCCCATTGACGACCGTGACAGACACTACAGACGATGCGTCAGAATTGACACCATCCTCGCTGGAGGGCAAGGACACGGCTCCCGGAGAAAAACTGATCTGGTAGGAGGTACTGTCTGCAGGGACATCACTGTAGGCACTTGCCGGTGAACTGGGTTCCGATCTGTAATACGGCGAAAGGAGAGGGAAGTCATTGCTTGCAGGCGATGAAGCCGAGTATTGCAAGATGCTGGAACTGCTTGCATTCAAACCAGTATTTAAATCAACTTTTGAGTCACTTGAAGGCAAAAATGAAGTGTCCGAGTTGCTCTCAATCATATTCAAGAAAAGATTCGCTGCATCATCTAGCATCAACGTGTCCGTTTCATCGGGTTGAATTAGCAAGCCTTTTGGATCATCAAAGAAAGAGAGGTTGATTTTTTCATCTAACCATTGAAGGTCTGGAGGAGAGAGAAAAACATTACACTGAATTTCAAATTCCATTACTATACATACAAAATATGGAGGACATATGAATCAAGTTTCATAAATACATTTAATGTGTTTGAAAATTAAAAATCTTAGAATAAAGAAATAATCACAAAAAGACAGACTTAATATGCAATATCAAAAATATTTCCAAACGAATTTCACGAATTAATATTCTGTTTATTAAAACAAACATACACAATTTTATGAGGTTTTGCAAATTTGACTGCATTAAAATGAATGTATTATAAGCAGACATTGACTGAATTAAAAATAAATAGTTAACACCATCCCAAACTAAGCCATTTGTGTACAAATAAATAAATAAAAGATTTAATTGAACTAAATGTTTAACAGTTTAGTGGGTTAGATGAAGTAACCAATCTCTGGACTAGTGATTGAATTTATTTGCAATTTAAAGTTAAGTGTTTGTTTTTGGGTTTCATGGTGCAAGGGTCATATTTGACCTAATTGCACCAAATACAAGACAGGGGAAGGAAAAAAAAGCTAAAAGCTGAAGGGTAAAACAGATGAGCAATCATTCAGGGTTGTGATGCTCATCCACACCTAAAGATGTGCCCCTGAGCGCAAGCTTTGAGTGGAAAACGCAAATTATTTAACGCGGATTGACCAGTGAAAGCATGTTAAGTCATTTAATGGCCAGTTTCAAATGGAACAAAAATTCAATCGATGGACCTCTAAATGAATGACATTCATACAAGAGCAACATTTGCTACAATCAGAGGCCAAAATAAACAGCAAAAAGTTTACGAATTAAATCATAACTTAATTATTCCCAAAATTCACCATTTCCATAAAATCCACTTTCGGTTTTGAAAATCGAGCAGAAGACTTACCAGTCAAATCAACATTCAGGGGCACTTCATTATTTGCCTTCTCACAGTTGAGGAGGTCATCTAAGTTGAAGTCATTGGGCTCAGTTGGAAAGAGGGTGGCATCCTCCAGCCACCCTTCCAAATTTAGCTGATAATCGACCATTGCTTTGTATACTTTGTGTAACCCGAACCACCAGGGTGTGTAAAGGTAGAGTAAAAACTGCATCCTGAAAAAACCTGCAACACACCGTTTCTTTTAATAAAGTCATGGTTATAATTAACAAGTATGCTAATCAAATATCTACAATTGTAACAAAAAACAGAATGTAAACTTATATATTTTATCCAGCTCTACTGTTTGATAAGATACACAATTGGGCACAATAATTTTAATTAACTCTGTACTAGAGGAACACAACAGGCTTTTGATTACAGTCTGGTATCAATCCCATAAAGCAGTGATCAGCAAACAGCGGCGCCCCCACACCTAATTACCTAACTTGAGCAATAGGGCTGTGAGTGGCATTTTACGACCTACGTTTTTTCCCCATACAACCGTTTGGCACAACAAGGAATCCCCTTGCATTCCTTCTTCCCACAACGGTCGAAGAGACGGCCGATTCCGAGAAAAAGTGGGCAAATTTAGGGGTCAACCCCTTGCCAACTTTCATTCATAGAGGATGTAACGTTAATTGAAAACGTTACATTCATAATCATCACCGCACCTACACCGAACCTAAAAATTACACAGACAACACCAATTTTCATGGATTCACCCCCTGAACTCACCGAAAAGAACGCTTTCTGAAATTCACTCGTTTTCCCAACGGAAAAGTACAACGCTACAGGCTGGAATCCCCTTGCATTCCTTCTTCCCACAACGGTCGAAGAGACGGCCGATTCCGAGAAAAAGTGGGCAAATTTAGGGGTCACCCCTTGCCAACTTTCATTCATAGATCCAATTATCAAAAGGGTAATTAACTTCATCAATTTTGATCGTACGGCTTCTGAACATCTGTCAAAATGTGCTTTAAGACCTTATGGTCATTTTGATAGTTGTTTCTAGTCGATATGATGAAGGATTGATTTTATAATCCACTTTATTCAATTTCATTCATTCAAAACCCAGGATGTAACGTTAATTGAAAACGTTACATTCATAATCATCACCGCACCTACACCGAACCTAAAAATTACACAGACAACACCAATTTTCATGGATTCACCCCCTGAACTCACCGAAAAGAACGCTTTCTGAAACTCACTCGTTTTCCCAACGGAAAAGTACAACGCTACAGGCTGGAATCCCCTTGCATTCCTTCTTCCCACAACGGTCGAAGAGACGGCCGATTCCGAGAAAAAGTGGGCAAATTTAGGGGTCAACCCCTTGCCAACTTTCATTCATAGATCCAATTATCAAAAGGGTAATTAACTTCATCAATTTTGATCGTACGGCTTCTGAACATCTGTCAAAATGTGCTTTAAGACCTTATGGTCATTTTGATAGTTGTTTCTAGTCGATATGATGAAGGATTGATTTTATAATCCACTTTATTCAATTTCATTCATTCAAAACCCAGGATGTAACGTTAATTGAAAACGTTACATTCATAATCATCACCGCACCTACACCGAACCTAAAAATTACAGACAACACCAATTTTCATGGATTCACCCCCTGAACTCACCGAAAAGAACGCTTTCTGAAACTCACTCGTTTTCCCAACGGAAAAGTACAACGCTACAAGCTGGAATCCCCTTGCATTCCTTCTTCCCACAACGGTCGAAGAGACGGCCGATTCCGAGAAAAAGTGGGCAAATTTAGGGGTCAACCCCTTGCCAACTTTCATTCACAGATCCAATTATCAAAAGGGTAATTAACTTCATCAATTTTGATCGTACGGCTTCTGAACATCTGTCAAAATGTACTTTAAGACCTTATGGTCATTTTGATAGTTATTTCTAGTCGATATGATGAAGGATTGATTTTATAATCCACTTTATTCAATTTCATTCATTCAGACCCAGGAAGGACGCAAAGTGGGGTTGCCACTTGGCGGTTTCTGGCTGGATTTCGGATGGAGATAAACCATCAAAAATGGAATTTTGGCAACATAATTGGCGACAAAATCGCAGTTTTCATTCATCCCATAAATACAGGTGTTGGCGTGATTTTCCTCAGACTCTCACTTTTCACCAACGCCAAAAGACGTAAAATTTCGACTGCTTGGATTGCTCGGGGTAACTACGTGGATCTGAATCACCTCCTGTGGAACATCCCTTTCAACCATCTAATCTTCCTGGCTGATCTCTCCTGTTGTTCAACACTTTTTTTTCTTCAACAATCCTTTGTATTGATCCTGCAGTTACCTCCAACCCTTTTTTCAATTCCTTCAAGGAGTGGAGGCCCCAAGAAACACCGTCCCGGTGCGGTTTCTTCTTCATTTTTCTGTGTATCAACTTCTTCGAGGCCCTACTCCGACAGGAATCTCTATGTAAGAGATTGCCTTGTTTGAGCAACGCACCTACCCCTTCAAACCACATCAAAAGATGACTGCATGAATCCACACCGATGTAAAGGTGAAATAACATAAAGTCTTCTTCGTATTGGAAATAAAGAAGTTGTTTCCACTCTCAATCATCAATTTTTTGTTTCTGGATCATCAACGTCACCAGCCAAATTCTATTATTTCTCCCCATAACTAAATACTGGGAAGTGGCCGTCATTTCCACTGTCCTCATTGCATTTCTAATACATTTCAAGGACTCTACTCTCATCGGTCTCCAAGTTCGAATCCGGTTTCCTCATTAAAAAAAAAAGACTCTCCTCAATACTGGAAACAATTTCAGATAATGTCATCTTGAGAACCACAGGTCAACATATTATTTTATCTCTTGATCTTTTATTGAAGAAGTCACCTTAATCATTTTTATGGGAAACCTAGGGTTATTGCTATTGAAGTCCTCTTGCTAATACTTTAGTAAGTAAGGATCCACTTCAACTCATCCTAAGTTATCACAATCCCAATTGTCTAACCATACTATACTACCTATCTACAACCAAAAAGAAATAAGACAAATCATCTCCTCATAAAAATATGACAGATACTAGTAATTCAGAAATATCCTCACACTGTAGACCCCAGAACTGAGACTGTAGAGTATCAAGATACAAGTCCTTATCATTATCACCCAAAACTTTGACCAAAACAGGGTACCCTGCAGCAAGAAACTTAATGCTAGAAAAAGAAGCATGGGCAATATTATCTAAGTTACTAACTTCAGCATTAATTATGAGAGGATTTTCTTCAAAATGCAAACATTTTGCGAAAAATCCGAAAAAAAAAAACTCAGAAAGCCTAAGACCTGAGATTTGACCAAAAAGCCTGAGACTCAGGCTAAAAGCCTGAGAGTTGGCAGGTCTGCACTGTTGTAAGTGATATTTTAATGGTAACAAATCAATCTGCCAACCGTAACGGTTAAGATTGTCAACACAATTGTGGTTTAAGCTCTTCATCATCGGCAGTTTAAAGAATTTTTAGTTGAAATGGAGAGTGAATATGCAGATCTTCTCTGCATAATAAGGTAGGTTGGCTTTCAAGAGGAAACATTTAAAACTTTTCACTTCCTATATTATTTGAAATTAAAGCATTTCTCCTTCATAAGGGTGTTGACTATACTGAACTAACGGACAATATCAATGGATCTAAAAATTTTATTTCATGGGGGACGTTACATCCTATCAATCTTAATCGTAAACTACAGGGGAAAGGAAACACTTTTTTAGACGTTGGAAGAACTCGTACTTCATTCGAAAACTAATTAACCCTTTTTGCTCAAGATTTTGAAAGAGAAACATTAGTTTATTTTCCAAGCCTGTTGAAACATTTCCAAGAAAATAACCCTGTAATTGACATTTACAATTTCAAAACAGGGAGCTTTTCTATGATGTTTTCTTAGCCATGGTAGCCTTTATTAAAAAAACCTCAGTGCTGATGTAACATAATTCAATTTTTCTCCCTTTCATATTGACATTGGAGCAGATATGTGTAGTAGCATCAGGTTGTATCATTTCTTGCTATTTTTGAAAATTGTTATTGATAAAAACGATGTTTATCTGAGTTTTCTAATTGATCGTAAAAGCTTATTATTTTCTGGTTAAGAAATACAATTTGTTCCTAAAATTTCCTCGTCTGCAATATAAAAAGTAGGCCAAAACAGTTGTCACCAAAGTATACGTATATCAAGACTATCAAAAAGTCTACATCAACAATGTTTCAATGTGGAGACTGAAAAATTTTGCTAGTCGCCATCGCCATACTTTCTTAAAAAACATTAGTTTGTATAGTAGAACCTCCGATTTCATGTTTTTATTCTTTCTGAGGACCTTAAAATAAATTAAAAAAAAAAAAAAAAAAAAGTCTGGACACACTCACACACATATAACGTGTGTATTCCACAAAATATGTGAATGCTTGTAAGTGGCCATTGAATGAAATAAATTCAGTAGCCACTGGCCACATACAAAATTTCTTAATTTTCACTTTTACATCCAAGATGTACCAAAAATTGTATTTACCTCCAAATAATCACCCTTATGATCGATGTCACAATTCAGTTCCAACCTGTACAGTGCATTGCCAACGTGTACAGGTTGGCAAGCATAATTGAGTAATAATCTTCAAAATAAAATTTAGCTAAGAACATTCAAATGAACGTAAAACAAAACAGAGTGCACATTTCCAAATAAAATATTTGACTTTTCTTCTACAATTGAATCCGGGTATACGATGTGGTCACAGAAGACAGTCAAGTCTGCATCTTATCAGTCAAGCTAATCAATAGTTGTCATAAGTGTTGTTACAAATTAACAATTACTGATGATTGTTTTTTGTAACTTTAAAAATTGTTCCTGTTTGCTATGTTTTTAAAACAAAAATTAAAACATCATTTGACAATTTTTTGATAAGTTGAAGTCACTAATTTATAAAATAATTGTTTTGAATGAACTGTTCACAACAATCTCCAATCTATATATAAAATACTAACATACGTGGACCTGAAATCAACGTTATTTGTGTATTATCGAATGGCAACAGTGGAGACCTACAAGAAATGCTGAAGATAGAGATCGGTGCGCGAATGAAATACTAACGTACACATGTGGATACGAAATTAACGTTATTTGTGTATCGTCCTTGCTGTTTTCGAATAGCAGAGGTCAATTTCTATGCAAAATGCAGTTTCAGCTTAAAAATGCCTGAAAAAGAACTAACAGCTCGACTGAAACAGTTGTTTGAATGGAGAGCTAAAAGAAGTGCTGAAGATAGAGATCGCTGCGTGAATGAAACGTCTGTGCAATGTTATGAACAGAGAGCTCGACTGAGGCTTAGTAATCAACATGCTTCAAGCGAAAATCTTTCTAGAACACAACTGCGGGTATTTTACAGAATTTTGCACCATTTGCCATGTTCTTTATTTGAAATATGAACTCAATACAAGCAAAAAATGTACGTAATATTGTCACGATGGAATTAGTATGAAATTATAATTAACGGTTTCAAATGCATAAAAGAGAGCTAATTGCAAATGTGAAACTCTTAACATGTCTCAAGAGAGAAGGGCAAAGAATCTCTAAATGTAGCACTTGATATGTCTCTAATGACCATTTCAACATCTGAGACTTAGCTGATTTTTGCAGTTTTGAGTTGTAGTGTATTGTTAAATATAATATGTTTCCAAGGTCTAAAACCTTTCCTACATAGATTTAGCCTTTCCATTCACGAATGAGCAAATGTTGTGAATATTCAGTTTTGATAGCTATTACAAACAGCAGAGCTCTAGCCGGCTAGTAAAATTTATTCAGTCATTGTTTGGTTGTTACTTTTTATCGTAAAGCAACAGTTATGCCAGTCCATTCCTTCCAATCATGACATAGATAACTTTCTGCTACACAAGGACAAACACTAGGAATTTACAGAAGCCTTCCCACTCAAATTAATCTTAAATAAAAAAGTTGAGTGCAATGCAAACATGATTTTTCATCTTACATTTGGGGCATATAAAACCACAAACGTAAAATTTTTCCATAGTGGTACTATAAGAAATTACTAATTTCTTCAAAGTTTAAGTGGTAGGCATTGGAAATACAAATATTGACGACCAGCTACAGGCTCAAGCCCAACAAGGCTGGTCCTTTGTTTATGAATTCTCCAATTCCCACTGACTAGGCCAATTGTGTCTTAAATTCGTACACTCCCTTTGAATTAACTATATTTTCTGGCAACGCGTTCCAACTGTCTATTACCCTATTAAAGTAGTAGTTTTTCCTTAAATCCCGATTAAAATGTGTCTTATTCAATTTATACCCATGGCCCCTTGTTCTGTTATCCCTATTGAAATTTAAGCCCTCTGTGTCCCCTTGTTTTACAAACTTGAAAAGCTGAATCAAATCACCCCTCCTTCTTTCGAGTGTATACATGTTTAGCTTACTTAAACGTTCATTATAGTCGAAATTTGCTAGCCCCTTTATTATTTTTGTAGCTCTGTGCTGAACCCTTTCAATTGATTCTATGTCCTTTCTCATATATGGAGCCCAGAATTGTACAGCATATTCTAGATGTGGTCTTACTAAACCCTTATATAATGGCAAGATTATATTCTTATCCCTTGAAGTTACAGTCTTTTTAATATACCCCAATAACCTATTAGCCTTTTTACCCGCAGCTGAACATTGGTGACCCATTTTAAAATCCCTGTGAATTATCACCCCAAGATCCTTGACTGTTTCTCCCTCATTTACCTTTACTCCCTGCAGACAATACTCGGCTCCACTGTTCTTGTAACCCATATGCAGAACTTGACATTTCCCTACATTAAATGACATACCCCATTTTACAGCCCATTCGGATATCTTATCAAAATCTCCTTGAAAATTTCCTATCTGTAACTTGGTATCCACTGTCCCCCATATTTTTAAGTCATCTGCAAATATACTGATTCTATTCTTGATCCCCTGACCTATATCATCTATGAAAATTATAAATAAAATTGGTCCCAAAACTGATCTCTGAGGCACCCCACTTATAACTTCTGTCCACTGTGAATAATTTCCTTTTACCTGCACTCTCTGCTTTCTACCCAATAACCAATTTTTTATCCATATTAATGTTTTTCCCTGAATCCCCAGCCTTTCCATTTTAAACAGTAATGGCTCATGAGGTACTTTATCAAAAGCCTTTTGAAAATCTATGTACATGATATCCACACTGCTCTTATTTTTCCTCACTAGCCATTTGAAATGTTTTAATGTTCGCTTAGCAGTAAGATATTCTTATCATTTTAGTAATATCACACCCAATACAAAAAAGGACAATGGAATCAGCAATAATTCAAAAGGTTTAGAGACATTTTTACAAATTTAACATGATGATTAACATTTATGACAACAAATTTATTCAAGTTTTATTTCAAACATTCGACTTGAATGATTTGAACGCAAAAATTATTTTTAGAAATCATAATTTTTGAGTATGTTTTTCAATTTTGCAGAATTTTAAAACCAAAAAATGCAAGCAAGAGTTTTGATAACGACGATGACTATTATAAATTTGGAATCGGTATGTCAACAATCCAAACGGAAGTCACGTGATTTTCACCACATTTTAAAAACAAGTTGGTAGTTGAATTAAATTCGTACTGGAGCAACACAATAGATTACAATAAAAACAGTCAAAAGTTCATCATTTGAGAAATTTAAATAAAATACAATAAAACACTAATTGATCAATGAAAGTATTTGATAAATTTGGAATGAAAGCACGTGAGCTTGGATAAAGGACACAGGCATATTCAAATGTTCACAATATCTTAATTTTATTGACATTAAACAATGTAACTCAATAACAATAACTTCCGCGAAAGGTCATTTGCAAATGGGTTAAATGTTTTCCCCCCACTTTTAAACAAGATGGCGGACACTTGTTATTTATCCAGAAATATATTTTTATAAAAAACATTTTAACTTACGCCATGATTATTTCTTTTGTTGTGCTACAGCACCAAACGGTGCGCTGTTAAAAAACAGACACTAATCCATTATCTTTAATGGACCACACGGCAGAATACACGTCCTAACACTTTGAATAACCATGGAATATTGTTCAGATTTTCAAAAAATGAAATCCAATTCGTGACGTCATTTTGTATTCCTCCGCATATGAAAACAACAAATTTCACAAAACCCAAATAAAGTTTTACAATTTTTAGGATATAGATATAAAATATAAGTTATAAACAAGAGTAAAAAATTTTGTTACATGAGTACATAATTTTTACAGTATTATCAAATTATACACGCACTATTTTTTTCTTTTTATTAAAAGCTTTGATGACAATTATTATTCCGATTAAACATTTATAAAAGAAATAAAAAAAAGAAAACAGAAAAAAATTTATTTACGCTTTTTACGTTTAATAAAATTTATTTACGTTTTAACCAGAGTGGGATGCCAACTAGGGTTTTGTTCTCGCCTTTTGATCGTGCTTTACCATTACCAGGGCAATATTAATTTTCTATATACCTTACGTTTAACCAAAAGCTGTAGTTGAAAATGTAAATAAACTTTAACGAGTAGTTTATTAAAGATATTTATTTTATTCTGACTTCTTTCTAAAAAAGGATGATTTTAGTTTTTTTATGTTAATTTTAATTCATCGTAACCACAGAGATCGTAACCGTGAAATTCTAAGGTTAACCGCCATAGTTGAAGTTGTTTGTTGAATAGGCAACGTGCTTATATGTAAGACGTATTTGTATTCAATTGCTGAATTTTAAAAAATTGAAACAAACTCTTTACGAGGGATTCAATCAAATAATTATGGTAAGTATGCAATCATGAATATGAATTCAATTTCAAGAAATTAATTTTTGCTGTTAAGTTATACTTCCATGCTTGCTGAAACATGCCGGCATGGGTTCCACCATTTCGCTTACTACCAGAATCAAATTAATTGTATGATATTGTTCATGTATAAGTAGTGCATTAGTACACTGTGTAAAAAAATTGGATGTGTAACTCCAGAAACCAATCTTTTATTTTTATTTTTTGGACATTATTCCTATATATCTCCTTGATCCGCCGAAGTGAGCTTAGCCTATTTATAGTAAAACTTGCGCTTTCGCCAGATTAGGTGCAATCGTGACATAAACTTATCATTGTGATGATGGTTAGTACTGAAAAATTGTATTTGATCTAATGTGAATAATGTAGTTAATAATCTGAAGTTCATCCAAAAATCAAATCACTAAAAGGCAAAACTCTTGTACAAAATAATTTTTTAATGGAGCTCTTGCCGTGTGAAACATCAAGCAGAATTTCTCCCAAAATTTTTGTACAAAACATTCTATAAGGATCAAATGATCTAGTTATCTTTTTGTTAAAAACTGAATTTCTATGCTTGGTAAACGTAATAAGGATTTTTAGTACCTAAAAGTCATGGGCCTACTTAAATCAATTCAATTTCATTACTATTAAGTTGCAACATGAATGTTATATAAAAATCAACTGCTTTTAGATTACTTACAGTGTGTCTTCTATGAGAAGGCAGTTAAATTTTGTATAGGTGAATGATTGTTACCACACAAACTCATTGTTGCACTTATAAAAAATCTGCACTAAAGAAGCGTGGGTAGAGTGGTAGCATATGGTACAGTTGCGCCAAGGCGTTTTTTTTTTGTCACTAAAGCAAGATAGCTGCGATTGTGTAGTAAAATCCACACTGTGAACCTGTGCATATATGGATTGAAAAGATATAGAAAAATGAAACTTACCCTCATTTTGTTTCATCCGTTATGTTGTAAATACGTTTTTTTCCCTCTGGATTAAGGCCAGAAACTTCCTCTTCACCTCTGTCCCCAAATGTATTCGGCAACGTAGCCGTCAAACTGATCTTTTACAAAAGTTAAAGATCTACTGCAGTTAACAACAGTTGTACCATCTTTTGCCTTTGCGAATATAGGGTAAGTGAAGGACAAACAAGATGGTGGCATCCATGTAGCAAAATCCACACTGTGAACCTTTGTATAAATGGATTTGACAGTAATTTCTAATGATTTGATAGTAATTTTTTTATGTGGAGTTGTAGCATATGGGACATGGGTCTGAAAAGAAATGAAAGACTTAACGTTGAAGTTATCTCATTCCCACATGCTGGACATTTCACGCTAGTTGCAATCAATCCAACTTTCTGACAAAATTCAATCGCAACCAAGCTCTCAGGATCATTCATACTATCAATATACATTTATTCTACCAGTTAAACCATCTACTGCCATAGCTATCGGGTACGTGAACGACGAACAAAAGGGGGGTGGGAAAGTGTAACTTACTTCCAAAGACGTGAATCTTAATACTTCCAAGATGTGAATCGCAAAAAAGATGGAGCAAAGATACAAATAGAAGTGACGTGCATCGTTTTTTCAAAGACGTGAATCGCAAAAAAACCCACCAAAACAGACCGAGCAATATAACACAACTGCACGTTGAAACGATTAAAAAAAAGTGATGAATTAAACATCATTGTCGCTTATCGTTGAACAAGAAAAAAATCTAAACCAATAAGAGCACGTTTTAATTCCAATCAGATAACGTCTTCAGTTCCAAGCATGTCTCCGATACTACATCTTTACTGCTACAACGTATATTTTTGGATAAGTTTTAATTAATTAAGAGGTATGAAATACATTTATTGAATATGGATGAGTGTTATCTAATTATGTTGCATTTAACTTCTAGACGACAGAAGAAGTAAATCCAAAAGCTTATCCATTAGCTGATGCTACATTAACTACAAAGATCTTGAATCTTGTCCAACAAACTGCAAATTATAAGCAGTTAAAGAAAGGCGCCAATGAAGGTATGTTTCTACATTGAACACTGATTCTAGAAATACATATTAATTGACATGGAAGTTAATATAGTAATTCCTTGACATTGCTCTTGGTGGGAAATGTCGGATTACTGCATGTGTTAGCTGTGTAATTCTCCAAATATTAAAATTTGGAGTTAATTTGAGAATTATCTATTTAAAACCTCATTTTTCAAGTAATTGTAATTAGCAGTTACTTGAATGAGTGATGCTTTTTGTGCTTCACAATATATGAGGAGTTGAGTGCCAGAACAGAACATCTCACAAATTTTTATTTTTTAAATGACCACACCTAGTAAAATAAAAAAATGTTGGATGTTCCGTTCTGGTGCTCAACGTCTCATCACTGTTTTATAGAAATAGTTGAACTCGTGATTGGTTCGTTTTTACTGAAAACCATTTTTAAATACTATTTATAATGTTGCTGTCACAGTAAAGTTTCTACACCGATATGCTGCTTCCAAATTTGTTTGCCGTTTTCAAACAAAAATTCACCGGGAGACAAGTAAAAACATGAAAAAGTGAATGTGCAAAAAACGAAGAGTTACTGTGTTCTAAACTCAATTTAAATTATCACTTTCATTGATTTCTTCAAATAGTATTTTCTGATTGAAAATTGTGGAACAGTTAATTTAGTTGAACTTAGAAAGGATTTTAATATGTATAACTGAAACCATATATTTATTTTTCTTAAAAAATTCAAATATTTTTATGTGATTTTTTCCCCCAAAAAAAATTTCTCATTTTCAATCATTTATTAATTTCCTGTAATTTTTTAGATAAATTTGCAATTTTTATGCATGAAATAATTTTGGCTTTGATTCGTACACTAGGCTTAATCTTTAACACATCATTAAATTATGATAAATATGTTTCAAAATAGTTTTTTAAATATCTACTTTTTTAGCTACTAAAACACTCAACAGAGGATTAGCTGAGGTTATAGTCATGGCTGCTGATGCTAAACCCTTAGAAATCCTCTTGCATTTACCTTTGCTTTGTGAAGATAAGGTAAGTTTAATAACCATGGGGTGTTTTCAACTTGTGATTTATAAAAATACAATAAAAACCTTTGAAGGCATTAATTTTCCTCAGTTCTATCTAGCTTTCATATGGGGCAATAGAATTAAACCCTTGTTTATTCATCCTGAATTTAAATGTTACCTTAAATAACTCATCACTTATTGATTTCCGAGTAGCAGTGTTATCTTTTCTCCATTCACGCTTTTGACTCAATAACCATATCTCTTGATTGAAAAGCTCATAGTAAAGATTCTATTGTTGTTGTATGTTTGATCTCCCTGAAGGTTAGTACATGCAGGGTTTGTTTGATAGCAGACAAAATATCTAAAATAAAAAAGTGAAGACTGATCCTGATTCTCAATTATGAATTTAAAACCGTAAATGAAAGTGGACACCTTACATAAATGACTGGATAGATATTAATAACAGCTGCATTTTTCTCAAGCTACCGTAAATGATATCAACTACTAAATTTTTACCAGAAAAACATGAAAGCAAAAATGGGGAAATTCCTGTACCACCTAATAAAACAAGTTCTGGAAGCCTTAGAAATTTTCTTAGTGCTATAGTGTTTCTTAATCTCTTCTTATTGTTGAGACTCATCAGGGTTTTGTTGTATTGAATAATATATACTTCATCATATTGTTTCTATTTTTATATTATTTTCTATATGTATGCTGTTTTGTTATAAATGGTTAAGAACCAGTTTTATGTTGCAAAATCATGCTTGTGAGAAGTGATGGTGATTATAAACAGTGCTTTTAATTATCTATGTACTACATAGATCACTACTCAACATGGATGCTATTTCACTAAAAATTCTTTACGAGAACTATAATCATAAGAACTGACTGAAGTAGCCAGTGCAGTTTGCAAAACTCTCATTGATAAACACTTGCAAACGTTTTCAAATATCTAAATTGTTAAACTTCGTATTTGCTGTGGTAGGCAAAACAGTAAGATTTCTAAATCCTTACTACTATACCAAAGCAATTAATAACGGTGGTAACAGATCTGGGAAATTGGAATTATCAGGGAATTTAAAGTTTTGATAGCTTAAACGACAACTATTATCATTTGTCCTATTTATAGATGTGCGATTACGAGTACTTTTGAGAATAAAATAAATCGTATTTGCCAAAATTGCAATTCAAATAAAGAGCACTGACGCCATAATTTTCGAAAACAGTCGCCATGGTTTTTGCAGCATCTTATCACTGTGATGCTGGTGGTGACGGTCTTTTAAAAAAGAATTTTTAATACTTTTATGGAATTAATAATTTAGTAAGTGATAATTAATATTTAATAATTTATGGAATAAATATTTCTACATAAGTATACTAAACCAAATTGTGTTTAATTACTATTGGTTAAATTTAATTTTTTGAAATGTTTTGAATTTTTTTTTTGTACAATTATGGTCTTGTTAGTAATCAATTATGAATATAACTAAATCCCAAGTATTTTCATTAGTCATATTGTTGACCATGATCTTTATATTGTAAAAGTGAATGATCCTATCAATTTCCTGTACTTTAAAAAATGTCCAATACGTTCTTAATAGATTTCCTGAAAGATATTTGTACTTGTGTTATACAATTTGAAATTTGTGTATCTAATGATGTTTTTTGGGCATTTAATTAATATTTTCTGCTTGCAATTACATTTTTGTAGAATTTTTTTGTGTATTTGATTTTGATGATAATGTAGGGTCAGGTGTAAAAAGTTCATAATCAAAGTATTTTGTATTTTCTCTTTGGTTTTTTCAATTGCTATTGTAAGAGTTCCAATCCTTACAATAACAATTAAAATATCTGAAGAGAAAAATACAAAATATTTGTGGAGAATGATCCTTTTACCCCAACCAACCCTGAATATTTTTAAGTATTGTTGCGTAAATACTGTATATTGATACCAATCACGGAAGTAAAGTTTCTAAACCTTTAAAATTAGCAAAAAAAATCCAATTATGTCATTTAAATGTCCTTAGAACTGTCTGAGAAATCAGATATAAATAAATACACTTACAGGTTGGAATAATATATAACAAATCCTAATTTACCAATAAATATGTATTTTGAAAATTTGCTTGCATTATGCTGAAAGCATAACACTCAAATAGGAAGCAATAATAGCATTGAAATAAAATAATAACAGTAATGTGGCCCAAGAATAATTTTAATTTTATTTCATAAATGTGCACTGCTACATTCCCTAAACAATCCTATTTTTTTGTTAAACATAAATCAACATTATCTAAGAATTGTGTGAATGGGGGCTTTTCTTGCAAAATTGAAACTTATAAAGCACAAATTAATTTAAATCATAAAAATGATACAAATAAAATTAATCTGATTTTTTAACATTACTTTAAAGAAATAAAAAAAATTAGTACAAATAAAGAGCAATTAAAATTGATATTTTTGAATTGGTTGTTCTGAACTCTAAAAATATGTTTTTCTTGCCCCAACCAGGAACATATTGAAAAGCTATTATACTTTCAAAAACGATATCCTAAAGCTTTTGTGTGTTTTATTCCGATATGGACTTCCTAACATTTATGTATTTTTTCTTTCAGAATGTTCCATATGTGTTTGTAAAGTCTAAGCATGGTAATTAATGTTTATTATTTCAATTAATACCTTTCTGATTAAAAAATTTTTTTCCTAATTTTTTTTCACAGTTAAGCTGATTTGATTCTTTAATTAAGAATTCAGTAATTAATGCTGACATATTAGTATTGTTTTGAACATGTTTGTTTTAAGGGTACGGTTTAAACAGATGTACAATTTCGTAAATATTACAATGTTCACTGTTGTAAAATAATATAAGGATTCTTTGAGATGGTGCTTGATAAACATTTGGCAACCTAGTCTTCATTGCATGACTTCTAGCCAGTTTTGTCCAAATTCATATGGTGTTTGTTCAATGAGCTTCCAATGAAAAGGCAAAAATTCTTGAAAGGTAGTTTCAAGGAAATCATACGCCACTTATTTTCTTTCTTTTTAACTTAAAATATGAACTAAATTTGGGATGGAAATGTTAAGAGCTAGCCGTTTAATGGCCATATTCACAAGTCTCGAGTTAACTCGAGGATCAGTTGATCCGCGAGTAAGAGTTAACTCGAGGATTAGCAAAAACGGTATTCTCAAACAGCGTGTTGACGGCCGTATTCACAAGTCCGAGTTAACTCGAGGATCAACGATAATCCGCGAGTTATCGAAAAAACCGTATTCACAAGTCCTGATCCGTGGTTTAAACTGCCGTTTCGGTGTTACATTTTGATCCTCCGAAATCGGCGAGTTAACTCGCGGGTTACATTTAACGCATGCGCAGTACCATCTTTTTGGAAAAGCAAAATGGAGGACACATTTCATTCTATGCTCAATTACAGTATTCTTTCGACGACTGGACTGGATCTGTCATTACGGAGCACCTACTAAATAGCAGTTCATCTCATCATCATAATATTGCTTAAATAGAAAAATTTAAACATATTTTTATTGAAATTCAAAAGAAAAATGAAAATAAAGGTAGCTGCGTAAATCTTAAACAAGCAGCTTAGCGAAAAGATAGATGGCGCCACCTCTGTCCTATAAGTCGGAGAGAGCGAACGGTAGAAAACGACCATGGCAGATACAAAAATTCGTCGCAGAATAAAAATGATTCTGTTGATTTATTACGAATGAAAGAAAATTGACAATGCAAGTTACTTTTCACGACACCAACACACACCCATACTGACAAGTATAAAGATAATCAGATTACATACATCTGTCAAGACATTGTGTACAATTCTTTCTTGCCAAATTTAGGTTTCCATAAAAATCCAATTTGAAATAAATGCCTTTGCATTTATTTTCCCAAACCCATATTCAAATGCTGTGCGAGTCCTATTTATTCACAATTTGGAATCAATTCTACGGCGAAGTACGTGCTTGATCTGTATGAATGCAGATTCGATGCGTCGTAACCAATGTAAACAATACCACGTGATCGTGAGGGAGCCAACCACAGCAAGCGTCTCATTTTAATCCCCGGATCACTTAACACGCCGTTTGAGAATACCGTTTTTGATAATCCTCGAGTTAACTCTTACTCGCGGATCAACTGATTCTCGAGTTAACTCGAGACTTGTGAATATGGCCGTAAGTGATCCGGGGATTAAAATGAGACGCTCGCTGTGATTGGCTACCTCACGATCACGTGGTATTGTTTACATTGGTTGTGACGCCCGAATTTGCGTTCATACTGATCAAGCACGTACTTCGCCGTAGAATTGATTCCAAAATGTGAATAAATAGGACTCATACAGCATTTTAATATGGTTTTGCGAAAAGTAATGCAAAGGTATTTGATTTCAAATTGAATTTTTATGGAAACCTAAATTTTGCAAGAAAGAATTGTACACAATGTCTTGACAGATGTATGTTATCCGATTATCTCTGTACTTGTCAGTATGGGTGTGTGTTGGTGGTGTGAAAAGTGACTTGCATTGTCAATTTTCTTTCATTCGTAATAATTAACAGAATAATTTTTATTCTACGACGAATTTGTATCTGCCATGGTCGTTTTCTACCATTCGCTCTCTCCGGCTTAGAGGACAGAGGTGGCGCCATCTATCTTTTCGCTAAGCTGCTTGTTAAGATTACGCAGCTACATTTATTTTCTTTTGAATTTCAATAAAATTATGTTTTAAATTTTCCATTTAAGCAATATTATGATGAGGACATGAGCTGCTATGTATCAGGTGCTCCGTAATGATACGTCCAATCCAGTGACCAGTCGTCGCAAGAATACTATACTTTAGCATAGAATGAAATGTGACATCCATTTTGATTTTGCAGAACATCCTTTGGAAAAAAGTAGTACTGCGCATGCGTAACTCTTACTCGCGAGTTAACTCGCCGATTTCGGAGGATCAAAATGTAACACCGAACCGGCAGTTTAAACCACGGATCAGGACTTGTGAATACGTTTTTTTCGATAACTCGCAGATTATCATTGATTCTCGAGTTAACTCGGACTTGTGAATACGGCCGTAAGTCTTTAAAATTTAGAAAGGTGGAAGTTTTTGAACTTGTGTGTTATTTTTTAAAATTGTAATCTTGAGCTGCAAGGATAGCTGATAATTTATCGTAATCTATGCTTAGTTGTGTGTTTTACTCCTTTATCTAAAGTGCTGGTCTTTGTATTTCTAGCTCTTGGACGTGCTTGTGGTGTCTCAAGACCTGTGATTGCTTGCTCCATCACTGCCAATGAAGGCTCTCAGTTGAAGCCTCAGATTCAAGCGCTACAGCAAGAGATAGAGAAGTTGCTGGTGTAAAATATTCAAACTTGTGTCATGTACCACATTGTATAATATCACATCTTTGTTATTAAAGTGATTGACTTTATAGTTAATGAGACGTTACAGAATTCATTTTATTTGTTTACACTGTTGATTGTTATGCCACTACATTTTTAGATGTCCATATATTTAATTTTACATTCACTATTGAAATAGATATTAAATAAAACAAACATTTGTCATAAGTTCAAAAACTAATTTTTAAAATAATAAGTCAAATTGTATGGTTATTTTCTCTGTGTGCAGTAGAACCTTGATTATCCATGTTGTGGGTTTAGTGTCTGTTATCAGAGTTGGAATTCATACCATGGTATTTTGCTTTATATAAAGCTTTGAGAATGAATGTATTATGTCCTGCACTGGTCTGGTTTAGGTGTACTGAATGACCTGTTAGGAACAGCCCCTTCTAATCCTTGCTTTATGAATTTTTTGATAGTAATGTGTAGTGCTGTAAATTTTTGGTACTTAAAATAGGCTGTTTTGTATTTCTAGATCCGTATTATAGGAGTTTCTGTATTTACGAGGTGGCCTTGGTTCTTATTATCTCAGATGATCAAGGTTCTATTGTATTTTATTCAGGTTTAAGGCTAGTGTGGCTTGGTTGTTATAGAACACATTTTGATTACATTAAAATTTGGGTGGTGGAGAGAGAGGGAACATAAAAATTTATCTTTGGAATTTCAAACTCTTAATTTATTTATTAACTATAAATTAATATCTTCAAGAAATATGTAATTCAACTAGGATTAAAATAACATTGGTAAAATTTAAAATTATGTGGATTGTCAATGTATGTGCAATACAAATTTGTTGCATTTGGAACACATAAAAAATGTTGCTTTCTGTTTCTTGGAATTTTATTTCTCCAAAAATAATTTAAAAAATGTTTGGCCATAAACTTGCTGTCAGATGTTTAAGGCTGGGTGCACACATCCGGTTTTTCAACGTGCAGTGGCACCGAAGCCCAACTATGCACACATAACCGTGAAATAATGCACACATAACCGTGCACCGTAACGAACTCATTTCGCACCATTTGCGATACATATTCTATCGAAGAAGTGTTTATTTCGCTTACTTGGTGCTACAAAAGTATATTTTGAAGCAAAATAGACGTTTCTGGATACAACCATTATTATTTATATTCCATTTGTTTATGTAAACAAGGTACTTCAGAACGGAGACTAGTGTGCGGCGCCGTGGGGAACTGCGGTACAAATTGCACGCAAGTTGGAGGCATGCGTGCACTAGAGTGCCTATATAATAAGAGTGGCACCAAATTTGGCCCAATATGCATGCGCGGCAGCCATTTTTCTACCAGAATCGTCTCAAACAAGGTTGCTGGGCGAATTAATATATCATTTCAGGGAGAACAAAAAGCATATGACTGTTATAATATGGATACATTCGGTATAAATGAATCATATAAACGCTCAATTACATGCGTAATTAATAAGATGGATTGCACAACGCGCTAACTTAGATTACGGGAAACACCATGTTGTTCAAAAAAAGCTATTTACCTAAAAAGTCTTCAAATTTATACTGACAAAACACTAAAATAATAATAAATAAACATTCTAGAACACGAAATGGAACATGAATAAGCAATATTTTCTTTTTAATTTAATATATACACGTTTTTCTCGAACACACAAAAGTTCCCATGTTAAGTCTACGGGAGCTAGGAAAAGACCACCTCGGGCGGTAGAAAAAGGTCTCTAACCCAATCAGAAAGTGTTTCCCGTATGTCGCCACTCTTATTATATAGGCACTCTAGTGTGCACTGCTCCATTGGATCTAATGTATCTCGGACAGCACGTTGAAAAACCGGATGTGTGCACCGGCCTGAGTAACCAATTATTTTGTACACTGGAAAGGGAAAGAAATTCAAACCGTAGCGTGTACTGTATTGTCTTATTTGCTGGCTTTCCCAGAGGAATTGAGTTTAGCGCAATGAATTAAATTTGGAGGGTAAGCTGTAGCTTTTCAAATATATAGTTTGTTAGAACAAGAGGAGTTTTTATATTAACAAACCAACTGGGGTTTTATTTATTACCCAAATGCTGGGCCACAATAGCCCAGTTATAACGAGCAGCGGAATAGTAACTGGAAGGTGTTTGTGACTCGGTCATGCCAAAAGACTTGGGTACATGGGGGCTGAGGCATGTTAAATATGTTGGAAGTTTGGAGAGTGGGGTGCTAGCTTGAATGTTATCTTCATCTGACTGGATCAAAACAAAGCCAATAGCCCAGGGGTGAAAACAGTCAAAATGCAAAAAAGAGGAAAATATACGCAGCGTTATTTTGAACTACAAAAATAGCTGAATACGAATACTATATTTGTGAAAAGAACAGTGGTGCAGCCAGAAATTTTTTCTGAGGGGGATAGGCAAATTTTTAGTTTGATAAAACCCTATAAAGTCCACTAAAAACAATAAAATTTGTCTTTGGAAGTAGGGAGGTTAACCTATAACCTCCTATGGCTGCGCCACTAGTACAGAATATGTGTTAATGATAAGCATGTATTTTTGCCTATTAATTAGCTTAAAAGCTCTACTAAGTCCACTATAAAGAATGTTTTTTGTTTTTGGAAAAAGGGGAGGGGGCACCTTACGCGTAAACTCAAATTTTATAAAAAAAATATATATATTGGCAACTCTGTGAGCAGTATAAATAAGTTGCATGAAGTTGAAAATGTTATTTTTATGAATATATTTGAACATCTCGCCAATAGTGAGATTTGTTTTTGTAAGTTGCAATTTTTCCAAAACCTTGATACAAAAATGAAATTAGCAGGAAATAAAAATGCTGTTACAAAAGAACAAATCAAATAAATACTATATTTTATTAATAGCATAAATTCAATATGAAAAAAAAAAAAAAGTAAGACACCAAAAACAAAAATGGTACAGCTTCAGTCTACGTTTATAGCAGTGGCAACGGACTTGGCGCTTTTTTGTAGCGCTTCTAGTAGCAAGTAATGACAGGTTAAAGTAACCCATCTGCAGAACGGTTATTGCGGATTTTAATACAACCTGGACAAGTGGAAAGTTTAAAAATTTCATTTCGAATATTCCAGAAAGTTCTTTCAAATTATGTTAAACTGTCGTTTGATTTCATTGGTTCATTTGAAATATTTCTTTCCTTGGCTACTTAAGGCCCGGTGCACACATCCGGTTTTTCAACGTGCGGCGCCCCAGCGACACCGAAGCCCAACTATGCACACATAACCATTAAATGATGCACGAACTCATTTCGCGCCATTTGCGATAAATATTCACAATTTCCTCTTATTGTTATTATTATTTTTTTTTTACCTTTATTCTTTGGCTGTGAATCCATAAAATAATTTAATTGTAAAGAAAAAATTGTAGAAAAAGCGGAAATTCTCGGAAGAAAAAAAAAAGCGGAAAATTTCGTAAACGCGTAAGATTTTCACCCCTGCAATAGCCATTCTGTTCTTGTGTGACAATAATTAACTACCTAAACAAATGTAGATTGCCTATATAATAAGAGTGGCGACAAGGAACCCAATTTGGCCCAATGCGCATGCGCGGCAGCCATTTTCCTACCAGAATCGTCTCAAAGAAGATTGCTGGGCGAATTAATATATAATTTCAAGGAGAACAAAAAGCATATGATTGTTATAATATGGATACATTCGGTATAAATGAGTCATATAAACGCTCAATTCCATGCGTAGTTGATGAAATGGATAGCCCAACGCGTTAACTTAGCTTGCGGGAAACACCACGTTGTTCAAAAAAAGCTATTTACTTAAAAAGTCTTCAAATTTATACCGACAAAACACTAAAATTAATCTTAATAAACATTCCAGAACACGAAATGGAACATGAATAAGCTATATTTTCTTTTTAATTTAATATATACACGTTTTACTCGAACACACAAAAAGTTCCCATGTTAAGTCAACGGGAGCTAGGAAAAGACCGCCTCGGGCGGTAGAAAAGGTCTCTAAGCCAATCAGAAAGTGTTTCCAGTATGTCGCCATTCTTAATAATATAGGCACTCTACCCAAATGCTGTCATGCTTAAAAGTTTATCATCACTTGGCATTAACCAGTTAGCTCTCATATATCAATTAGTAATTTTTCGTCTTAAAATTCTTTGTAACACTAATGTTAATTTTTCAGTCATGTTTTGATTACTTTTCTATAATAAAAGCATTTTTAATACAAAAGTAAATTGAAAATGAATGATAACTCCCTTCTAATGATTTTCTTGTCATTTGCCAAATCTGAATCAGATATTCGTGGATGTTGCACACATGAAGTATGTTCTACCTAATCCCTAATACGGCAGTAGCCCAGTTGGCGGAGTAACGGATTAGGAAATGGAGGGTTGCAAGTTCGAATCCAACCAGGCTGTTGTGAACAAAAGTGGCTGGTGTATGTTAAATCCGTCATGACCTTAAATGTCCTCATGTTGGCAGGATAGTTCGAAGAGTGGGGTGCCAGCTTGGGTGTGACCTCGTCATCTGACCGTGATGTTGTTCTCGAATCTTAACGTTCGGAGATTGATCCCAGACCGTCGCCAATAGCCTGTTCTGTTGCTCCAATGTGACTTTAATTGGATAACTAACTAATGCCACCTATATTTGCAGAAATAAAACTCTTATCAATTGAAGAGCCGACCAACCGGTAAAGTGGTTACCTATCTTTGCATAATGGTGGAAATTTCCATCATAACATTGAATGCCCAAAAATTATATAAAAGAACAAGTTCACTTTAAGTTGATCGTGTCTGGATACCTTTTTAATGTCCATTGCATAAAAAAAAACATAGCTGTCAAAAATAAGCAAGTGTCACTATCAGTAAAACGAGCTTGAAGTTGTCATTCCGCTGTTTGTTGTAGTTGCAATAAACGTATGATTTCGTTTTTAATTTTGTTTTATTATATTTGAGTTTCTATTGCTAAAAAAGTGAAAATGAGTGGAAGAAAGGTTTGTAATATGTGTTTCTGTTATTTTTAGAGCAATTTCTGAAAAAGTTTGCGTTTAATTTAAAAAATACCTCATATTGTTTTTTGCTAAATTTGTACTATAAATATATACTAAGATTTTTTTAAACCATTTTTCCTTTAATTTTGAACATGAATTATATCACCTTAATTTATTTCACCAATAAGAAAAAAATCATGCAAAGAAGGTTTAAGGTGTTCGCCTCTAGATCGGAAGGTTCCTGATTCGAATCCGGGTTCGGGCATGGATGTTTGTAAGCGTATGGTGTAGAGGCGGCTGGTGCACCTTAAATCTGTCGTGGTCGAAAGTCCTCACGTGGGGATGATGTGGAAGTTTGGAGAGTGGGCTGCCAGCTCAGGTGTTGCTTCGTCATCTGACCGTGGTTCAAAATTACGAGGTGTTGTCCTCGGATCTTTCCCTTAAGGGATTGATCCCGGACCGTCGTCAAAAGCCCGTTGTGTTGCTGTAGTACGACGTTAACTAAAATTACCTTTACCAATTACCATTACCTTATCAATTGAAGATGCTAGCTGTACATTAAAATTATTCAATTCACTGATATCAAGTATGCATTTTCAAAACTTTTCATTTCACACTTATTAAAAAGTTAACTCAAAACATATTAAAATATCTGCTCATGTAAAGTTTGAGTTGTGATTTCCCAAATGACTACTCACTCAGCAACCTTCACTTTCTAAGCAATAGATAGCAGCACGAGGCTGTTACTATTTATGATGATCTTTTAGCTTGTGTAGTGCAAGGTCATTCAGCTTTGTATAATTGCTATGCTTTCTGAAGCCATATACCAAAATAATTTTTTTTAAATAGGGTAATGGAGATAATAACATGTGTAATGAGTTTGTATGTGCTCTTTGAATCTGATTTCGAAGTAATAGGATGCTTGATCATAACCTTTCTCCCCCCTTTACATTTGTTAAATTACTTTATCTTACAAATATAAACACTAATTTGTTTGGGTCTAAAGAAGTGAAATTTTTGACTTAGAACAAACATGTTACTTTGTGGATAAATATGTAATTAAAAAATGATTAAAAACCTAATTCCTGAAAAAAGTATAAATGCATGAACAGGGCATTTGATGCAAAGAAAATATTTATTCTGTTACACATTTAATTCCAAAAGTCATTGCCAGCTAATACATTTTGTAGTTAGTGAAAAATTTTCATCCCGAACTTGATGTCCTTTGAAATTAAAAAATTCATTTGTAGTAAATGTGCAGTTCAGCCAGAATGACAGTGTTTTTATTCTTAAAGGTGTATGCAAGATACTCGTTTTTCACATTTTGACTAAAAGTTCAGTTTTTTTAAATAGGTCATTGATTTATACTTAATCATTTCATTGTGAATAAATCAAATTAAACTAATCAGTAGTTTTCTCATTTCGATTTAGTATTTTTAGTTTTTTAAACAGTTTTCAAATTCAATTTGTTATTTGGATTCAGGGAAAAACATTGATATGGATAAAGAATTGGTTATTGGGTAGAAAGCAGAGAGTGCAGGTAAAAGGAAATTATTCACAGTGGACAGAAGTTATAAGTGGAGTGCCTCAGGGATCAGTTTTGGGTCCAACTTTATTTATAATTTTCATAGATGATATAGGTCAGGGGATTAAGAATAGAATCAGTATATTTGCAGATGACTTAAAAATATGGGGGACAGTGAATACCAAGTTACAGATAGAGAATATACAAGGGGATCTTGGGGGACAAGGGGATATCCGAATGGGCTGTAAAATGGGGTATGTCATTTAATGTTGGGAAACGTCAAGTTCTGCATATGGGTTACAGTAACAGTGGAGCCGAGTACTGTCTGCAGGGAGTAAAGGTAAAGAAGGGAGAAACAGTCAAGAATCTTGGGGTGATAATTCACAGGGATTTTAAAATGGGTCACCAATGTTCAGCTGCGGGTAAAAAGGCTAATAGGTTGTTGGGGTATATTAAAAAGACTGTAACTTCGAGGGATAAGAATATAATCTTGCCATTATATAAGGGTTTTTTGTAAGACCACTTCTAGAATATGCTGTACAATTCTGGGCTCCATATATGAGAAAGGACATAGAATCAACTGAAAGGGTTCAGCACAGAGCTACAAAAATAATAAAAGGGATAGCAAATCTCGACTACAATGAACGTTTAAGTGAACTAAACATGTATACACTGGAAAGAAGAAGAAGGAGGGGGGATTTGATTCAGCTTTTCAAGTTGGTAAAACAAGGGGACACAGAGGGCTTAAATTTCAATAGGGATAACAGAACAAGGGGCCATGGGTATAAATTGAATAAGACACATTTTAATCGGGATTTAAGGAAAAACTACTACTTTAATAGGGTAATAGACAGTTGGAACGCGTTGCCAGAGAATATAGTTAATTCAAAGGGAGTGTACGAATTTAAGATACAATTGGATAGTCAGTGGGAATTGGGAAGTTCATAAACAAAGGACCCGCCTTGTTGGGCTTGAGCCTGTAGCTGGTCGTCAATATTTGTATTTGTATTTGTTAAGAAAGACCAATTCCTGTTGGAAATTATTCTTTATATTTTAACCCTCAATCAAGTTGCTAGAGGGAATTGAGTTTTTTGCAATATTTTCATCAAAAGAGTGAAAATATCAAGATTTTTCTGGAATTTTAATATTTAAAAATAAACACAATTAATTTCTTAACATTAATTATTTTCTTAAGCATCATTGCAAACATGTTTGTACATGGTGACGGTACCTAACGAAAAGCTCTTATAACTAGAAAAATATTCCGAATGTTTACAAGATCTTGGTATTGTTTGAAAGCCAAGGAGTTGAAAGGTATTTTGAAGCACTAAAAAATGTCAATAATCTTGACGATTTTTGTTAGTTCTAGTGTACACACACACCTTGAGGTTAACTAAGTGTAGTTAATTATATTTTGGTAAGTTTTTCTCATGGAAATTCTATTTTCATAAACAAGTAAAACATTGAAAGTATCGCTATAGTTGGTATTGAACTATTAATTTTTAGTTCTTTATGTGTTAGATGATCTATTGTCATGTGTTATCAAGATAGAAAAATTATATGCATGAAAAAGATAAAAGTTATGAGAATGGAAGTGTCATTTATTACAAAATACAATACTGTAATATAAATATAAATTTTTTATGCTTCATTCATACACTCAGCTGATTGTAATAATGCAATCTCACCAATAGTAATCACCCTGGAAAAGAAAAAAATACTTTATTTCTTAAAAGCTCAAACGAAATTTTATTTTGGGAAAACAAATCACTGGTTTAATTGGTTAAACAGCACATGTGTTATTAACTATTGTTAAACAACACATGAGATGATTGTTTTTTTCTGACTAAAAGTTGCTACACACTAGAGTGCCTATATAATAAGAGTGGCGACAAGGGACCAAATTTGGCCCAATGCGCATGCGCGGCAGCCATTTTTCTACCAGAATCGTCTCGAAGAAGGTTGCTGGGCGAATTAATATATCATTTCAGGGAGAACCAAAAGCATATGATTGTTATAATATGGATACATTCGGTATAAATGAATCATATAAAAGCTCAATTATATGCGTAATTGATGAGATGGATTGCACAACGCGCTAACTTAGATTGTGGGGAACACCATGTTGTTCAAAAAAAGCTATTTAGTTAAAAAGTCTTCAAATTTATGCTGACAAAACACTAAAATAATAATAAATAAACATTCTAGAACATGAAATGGAACATGAAAAAGCTATATTTTCTTTAAAATTTAATATACACACGTTTTTCTGGAACACACAAAAAGTTCCCGTGTTAAGTCTACGGGAGCTAGGAAAAGACAGCCTCGGGCGGTAGAAAAGGTCTCTAAACCAATCAGAAAGTGTTTCCCGTATGTCGCCACTCTTATTATATATGCACTCTACTACACACTAGGCCAGTAATTTAGTCTAGTAGCGAATAATTTAGTAACTAAACGTGTTGGGACAAAACTATTTAGCCGAGTAGTTTAGTAAAACGATTTAGTGGACTCGATCCAGTCCACAATGGACAGTAGGCGGTCGAGTAGTGCCTCCCACCCCATTCCTCTAATCACTAGCGTGCCACTAGACTGATGTGAACACGTCTGTTTAGTAGAAAAGGCTAGCTAGGAAAGTATTTTGTATTTATTTTTAAACTATTAGAATTAATTACCCGGCGTTGCTCGAGTTGAATTAGTTAAATGTTGATTGAAAAGTGATATGACTAATCACTTTTCCGTAAAAGAATGCTAGCTTCATTTAAGTGTACGGAAAATAATTTTTAATATCGTTGTAACTTTTTCATCGCCTCTATTTACTTCGGACGTAAATATATATTCACGATACATCCATCTATACACTCTATTTCATATCATCTTTTTCATCGCGATTCAGCTTCGCTCTCCGGATCATCTTCAGCAGTCTACACTTGAACACCAACTAAACCGTGTGTGAACAACCACTTCTCCCACTCGCCGTTATCTCGTTTAGTAGAGCTACTAAATCACTCGCTACTCGACTAAATTACTGGCCTAGTGTGTAGCAGCCTTAAGTTTGTCAGATACTGTTATCAAACGTTTTTCAAAACTACCTTGATCCGTTCTGGAAATAAAAATTATTCTTGAACCCTTAATTGTCATGAGTTAGCCCTGTTTCGAATTTTCTGTCTGGCATTGAAAGTTAACTTAGTAGATTATAGTACGACTCGTGTGAGAAGACAGTTGATCTTTGGAAGTGCATTTCTAAAAGATGGTTAAGTTCGCAGGGAAAAAGGCTGCCATACTCAAAATCATATATGGCGATCTCCATGGGTGTAATTTCTTTCGCCAACTTGTTATCACTACTAAAATTCGGTGGCCGAAACCACGCTCAACCTTTAGACTACAACCGGTACAGCAGTTTTACCATCATCGCTCCAATAAAGAAATTAGACTACCGCCGTTACTGCAGTTGTAACTCGAAAGAAATAAGAAACTCGCTAAGGAAGAATCGCGCTTTTCGTATCTATAGTCGCAGTCGAAAGGTTAAGACGCCAATTGTGGCAACACAGTGTTTATGTTTAACCCTCTGAAAGTCACGTGATTTCAGAGTACTACTGTACTTTTGCTTTCTCCCCACAGGACACGGGATCTCGTGCCATAAAACCTCAACATCCAATCTAATCCAATCCCACAGCACATATAATGACTAATCCAGAAGTCGAATGAATCCAAGGAAAGATTCCTTAGCTCAAAAAGGTCGAAACTGGTTGGAAGTTACGACGCGAAGACTGCTGGTTGTATAATGGCCATATTTGTGTGAAATATAAGTGAATTGAGGATTGCTATTGAGATGAGCTTCAAAAAATGACCAACATGTCGACTAGTAGTCACGTGACTGCCCTGTGAAAAATTGATTTGTATGGCCTATTTGTTATCCTATTGCTCATTTGGAGACGTCAAATGTTATGAGAGGATAAATGGACGAATGCGTATTTCTCGAGTGACAATAAAAGTGGTGAAATCGTCAAAGTCTATTAGTACGTCGCGTGGAACAATCCGATGATGAATTAATATACGGTCGTCTTCTCCCGTCCCCACGGGACAGTCAGATGATGAATGTTGATTTCCACTAAGCAAACGAAAGTAAGTCAAAGCCCCGGTGGACACATCTGCTTTTTCAGTGTGCGGCGCCGCTGCGCCAACGTAAGTGCGGTCTGAGATACATTAGATCCAATAGAGTAGTGCACGCATGCCTCAAGCGCACAGCTGCGGCGACACACATCCAACTTGCGTGCAATTTGTACCGCAGTTCCACACTGCGCCGCACCCGCTTCTCCAGTCTGAAGTACCTTGTTTTCATAAATAAATGGAATATAAATAATAATTAATAAATGGTTGTATCCAGTAACGTCTATTTTGTTTCAAAATATACTTTTTTTACACCAAGCGAAATAAATACGTTTTCTTCGATAGAATATTTATTGCAAATGGCGCGAAAAGAGTAATTGCGTCATTTTCATGATTATGTGTGCATAATTGGGCTACGGTGCCGCAGCGGCGCCGCACGTTGAGAAACCGGATGTGTTCACCTGGCCTAAGGGTCACAATAGTACGAGCTTTGGTCACATGATACTGGGCGCATAAAAAGGTTGGTTACCTATTCCTCACTCTACTTTATATTTCATCTATGTGTGAAACCATCAAAGGGCAAAATTAGCTCCTAATTTAACGAATAGACGCGTTCAAAACTACGTGACGCATATGCCAACTCGCCCCAACTAGATTAAGCATAGGAATTATGATAACTTAATACATTGCTTACCTGCGCTTCTATAAAAAGCTTCATTTAAAAAACTGTATTTATACAAGAAAAGATTCACACTTAATCTTGCTGTGTCTTTGAATTTTCATTTAGTGTTAAGACAGATGTATCGCTATTGTCTGCGAAACCACAATCTTCCGAGTTCTTGCCAACGTCTCTCAAGCACCTCGAATTCAACATGGTTTTGAGTTTCGTTTCCATAATCCCCATCACTTTCGGATATCTGCCGTTGTTGGATTTGTCCGCCTTGGACTGCCTCTGTGCACTCCCGTTCGAAACCTTTCCAAAAAGTGGGGGAAACTCCTCCGAGTCTGCATTGGAGTTCAAGCTGACGATATCTCCGACGAATTCCTGCATCTCTCTGTTGATGTTCTCTTGGGCCAAATTGTTTTCCCCACCTGGAAGCTGCCCATTCAGATTCTTCAACCTGTTCACGCTTCTGTTGACGGTATCGGACAGGAACCGCAGGTTGTGCAACAAGTTCTCGATAGATCGATTGATCCCGTTCGTCCCCTGCTCTATCAAGGCATTCAGTGAACCCAGCTTCTTACTGCAGATCCTCAACATGGTCGGCAAGTTGTCGATGCCGTCGGGCATCTGATAGCTGTCGAACGTTTGACTCATCAAGTACGTGTCGTCGAGCAGATTGATGCTCGATTTCGGACCCTTTTCGGAGTACGGCTGCAATTGCAGTCCAGGTGCTTGACCGACAACCGCACCGTGGAAGTGGCTCAGCATGTCCTTGATCCTTTCCACGACCTCCGTCAGCTGGTGGCTCGTCTTCTCCAAACTCGAGAACTTCACGTTCCACTCGTCGGTCGTCGTCTTCAGCTTCTCGGCGATCTCCTCGCACTGCTCGCCGTTCGACTGGCAGCCGAGCTCCAGCTTCTTGTAGATCTCGTCGAACTGGTTGTCGATGTTGTCCAGGGTGTCCTTGATGGAGGACACGTTGATATCTATGACCCTCAGGGGCTTGGAAATGTCCCGCAGCTTCTCGGCGAACTCCTGGAATCGGACAGAGGTCGTCTTCTCCGACTTCTCGTTGAGTACTGCAATGCAGTTCATGGCGTCGCGTCCGATGTAGCCGAACTGCTCGAAGCTCTTCTGCGTGTGCTTGGTGGCCGCCGAGAAGGCGTTCGCGATGGTGTTCTTGATGTCTTCTCGGTCCTCGGTGAGTTGCACGAAGATGTCCCGCACGTTCTCCAGCATTTCGTCGCGCTCGTGAGAGAGGTTCTTCTGAGCTTCTTTCAGGAATTCCATCAGGGCCTTCTTTATGATCACGATTATGGATTTCGAAGATTCGTGTTCGGTTCCATTTGTCTCCTGCAATAAAAAAAATTCAACTTTCAACAAGCTGATCATATGTACCGTTGTATATACATACCTGGAACGGGACTGTACAGTTTTCTTTTTATTTTCGTAGCCGCCTCCGTCGTTTTATCGTTCCACGTGGTTTCGACGAGATATCTCGTCTATTAAGATCTTATCAATTTTGTTCATGACGAGAAACCTCATCATCAAGATATTGCCAACTTTTTTGATGATGACGAGGTCAAGATCTGGTCACTTTTATTCTATTCACGAGGCATCTCGTCGAGCCGCGGTAGCTCAGTCAGTAGAGCGTCGGGCTCGCATCGGAAGGGTTGTGGGTTCTGTCGTCGGAGGAGCCTGCAATTCTGATGGTTGCGAGATCGGCGCTTGGACCTGGCTAAAGACCGTCGTGTTCGCTAATGGTGGCTGGGGCACGTTAAATAGGTCGTGGTCACAAAGTTCCCCATGTTCCCATACCAAATCAATACCTCTAGGGGTACCTGATCAGGGGGGTATCAGCCTCTGATTGGGATATAAATTACGATATGTTTGAGCGGGACCTTCCTGTAAAAACGGATGTGTCATGCATGAAGAAGTCCAACCCTCCGGGGCAGTGGCACCCCCAATTGGGCCATGTATGGCCCGCAAGACAACAACAACAGGTATCTCGTCCATCAGAATCAATTGAGCCTTCTTTTAATGATGATATACCTCGTCTACACAACTACCAGGTGGATTAATAAAAATGTCAATTTCTCCTGTTTTTTATGAAAACTATAAAATAGATTTTAATGTTGATCAATTATCGATATTTATCCTGAACCTATATTCGTATATCAATATACCAACAATTTGTATAACCATCGCATCACATAAAGAAAGCATTCCTGTATCTCATAGATGGGTACAAATTAACTCACACATTCCAAGACTCGAGACTTCGAATTTTCGTCAGCAAACGGCTGGTTGGTTAGACCGCCGGTTCCGGGAGCAGCAAGTGCTTAAAACTGCGACGTGCGTAGCAGAACAAAGTCTTTGCAGAACAATTTTTCTTTCATTTTATCAAAATTTTGACCGATTTTATTTCTATCCTAAGTTGTGATGCTCTAGAGTGCAAGGCGCGCTCATTGCCACACCTTTTTTTCTTTTCTAGCTACCGAACAACCTTCCTACACCGCCCAGATTACCACAAACACTTTATAAATAACACATCTTCTGTGTCAATGACAAAATATTTGACTTACTTATGCAAATTATAAAACAAAATATGTATAAATATTTAGCGCCGATATAATTGTGTTTTACGTCTGTTTTTGATTTGACTGCAGTTTTCAAAATTCGGACAAAATGCCTGCAGAACAATTGCAATTGCTTGGAGTTGTGTTGCAGAACAATGAATATAATTCTTCACCTGTGTCGCATTATGTCTTCCACTTGCGCGGCAGTGGAAGTGAATGTAGTAAAACTACGTCGGGTTTTAACAAATTACCACCAATTTGGTGATGGTACCAACTACCTGATGGCTTTCATGAGTCTAGCCATTATACATCAATATCAGTGCAAACGATGTTGATAAGCAAGGGAAATGTACAAATAATAAAGATTTTCAAGTTTCCCACTGTTTTGGGTTTATATGTAGCAGCCATCTACAACTCACTGACGTATCCTCCGTATCCGTATGAGGAGTTTTGGTACTTAACGGTTAACGGGGCTGCCGTCGTAATTTCGCATCAAATGTGGTTGCTTGTTTATTTGACGTAATGATTAGCTATGCAAGGACGCCATTTCGAAGATCTTAAAACATAACTGACTAATGGCGACGATCCTTGTTCGATCCCCTAAGGGAAAAATCCGAGGACAACACCGCACAATTTTGAACCCCGGTCAGATAACGAGGCAACACCTGAACTGGTACCCCACTCTCCAAAATTTCACACCACGACAACCTGGGGACATTTGAGGTCACGTCAGATTTAAAGTGCTAAAGCTCCTTTCGTAAACGACCGTCTTTGGTTGAATTTGAACTCGAAACCATCCGGTTGCTTGTCCATTTCTTTTCCAACCGAGCTATCGCGGCCCTCGACCTTTGAGGATATCAGCAGCTTTGTTCTTTCCGTGTAAGCTAAAATTGTGATAAAATCCATTTTGTATTTTTCATTTGTAAAATTTTGTATTTACTTTGATTTTAATAAAATAATTATTATTTTCAAGACGCTGTATACACTACCCTACAATAATGGACCGGACAGCAAGACTTGATGGTATAAGGGAAAGAATACATGCTTTAATAGGGGGATGGTCCCCCACTTGCTGCAATTACACTAACAACCCTTCTGGGCATACTTTCAACAAGGTTTTGATACACAGCTATGGGTATTTGTGTCCATTCCTGCTGCAAGAATGTCGCCAGCTCAGCTGGAGATTTCGGACGTGGTTCCCTGGTCCGTAAGCGTCGCTCTAACTCGTCTCAGAAATGCTCTATGGGATTTAAGTCGGGACTCTGAGCAGGCCAGGGAAGACGTTTTACATCCATATCTCGATACCGCTACTTGACAGAGGCTGCAACATGACATGGAGCGTTCTCGTCCTGGAAGTAACATTCGTCCATTCCATAAATTTGCCAGAGCGTAGGAAGAAGCTTATTGTCCAAAGTGTTCATGTTGGTGTTCGATTAACCAGGAACAACATGCACAGGTCCCAGGCCATACCACAAAAAACACCCCCAAGCAAGAAGTCAAATTTTAAGCAAATTCGTTGGCGTCCGGTCCATTATTGTAGTGTAATGTATCTCTCTATCGCGCGCGTTAGGATTAATATTCCCATCGCTTTCATCTCAAGTCAAATTTCGCGCCAACATTTGGAGCAGCATTACGACTGTATCGGAGTTTCCACGATCCATTTCCAAGTACTTAAAACTAAACTATATTGTCCACAATAAGAGTATCTCACCGACATCTTCCCATGTCCCTCTCGCTGTCTCTTCCTGGTGTCCGTCTGCGTCCAGCCGTCCACCGTCGTCCCGACGCTCTGTCGTCCCTCCCGCTCCTTCTGCAGTAGCTCGTTCTGCCTCTGGATGACATCCTTCAGATGTCCCAGCTCACCCCTGAAGCCGTCCACCATCTTGTGGATCTTCACAAATCGCTGCTCGTTGCGAAAGCACTCCTCCGCCAGGGACACCTGCAGGCTCTTCTGCAGGCAGTCGCTCATGCACTGGAAGTCACTGTCCAGGCGGCGGACGAAGCTGCACTGCTGGTCCCGGACCGCGGTCATCAGGTGCGTCATCTCCTCCCAATCCTTGGCGATCTGTCGTATGAACCGAACGTTTATGGTACGACAATCTTAATGCTAAATCATAATCAAGTTTATGATGTACTTGATGTCAAGTCCAGCTCCAAGAACTAGGAAAATACAATCTGATGCATTTGAGCCTAGACGAGGCATGTAGACTTGCAAAAGTCCTATCAATTAAAACCGCTTCACGTCAACAGAATCTAGGTTAATCGGTTTTAATTGAATTGACTTATGCTAGTCTACATGCCTCGTCAATTCTCAACTGCCTCAGATTGTTTAGGTACGCCAATCTTAATGCCAAATCATAATCAAATTTATGACGCACTTGATGCCAAGTACAGCTCCAAGAACTAGGAAAAACAATCTGCTGCATTTGAGTCTTGACGAGGCACGTAGACCTGCATAAGTCATATCAATTAAAACCGCTTCATGTCAACAGAATCTAGGTGAATCGGTTTTAATTGAGTTGACTTATGCAAGTCTGCATGCCACGTCAATTCTCAAGTGTCTCAGATTGTTTTGGTACGCCAATCTTAATGCTGAATCATAATCAAATTTATGACGCACTTGATGCCAAGTCTAGCTCCAAGAACTAGGAAAATATAATCTTATGCATTTGAGCCTTGACGAGGCATGTAGACTTGCAAAAGTAAAATCAATTAAAACCGCTACACGTCAACAGAATCTAGGTGAATCGGTTTTAATTGAATTGACTTATGCTAGTCTACACATGCCTCGTCAATTCTCAACTGTCTCAGATTGTTTTGGTACGCCAATCTTAATGCTGAATCATAATCAAATTTATGACGCACTTGATGCCAAGTCTAGCTCCAAGAACTAGGAAAATATAATCTGATGCATTTGAGCCTTGACGAGGCATGTAGACTTGCAAAAGTAAAAACAATTAAAACCGCTTCACGTCAACATAATCTAGGTGAATCGGTTTTAATTGAATTGACTTATGCTAGTCTACATGCCTCGTCAATTCTCAACTGTCTCAGATTGTTTAGGTACGCCAATCTTAATGCTGAATCATAATCAAATTTATGACGCACTTGATGCGAAGTCCAGCTCCCAGGAATAGGAAAAACAATCCGAGTCTTTTGAGCCTTGGCAAGACTGACATAAGTCAAATTAATAAAAACCACTTCGCGTCAACAGAATCTAGGTGAATCCGAATCAATCTTAATCCAGTAGCTAACGTATATCCATATACGTTATAAGTAGACTGAGCATTGCTAATGAGAGGAGCTTCAAAAAGTATGACCAACGTGTCGGCTAGTAGTCACATGACTGCTCTGTGAAAAAATTACTTCGTATTCGTATGCCAATTTAGCGTCTTATCACCCCGTTCGGCGATATTACATCTTATGACGGTAGATATGTGAATGCTCATTTCTATAGTTGTGAAAAAAGTGATGAAATCGTCGAAGTCTACTTCAATCTCGAGCGGACCAATCAAATCATGAATCAATGATTGGTAGTCTTCTCCTTCCTCCTGCTCACTCTGCTTTTTATACTTCCTCTCTGTGGTAGAAACCAACTAACAAACTAAAAATCTTCCACATTCCCTGAATCCGTAGCGTTTGGATTCAATGCTCCCGAATCTGTGTTAAACAGTCTATACTGGATTCAGATTGAATCCTATCGACCAGGACCCTGTCTGAAGTGTCTCTTTTAACATGCTTACTTGAAGCGTTGCTCTCCTCAACTCTCCCACTTCTCTGTGCAGGTGAACCATCACAGGATGTCGATGAGGAGTAAATATTTTCAGAGCTCTCATGAGTCCAGGTACCTAGCATAGAAAGAAATAAGATTCATTGGATTCAAAGTGGAAAAACACAATGGGTCATTCCATGATGAAAGGGAAAAACCTTAAAAAATATAATAGTAATAATAGATATATTTTACATAATTTTGGTATAAAAAAGTCTAAAGTTCTTTGGTAGGTTTTAATTCTTTTAAAGAATTTAGTTGAATTAAAAAAGTTTTTATGTTAATTAGAATTTTGAATAAGAATTGGAAAAATGAAGAAAGTTACGTAAGTTACTTTAAAAAAATTTGTATCCAATTTAATTGATGAATGACAGTTTTAAAAAAATTGCATGACTACAATAATGAAAGGCTCTAGAAAGCTATGTATGTACTTTTAAAAGTATATCGTGTTGAACAGAACAGAATTTTATTCAAATACTCATGAACCTTTTCTGCTATTCCTCTTTACTGTAACATAAGTTACTACATTGAATTTAATTCTGTGAACTTAAAAAGATCAGTAAATTAATAGTATTCCCATCAAAGTTTAGCTTTTTATTAGTTTGTTGAACACTTCAAGTGAATATTTTGTTTTCCATAATTCTTTGCTAATATATTTACACTTCAAGATCAGTATATTTGTCTAAATGTAACGTAAGTGACCGTGGAATTGTTGCAATCCGCAATTTATGAACTGTGAGAGAAAATGTCTTTACAATACTGTAAGTAGACGATTGTACCATTTGTGGGGAAATGTTTGATCTGAATGTCGCCTTTCTTTGCTACTATTTTACGAACTTAGTGACTAGGGGTAATCTTTTTAGTCCTCTATGTGATTGCGACAAAGCATCTCGTCTATCAAGATCTAACTAATTCTGCTTATGACGAGATAACTCGTCCACAAGATTTTGTCGATTTTTTTTTATGACAAGATTAAGATCCGGTTGAGATATCTCGATATTAAAGATCTTTGCAATTATGTTCATGTCGAGATACATCGTCATCAGTATCTTGCTGATTTTTTTGTGATAACGAGAACATGATATGGACAGTTATCTTTTAATGACGAGATATCTCGTCCATCAAGATCTGGTCAGTTTTGCAAGCGACAAGATCCCTCGTCAAGACAATCAACAGGAGGGTTAATGGATATTCTAGAATGATAGTATCATTTTCGTGGAAGCTATAATTCTAGCTGGATGCTGAAATCTTGTCAATGGTATATTTTCTCCTAAATTTTGTGTGGATTTGATTTTGGCGTGGTACGGGCAAAATGTGAATATGGGGAAAGGATATTCACTTTCTATGTAATTTTTCCGCTGTAATTTTTCTATCTGAAAAATTAGAAGCGCGGTTTGAATTTTGAAGTGAAGTCTATCATATTCATTTCAAAAAAGAGATTGATTAAAGAGCTTACCCTTTTCAAAACTTTTCTTCCGATGATTAAGCCTAGAATACCTAAAATTTAAATTAAATTGGAATCAGTGAAATTCACATAAATGGGCTGCAAATACTTATGATGAAAATATATATGAAATTTAAATTTTCGCAAAATGTCACAGTTTTAAAAATTGGTTACTCTTCTTTTATGAGCCAACTTTTGAACTAGTTCTTATCAAGAACAAGGCGTGACCAAAAACAAAATTGAATTTAGTTTTTAAAAAAGTAGATTCACACACACTTACAACTAGGGATGTCAATAACCGTCCGGTTAAACCGATAAGTCGGTTTTTTTTCGGTTTCTGTTAACCGGTTTTTTTCTGTGTTTTTTTTTTGACACGGTTATAACCGAGGTTGTTATTTCAAAATCTAATAACCGGAAAGAAAAAAGGCCCGAAAATTCAAGAAAATTATATCCGTGACCTGTGTTGGAACAGCTACACTCTACGTTTATGAGTGGTGGTAACGGATTTGGCGATTTTTTGGCGCACTTCTAAAGTTGCCAAGGAAAGAATTATTTAAATTTCTTTTCACAGCGAAAAATGAAAACTTGAAAACACATTTAAAAACGTTTTGAAAAGCATATTTTTTTTAAATTTCACAAAAAATAAATACATTACAAACATAATTGTGTTCCAGCAGAACTAAACTTCGAATGTTGGGTAAGAATATATATATATATACCCTGAAACTGTTCATATATTCTGAGAATATTTTAAAATCAAAATAACCAATGGGAGCAAAGAAAATATTTCGAACGAATTTTAACGGTTTTTGGAAGAACTTTCTAGAATATTCAAAATAAAAATTTAAAGTTTCCGTTTGCCGAGGTTGCCATGAAAACCACAGGAACCTTAACGACAGATGGGTTGCCTTAATTTATCGTACTCGCTACTAGAAGTGCGCCAAAAAAATCACCAAGCCGTTGCCATCACTCATAAACGTAGAGTGTAGCTGGACCCCTGTGTTTATGGCATGCAAATGTCTTTTCATACCTCAAAACTTTGGATACAAGAGTTGTTCAAACAACGCTTAAATGCAATGCCGCGAAGAATAAATCTTAGGAATGCCTTTTCTCGGCAGTGGCGTCATCTCAGCTTCCCTAAGGAAGGCTTCAGTTGTTGAGTTTCGTTTCTGACTGGGCATAAAAGTCTGCTTGCACACGTATTTTACAGTAATATTACTGACTCTCCTGATTGCATTTTAAGTAATAGTGGACAACCAATGATGGCTCAACATTTGCAACACATGATCTGCAGTTAATAATTTTTAACAGCTACACTCTACGTTTATGAGCGATGGCAACGGCATTGGCGATTTTTTTGGCGAACTTCTAAAGTTGCCAAGGAAATAATTATTTCCTAACTCTTTTTCTGACACAAATTTTTTTCTTTATACAACACACTTTTTAAACTTACTCAAAACGTTTTAAAAAGTATATTTTTTTAAAAACTTTCACTAAAAGTAGTAAGCTTAAGCACATATCAAAACACATTTGTGAACCAGCAGAGAAACTAAGCTACGAATGTTGAGTAAGAATACCCTGAAATAATATGAATTACACTGAATACAGTGGCCATGTTGAAAAGAAAAAGATTTACAAAAGAAAAAAAAAGCAAGAAATAATACAACCTGATAACGTCAGAATTCTTCCGTAAAAAAATAATAAAAACGAAAATGGTCAAAAAAACAAAACTTTTAATCCTATCGTAAAAACTATTGTAGTAAAATAAAAATTCCACAACTGTCAAAATACAAATAAATGAACCAATGGTATCACAGAAAACGATTAAAAAGAACCAATGCAATCAAAGGATATTTTCAAAACAAAATAGCCAATGGGAGGAAAGAAAGAATTTCAAACGAATCAATGAAATCAAACGACTTTAACGAATTTTGGAAGAACTTTAATGAAAATTGAAAGTTTCCGTTTGCCGAGGTTGCATGAAAACCACAACATCAGTAACGAAAGATGGGTTGCCTTAAGTTATCGTAACTCGCTACTAGAAGTGCGCCAAAAAAAAAAAAAAATCGCCAAACCGTTGCCATCACTCATAAACGTAGAATGTAGCTGTACCAATAATTTTAGTAATAGAGTACAGAAATGTTGGGAAGCTCCAAATGGCGAATTACGCAAACTCAAAAGTTTCGCATTTGTTTGTTCATTCTCAATTTAGGGTGAACAATCCCTTTACATTTTACTATGAGATTTGAGTCGCACAGATCACCTGTATCCTTCGCTAAAATTGATCTATATATTTAAGTAAGAATTAGCTTAGGGAAATTATTTATTTCATAGGTAGAGAGAGATATATAAGTTTCTCACTTACTCAGGACAGCTATCACAGAAATAGATAAAAATTGCATGTTGCAGGAGTGCAGTTCTTCCTCCATTTTTCGGTATAAAATTCTTTAGGATCAGGATTTTTCTTGCCATATTTGAATAGAAGCCATTATATTTTCCACATTTCTAAATTAGAATTTATCGTTTTTATTTAGTTTGAGTGCAATGTGTGGGTTTATACCCTGACACAACACTGGCTAATAACACTCTTGTTATGATATTAGGAAACCTACTTTGTAAACAATCAAGGTTTTTTATTTATCGTAATAAACACTCAAAAAGAGAAATGCCACGATGCGCGTCAAAATTTAACGCACTGAACGCCATAGACGCGAAATATAAGTTGATTGAGCATTTCTTTTGATTGGTCCGACTAGTAGTCACGTGACTACTCTGTGAGAAATTTGCTTGGTTGTCCGATTTGGTCTTTATCGCCTTGTTTGGTAATATAACACCTTAACGAGAATCGGTGGAGTGGTCGTTCACGGTAAGAAGGCGATTTGTCGCCAAATACGGTAACCTTCACCTTTTGCGGATTTTCTTCACATCTGCCGTTTTTGTAATGGCAACCCTATCTGCTGTTACGGAATCCGGCCGCCATCTTGATTTGGCGACAAAAATTAGTTGGCGACAAACTTCTTACCGTGAACGACCACTCCACCCGAGAATCAAGTTTACGGCGAGAATGCACAGTTCTGCAAATTGGCGAAAAGAGTGATGAAATCGCCAGTCTACAACTATCAGATGATAGGCCAATGCGAGGATGAATCAGCGAATGGAAATAAACTCCCGTCCCATTGACTAATCAGATAATGAATGTTCGGTTCCGCTAGACAGACGAAAGTAGTCGAAGGTTCACGTGACTACTAGTTTCGGTCACATGATCCTGGGGACACAAAATGGTTGCAATACTTCACTCTACTTTACATTTCCTTTATGATATGCGCCTAAAAGGTGAAAATCAGGAAATAATCTGAGCTCGCAAACTGGATCTGCTTTTAAAAAAACTAGTCTTTAGAAAGTTGTACGTAAACTAATTGCATTCCACGTCGGTTACAAATTACACTTTCTAGAGTAAACGGAGATGGCCAATGCCATCTAAAGTAAAGTTTAGGTCGTCTTAGGTATTTTTAGTTGGGATGGACAGAATTGCTCTATTTCATTAGAAGGTCAATGTAATGAAAGAGATGACGTAATTTTACGAATTTCAAACTAACAGTATACTGAGTGTTTCAATCTTTTGGGTCTCATGTGAGATTCAATTTAGACATAAAGCTCTCGTTCTCACCTCACGAAGTATGGTAGCTCAGTTGGTAGAGTGTCGGAGTAGTAACAGGTCGTTTGCGAGTTCTAAATTTGATCCAACCAAAGCACGTCATGTTTATGTGGGGGACATTAAATTTATCATGGCCTGAAATGTCCTCACCCTTATCCAAGCCACAAATGTCCAATATCGTGGTATGGCAGTTTGGAGAATGGTGTGCCAGTTCAGGGCTGTTGACCTCGTCAACTGGCCATTGTTCAAAATTATCCCTTCGAAATTGATCCTGGATCATCTCCAGTAGCACATTATGCTGTTCCAGTATGACTAAAATTCAACTACCTACTATCACTACGTATAGGGAGTTATTTGGGAAATCACCGTCATATAAAGAAATGCAAATCGCAACTACGACTCGTAAGTGCATAGATGTAGAGACATCATTTGACTAGTTACCGCCGTCCCAGCCTAAGCCATTCGGTGTATCGCCACGTAATTTTGAACCGTCAGATGACGAGACATCTGAGCTGGCACCCCACACTCCAAACTTCCATACCAACTCAACATGAGGACTTTCGGCCACGACAGATATAAGGTGCACCAGCCGCCTCTACACCATACGCTTACAAACATACATGCCCTGACCCGGATTCGAACCAGAAACCTTCCGATCTAGAGGCTAACACCTTAAGCACTACACCAGCGAAACGTAGAGAGATAGCGCATACACCGTTGGGTAGAGGTAAAAACAACGCAACAAACGAGGTATGAAAGGCCATTGCCTACGGAGACCGAGCGAGCTGGCAACATGTCATATGTAAAAATGTCCCATATTTGTCTCGTTAACGAGCTGCCGCATTTCCCGTCAAATGTCACTTTGTTTGAACCACGTATATAATGTGCCAGCGCCTCGGTTCACTACAGAGACACACTATCGGATGTGTATTACTTTAGAAAAAACCTCCATTAATTTAGATCAAGGTAGAGAAGCCCAAAGGTGCATCATCGACTTACAAATTTCAAAGTCGCCGAAGACGACTGTAAATATCATATCGACAAAGACGACTCTAAATATCATATCGACCGACAAGCTGCTCAAAGGGAGCAGGTAAGGGGTCTATGGAAATCGAAAAACATCAGCCGAGTCACCGGCTTAGCGAAAGTGTGAGCATAGTGTCTGGAAGAAATCGGGGTCATGATGAGGCTGTAAAATTGACTAGAACGGCCTCGGAGCCGCAACGAGCAACATCGCCGTGCTCCACGAGACCATAGATGTGGATGTATTATGGATATGAAAATATATCAGGGATTTAATCCGTATATGTGAACGGATTATGGCAGGACAGTGAATAATGAGGAAAGTTTAATATAAATGTAGTCACAAAATAAATTTTTATTCCGCGCATCACACTTTATTCTTCAGTTCTGAAAGAATGGACTGTGTTTCCAACAATGTTGCCTGGGTCGTTCAAAGTCACGTCGGAGAGATTTGAGCTCCAGACTTTGGCATCTTTCAACTGAAAGAGAGAAGCATCTTTATTATACAGTGTGCTCAGTGATTTGTGATATATATACATATATACAGGGTGTTTCGAAACTCATGGGCAAAAATTTAAGGGGTGATAGAAAACATCTAAACAAGCAATTTTAACGTACAATGTATGGGTGGAGAGCAAGCGGTGAACCTCTAGACAGCGCTGTAATGGAAAGCATAAAGCGAGAGTTTTCTTACACATCATCATTTCTACCGTGAATTTCAGAAGACATGGCGACGTACAGTAATCAGGAAAAGGCGGACATGCATTTTATGTATGGTCTTGCGAATGGGAATGCTCTGGAAGCCGAAAGACTGTACAGACAGCCGTTTCCTGAGAAGACACGTGCCAGACCGAAAAATGTTCGAGCGATTGCATCGGTGCCTGTGCGAAACGGGATCCTTTGTCACCGTCATGCATGATACGGGGGGGGGCAGGAGTGTGCGGACGCCACAAATTGTAGAGGACATTTTGCAATGAGTGGAAGACCGTCCGGATATTAGCACGCGAAAGGTTTCCCGTGCCGTAAATGTGCCCCGTTCGATTGTTTGGCGAGTACTACAGGACGAATGATTACACCCCTACCATGCACAGAAAGTGCAAGCCTTGATACCTGCAGATTATGCGCCACGTGTCGAGTTTGCACGTTGGTTTTTGCAACAGCTAGCAGCGTAACCTGATTTTAGTGCACATGTGTTATTCACGGATGAATGCACCTTTTCTCGTGAAGGCATTTCTAATACGCACAACCTTCATGTGTGGGCATCTAACAATCCGTACGACACACGTCCTCATGCGTATCAGAAGCGTTTCAGAGTAAATGCTTGTGCTGGAACTGTGGGTGACCGTTTGATCGGCCCATACCTTCTGCCATTCCAACTGGACAACAGAACAAACTTCACATTTTTACAACAGGTATTACCAGATTTACTTCAACCTGTTTCTGCCAACATACAAGCATGTTTGTGGTTCCAGCATGACGGAGCACCACCATATTTCAGCTTGGATGTGCGGACGCTTTAGACGCTATGTTCCCAGGGCGATGGATTGGTCAGGGTAGGTCCACACATTGGCCGGCGCGTTCACTCGATCTCTCCTGTCTGGACTCTTTTCAGTGGGGCCATTTGAAAAGTCTCATCTACGAAAGCCCCATCGACTAAGACGAGGACCTAGTTGCCAGGATTTCTGTTGCTGCCGGTGCCGTTCGAGACATGCCGGGTGTGTTTGAAAAGCGCGCCGATCGCTAAGTCGCAGGTGTGACGCCTACATTATCGCAGTTGCCGTTTACAGACGCTTGGGACATGTTGGTCTATATGCTCGCAGACCTGTCAGATGTGTTCAGCTCACGACAACTCACAGTCGCCAGCGGTTAGCCTGGAGTAGAGAATATGAAATGTGGACATCGTCACAGTGGGCTTGTGTGATGTTTTCCGACGAGTCCAGGTTTAGCTTGCAGTCTGATTCACGGCGAACGTTCATATGGAGAACGCCAGGTACCCACTACAACCAAGGCAACGTCATTGAACGACACCGTTACGGTGGTGCAAGTTTGCTCGTTTGGGGCGGAATTATACTGGCCTCCATAACAGATCTACATGTTCAAATCGGAACCATGAGAGGCCAAATTCATCGGAACATCATTCTGGAACAACATGTACGTTTGTTCAGGGGTGCTATAGGCGCAGAATTTGTGTTTATGGATGAAAACGCCCGTCCTCACCGTGCAAACATTGTAAACGAATGCCTTGAATATGAGGATATCATTGTATGGAATGACCAGCATTCTCACCTGACTTGAATCCGATAGAGCATATGTGGGACATGCTTGGCCGAAGAGTTGCAGCCCGTAAACCACCTCCTACATGTGTACCGGAATTTCGGAGAGCATTGCTTGCTGAGTGAAGTGATCTTCAACAAGATCAGCACGATAATTTGATCTTCAGCATGACAAGGCGTTGTACGGACTGTATTTCATCGTCTGGGAGACATACAGTGTATTAACCATCATACCAACCATGTCATGTTAAGTTTTTGTAAGTCGATATTTTTTGTAATTGCTTCAGTGAGCCAAAAATCGTAGTTTTTATGAATGGTATCATACATACGCCATCATTATCTTTTGTTTAATAAATAGACTTGATGAATAAGTCACGTTTGTTTTGTTTCTGAACCTTTATTTGCCGGAGCTGGAATTATCCTTAATTTATGGATATGAGTTTAGATGTGAAACTTACTGTGTAGTTTCCAGTACTTTCCAACGAAGCGCCACCCGTCACTCGCTTCTGGTTCTTCGTCTTGTTTATGGCGTCGTCTACCATGGATATGATCCGCCTGTACGGACTGTCCTTCTGAACCCCGTTGGCATCACAGTCCCCGTAGCATTCGTCTTCGAACGACGCCTCCGTCGCGTCGTCCCCGTCCACCGCACACGGGTACCTGCTCGGGTCGTCCGACGCCGCGACAGACGGCAAGGCGACCGTGCAGGCGTAAGCGCTCTCTATGTTCCTGATCAAGTCGTTCAGGACCTCCAGGTCCTCGATGGTCTGGAGCACGGCGTCCACCTGCTCGCCCGGTTTCTTCAACGCCTCCGACAGGTAGCTCATCCTGGAGTCGAATTCCTGTCCCATCCTCTGTACGACGACACTCATGTCCTCCACGGTCGCGACAACGACTTCGAGGCAGCTCCAGGGGCCCACGTAAGTGTACACCACGGACTGGACAGCACTTTCGAGCTGTCCCAGCAAGTCGCTCACGACAGGGGACTGCTTCGACAAGCTGCGGGAGACGTCGGACATTCGACCGGAGCTGTTGTCCAGGTCGTCCCGGACTTCCTGGATCCGTCGACACGCGCTGTCGTACCTGCTGCAGTGGGAGTCCCACTTGTCGTGGCACTTCTCCGAGAAGTGGACGAACTTCCGGTTGAAGAACTCCAGAGCATCGTGCACCGTTTGGAAGTCCACGACCTGGCGGTCCAGCGACCGGATGATGTCCAGCATCTGCTTCTCGATGTCGTCGGTATGGATTTTTATGTGCGTTAGTGTGGCCTGTTGTGTTGGGTCGATCCTTTCTGCGTTTGTTTGGACGGAGGCGTCCAGTTGCGTTTTGATGTCTTGATAGTTTTGAGCCAGGAACTCAGATATTTCGAGCACAGTTTTCTTCCAGTTCCATCGGGACTCTTCGATTATCTTGTCCATGCAATTCTTGACGTTGAACAATACTATATTCATGTTTTCGTTCTTGCATATCTGTTCCAAATAAAGTAACAGCAATATATTTTACTAGACGTGGTTATGTATTCATAAATATAAATTCTAATTACATTTTAACATACGATAATTTTTCATTTAAAGGTACAAATCTATATATATAATTCTCTTACGTGGCACGCAAAAAAGACGGTATTTGTTATCGATTTTTGGCAACATTGTACGATTGTTTGTTTACCACGAATTGAATTTATAGCGTTATCGGATGAAATTTTATTGAAAAAAAAAGACTTTTAGTCGAGCTGTTGCAGTTTAGAATTAGAAATCAAAGAAAGCGGAGGATCATTTCAGTGCCATTTAAAAAACGGTCCTTTTCAGGGCCAACAATTATAGTTCAACAAGATGCTTGCACTACAAAAACTTTCCACAACAAACTCAATGAAAAAGTGTGGGTTACTCGAGAGTGCTGGAAATGTACACAAACAACATACTGGGTATTCAATTTCCAAAGCAGCGCTCACATTTCGACTCAAAATTTTCTCAAAGTTTTCATTTGAATTCTGATTCCAGGGTACTGTTTATATTTTCTGTAATACAGCAAATTTAGATTTGAAAAATATTTTTTTTGGAGTATCATATTTTGAAAACAATCCTTTCTGATAGGACACATGTCTTCATTGATGCGAGCGAAGCGAGCATAGGTTCTCTCAGCGAACCAATGAGGATTGCAAAGCAATCGTCCGGGGGTTGACGAGCTTTAGAGAGCAGGGGGCGGGCCCCCTAGTTTTATATATTTTTGCTAATGATTTTTATTAATGCAATTCGTGAAGTTGAACAATATTATACTCATGCTTTCGTTCTTGCATATGAGTTGCGAGTAAAGTAGCAAGTGTTAATGGGTTGGTGTTTCGCAATTAATAGGTCGGTGTTTCGCATCTTAACTTAAAAGACCTGTTGATGGATCCGTATTACAAAAACTTATTTTTATTCCTTTCTGATATTGGTTTTATAAATTTGAAATAGATTTTATTTGATACAACTTCAGCTTAATTTCACAATTGTTTTATGTACATCTAATCTATAAAATTATCAATAGTAAAATATAGACGATGTTTGGCTTAGTTTGGCCCGATCTTGTTCTTACGCCATAAAAAACCAGCCAATCCATTCACAACCATAGCATAAGGATTATAGGTTTTCTCATCGAAAATAGCGGCCATTGTACTTTCAACGAACGAAGAGAACAATTAAACCTTCTGCTGGTTGAGATATCTTGTCAATAGCAAAACTGACCAGATATCGATGGACGAGATATCTCGTCATTAGAAGAAAACTGACCACATCTCGATGGACGAGATGTCTCGTCATTAGAAGAAAACTGACCAGATCTTGATGGACGAGATATCTCGTCATTAGAAGAAAACTGACCAGATCTTGATGGACGAGATATCTCGTCATTAGAAGAAAACTCACCAGATCTTGATGGACGAGATATCTCGTCATCAGAAGAAAACTGACCAGAACTCCATGGACAAAATATCTCGTCATTAGAAGAAAACTGACCAGATCTGGATGGACGAGATATCTCGTCATTAGAAGAAAACTGACCAGATCTGGATGGACGAGATATCTCGTCATTAGAAGAAAACTGACCAGATCTCGATGGACGAGATATCTCGTCATTAGAAGAAAACTGACCAGATCTCGATGGACGAGATATCTCGTCATTAGAAGAAAACTGACCAGATCTCGATGGACGAGATATCTCGTCATAAGAAAACTGACCAGATATCGATGGACGAGATATCTCGTCCTTAGAAGAAAACTGACCAAATCTCGATGGACGAGATTTCTTGTCATCAGAAGAAAACTGACCAGATCTTGATGGACGAGATATCTCGTCATTAGAAGAAAACTGACCAGAACTCGATGGACGAGATATCTCGTCATTAGAAGAAAACTGATCAGATCTCGATGGACGAGATATCTCGTCATTAGAAGAAAACTGACCAGATATCGATGGACGAGATATCTCGTCATTAGAAGAAAACTGACCACATCTCGATGGACGAGATGTCTCGTCATTAGAAGAAAACTGACCAGATCTTGATGGACGAGATATCTCGTCATTAGAAGAAAACTGACCAGATCTTGATGGACGAGATATCTCGTCATTAGAAGAAAACTCACCAGATCTTGATGGACGAGATATCTCGTCATCAGAAGAAAACTGACCAGAACTCGATGGACAAAATATCTCGTCATTAGAAGAAAACTGACCAGATCTTGATGGACGAGATATCTCGTCATTAGAAGAAAACTGACCAAATCTTGATGGACGAGATATCTCGTCATTAGAAGAAAACTGACCAGATCTTGATGGACGAGATATCTCCTCATTAGAAGAAAACTGACCAGAACTCGATGGACGAGATATCTCGTCATAAGAAGAAAACTGACCAGAACTTGATGGACGAGATATCTCGTCATTCGAAGAAAACTGACCAGATCTGGATGGACGAGATATCTCGTTATTAGAAGAAAACTGACTAGATCTGGATGGACGAGATATCTCGTTATTAGAAGAAAACTGATAGGATCTTGATGGACGAGATATCTTGTCCAACCCACTTGGAGGGTCAACGGAAGAGAGAAAACACCCGACCCAATCCACGATCGTACGCTTCCAAAACAAAACTGTTCTCTGGATGTGTGGTTGGTTTTTTTTACAGAGAATTAGTACTTACCTCTTTTAGGAAACATTCCTCGTTGTGGTTGCAGAGCTCCTGCGTCTCCGTCGTGTTCTCGACGTGATTCTTTTGCTTCTTTCGCTCCCCGTCTCTTGCAACCAGCAGACTCAGCACATTTTCCACGCTGGTCTTGAAGTCTATGTAGTCGTCTCTGAACACCTCCAGGGTCGTCCGGGCCGCTTCGAACTGCTGGTCGGAAGAAAGCCGGGCTTCCTCCAGGGTCTCGTTGATCTGGTCCTGGATAGAGGAGTACTTCTTGCTCACTTCAATCAGGGTTCTGTCGTGGAAGGGGTAGCAGTCTGGATCACCGAAATGGTACAGGTTAGCCTTGTCGTCGCACACCTAAATGGAAGGTAGGTAGTTGAATTTACGTCGCACTGGAGGACATTGCGGACTGTTGGTGACAGTCCAAGATCACCCTCCCCTCCCGAAGGGAAAAATCCAAGGATACGAAATCATCGATTAATGGGCATATACACACAAGGAAATTTTACTGACATATTGAATTTTCAGGAGTTTATGGAATGAAACAACGGTGAAATAATTTCTATCAATGGCGGAAGTTTTAGGAGTCAATTTCAAGGTCTCAAATCTTGACAGGAAGATTACGCTCGCCAACCCCCGGGGATTGTTACGCAATACCATTTGGTTTGCTTTGCAATCCAACACTCCTTTCACAGATCCGATTTGGTTTGCTTCGCAAACCAACATACTTTTCGCAGAATCAATCTCCTTCGATGGAAAAGTTATCTTAATAATTCCGTCCATGGCGTCACAGCGAGGGCTTCGACCCTTCTCGCTGACGCTCGCCAATCCCCGGTGATTGCTAAGCAATCCCATTTGGTTTCCTTCGCAAACCAAGACTCCTTTCGCAAGTGATTTCCCTTTTTTTAATCTACTTTAATAACACTTAATGCACCCTAAACTAATAGCCGGATAAGTGAAAAAATCTTCTCCATCTTGTTCCTTGTACAATTAAAAAAAAAAAAACGTGTAATTTTGCGATCTGTACTTTCCCGGTAAACCGTCTTAGAACAGATAAAAAAAAAGCGATCCTTTTTCGCCAAATAAAAAGAAATCGTTTTTATGGCAATTTTTGGTATGATAAATTTGATATCTGGCAAACACGATAGTGAAAAATACAACCCTCATCTGCGTGAGAAACACGTTCCGTTTACTAAAAAATAAGAAATTTGTGTGACCAACTTTTGATTACATCGAATTTATTTATGAACCGATTTAAAAAATAACTGTACGGTAAGAAAAAGTCTATTCTCTTCTTTCACGTGGTAATTTAAAATTTTAAAACTAATAGTATTAAGCTATAGATATGAAGTTTTAATTTTGTATCGGAAATTACGATCTGAAAGTTCCGAAAATTGTATGACCAACTTTTAATTCCATCAACTTTATTTATTAACCAATTTTAAAAATAATTGTACCGTAAGAAAGGGTACATTCTAAGGTATACTGCTATGTTTTTGAATTTAAAAAATAATAGTATTAAGCTGTAGATAGGACAGTTTTAACAAAAAGTAACGAAAATGTTCCGATTTTTCTCGAATTTCAAAAAAATATTACCAGGAACCAGTTTGAAATTTCTAAAGAAAACTTGACGAGCTGCAAAAATTCACGTTGAGAGGTACTCTGTACGATAAACTCACTGCTGAAGACTGAAAATTTGTATGCGTTTTACTCACTCGCGGTAGAAATTTCGCTCTTTTAACTTTGACATTTAATAAACTTTAAACTAATAGCCGCATCGGAAAAAAAATCTGAACAATTGTCCAGGGAATACGATGAAGAACAAACCATGTTAATTTCGTTTTTTTCTGATCAGTACTTTCTCGGGAAACCGTCTAAAAACGAGCTAAACAATACAGTTTTCAATCCTGCGACGGCGGCGGTAACATTTTTTTAAATAAAGAGTGATACCTTTTGAGCAAGATTCTGGAGTTCCAACACGTAATCTATGAATTTTAATGCATCTGGAATTTCGCTTTCGTGAAGCTCGTTCACTAATCCGTTCTCGTTGAATGTCCTTCTGCATATCTGTTAGGGAAAACAACAGAAATTCAAAAGCTGTTACACTTTATATCCAGAAAACTCAACAGGCATTCAAAAGCTATTATATTATATATCCAAATAACAGAACAGGAATTCAAAAGCTGCTATATTTTATATCTTAGATAACAGAAAGGAAATTCTAAAGCTCTTGTATTTTATATCCAAATACCAGAACAGAAAATCAAGAGCTTTTATTCTTTATAGCCAGATAATAGAAAAGAATGTCATATGTTGTTATAGTAGAGCACAGACCGGGGGTGGTTGAAATATTTTCGACAAAATCGTTCTCTGTGACAACATTTTGACCTCAGCGTATTTGACAGTATGCCTTAATTAAACCTTAGTTATCACTCTACAAATGGATGAGGTTATAGTGGCATTTTCTGCATTACAAAGACATCTGGAGGCATTAAAAATAATCGGGGAAAATGTTTCAACCGACCCCATACCCGGGGCGGTTGTCATAGTGATTGGGGTCAGTTGTAACACTAGAAGAATAATGAGAATTATGTTGTTACATATTTGTTTATTAAGTCAAAATCACAGAATATGGTCATTTATCGATATTACTAATGATAAGAATCAGTCTATTGTTATTCGAAAAAAAAAAGCCTAAACGTGATAAATCTCAATTAAAAACTTAACTTCAACAGTACAAGCTTAAATCAAATTGAAAATTATAAAATTCGACGAAAGCAACAAAAATACCTTCTGCGTCAAAACAAATAAAATATTAATGAACAAAATCTTACATAAATCAGTTAGATTCACAATTATGACATAAATAATAAGGATCCCCATTTGTGCAATCCTCATGGGGCCACATTCGACAAGCTGTGCATTGTACCCAATTGTCTCCTGGCCTGCTAGTGGCATAACTTTCAACGCACACACCAAGCATTAAGCCCCGGCGCACAATCCGGTTTTTCAACGTTTGGTGCCGCAGCCGCAACTCAAGTGCGGTGTGAGATACATTAGATCCAATGGAGCAGGGCATACATGCGTCCAGCGCCGATGGGGCGACGCACGTCCAACTTGCGTGCAATTTGTACCGCAGTTCCACACGGCGCCGCACTCCGCACATAAATCTCCGTTCTGAAGTATCTTGTTTTCATAAACAAATGGAATAGAAATAATAATTAATAAATGGCTGTCTGCAGTAACGTCTATTTTGTTTCAAAATATACTTTTTTTACACCAAGTAAGCGAAATAAACACGTTTTCTTCGATAGAATATTTGTCGCAAATGGCGCGAAATGAGTTCGTGCGTCATTTCACGGCTATGTGTGCATAGTTGGGCTTCAGTGCCGCAGTGGCGCCGCACGTTGAAAAACCGGATGTGTGAACCGGGCCTAATACTCCTACTCTTCTTCATCTGAGGAGGATTTATTGGTGGAACTAGAGATGACGGAACAGAACTCTAGTGTTGTATTTGCTTGAGCGATTTCTTCAGTCAATAGAACATGCTTCATTATTACTTTCATACCTTGTATTCCGTTTTCTTTACAGAAATCAAGAGCATTAATATGAACGTGAGATGAATGAGAGATTTTGTCTAACACAAGTAATATTTAAAGGACAGTCACACACGTATGATGCACTCGAAGAACACCGAACAATAACGGACACATTCAGACACGAAAGCCACGTCCTTTACTCCTTGGACTTTCTCCACTGTTGCCCGCCCCCTATTAGCATTGTTTCAACCGTACCCTGTTTCAACGGACCCCGGTCTCCCCTACTTTACATCCAGATAATACAAGAGAAATTTAAACGCTGTTATATTTTAGATTTCCGACTGTAAGATGCTATATTTTTTTATATCTTAGTTTACCGAAAGGAAATTCAAAAGCTCTTATATTTTATATCCAAATACCAGAATAGGCATTCGAAAGCTCTTATATTTTATACCCAAATTTCAGAATAGAAATTTGAAAGCTCTTATATTTTATATCCAAATACCAGAATAGAAATTCGAAAGCTTGTATATAGATCCAAATAACAAAACAGAAATTCCAAAGCTCTTATATTTTATATCCAAATAACCAGAATAGAAATTCGAAAGCTTTTATATAGATCCAGATAACAAAACAGAAATTTCAAAGCTCTTATATTTTATATCCAAATACCAGAATAGAAATTCGAAAGCTTTTATATAGATCCAGATAACAGAGCAGAAATTCCAAAGCTCTTATATTTTATATCCAAATACCAGAATAGAAATTCGAAAGCTTTTATATAGATCCACATAACAGAACAGAAATTCAAAAGCTGTCATATCTTAGATTTCGACTCAAAATTTACAAAGATATAACTAAAGAGAAAGTCTGGAACTTCTTGCGTGTTCTCACTGGACAAGACTACCTTGCAAAACATCATCTATACCGAAATAGTTTGTCAAACCTTTCAAATTGCCCTCTGTGTGGTGTTTCAGACATGTCAGGGTACCTGGAAAAACAGTAGTTGTTCTGAACTTAATGACGTTGCAGTGAATGGATACTGCCTGATAGAGTTTCGTATTTTTTTTCTGCTTCAAGACTATTGGGCTGCCAGACAGTGATTTATGACGAAAAGACCGAGATCTGGTGCAGGATAAAAAAAAACCCGTTACATTCAGACTCACGGGAAAGAAAGTGCGACCCAGACGCGTAAGACAACTAAAGCAAGCAGATCTTGATAAATTTAACTTGCTGATTTCCGTTGCCTAGTTTTTGAAGACAGGGATCTCCTTTTTAAAAGATAACACTTAAACATGGGATACCACACATTGCGGTGTTAATGCTAATGAAGTGATAGATGCTTTAGTAAAATTATCATTAAAATGAGTCCAGTTTCTTTGCTTATGACTCTCAAATGCTTAAATACGAACGAAAAATAAGTTCAAGACGAATTTTGGAATTGCACTTAGTGCACATTGATATACAATCGGCTGAACATGCAAAGCGATTTGAAAGGAACAAGAACCTTATCTTTTTCACATTTCTCGGTCGCCCCATCGCTTTGCTAAATGTCAATTTCGTCCCGCTTTTAATAAAAACTATGAATACGCATTAATATTGGTGTATTAAACACAAACTTTTATTCATAACCTATACGTAAGTGTTGAGATAATGAGAGCTATGTTAGGCCCGGTGCACACATCCGATTTTTCAACGTGCGGCACCGAAACCCAACTATGCACACATAACCGTAAAACGACGCAAGTACTCATTTCGCGCCATTTGCGAGACATATTCTTTCGAAGAAAACGTGTTTATTTCGCTTACTTGGTGTAAAAAAAGTATATTGTGAAATAAAATAAACGTTACTGGATACAACCATTTATTAATTATTATTTATATTCCATTTACGGTTATGAAAACAAGGTACTTGAGACCGGTGAAGCGTGTGCGCTTAGCTGAGGCGCCGTGGGGAATTGTGGTACAAATTACACGCAAGTTGGACGTGCGTCGCCGCAGCGGCGCAGGAGGCATGTGTGCACTACTCCATTGGATCTAATGTTTCTCAGTTCGCACTTGCGTTGCGGCAGCGGTACCGTACGTTGAAAAACCGGATGTGCGCACCGGGCCTTAGTTGCAAGACAAAATTATGCCATGGAGGGAAAGAAGTTTTATAAGATCTAACAGGACCAAAATTTACTGCGTAAGATTATTTCATGGGAGAAATGTCCAGTATGTGATCGTGGTGCAGCTGCTTTTTTTTATCATGTTACTTTTTCATGGATGTAGCATATTACACAGTTCCAGTCTCTTTATTTAAAACACCCCTATGCCCCATTTTCATCTTAAGGAAATATTATTGTCTTAATATACAACTGATATCTGATAACTGATTGCTTGGAGGGTAAAGAGTTCGAAACTAGATCCAATCAAAGACCGACGTGTAGGTGTGGGCTGATGTACGTTAAATCCGCCGTGACCTTAAATGTCATCATGATGGAGTGGTGAGGAAATTTGAAGAGCGGTGTGCCACATCAGGAGTTGACATCATCCTCTGACCGTGGTTCAAATTGCGAGGTGCTGTCCTCGGTAATTAATTAGTTGGTAGTTGAATTAAAGTCGTATGGGAGGAGATCCGGGATGAGTCCTCAATGGTGTTGCCCTTGAATCTTTCCCTTCGCGATTGTTGCCAATAATCCGCTGTGTTGTCCCAAATAACCTACCTACCGAGATTTTGATCACATCAGACCTTTTTGCATCAGTTAAACGATGGAAGATATGACTATAATTTCCATGCAGAACCATAATGGCAAAGATACTTAAGAACCGGAGTAGTATTTTTGAGCTGAATTTATGGCTAAATTGCTGAAGAGATGGATGCAGACGTTTCGGCAGGAACGCAATTTTAGTATTTGCCCCAGACGCCATCTTCCCCCGATACACCCACTGTTTAAGGGATAATGGAGCAAACTGTAGAATAACCACGACGCAATGTTATTTTTAGCCTGAAAGTGATTTGACATAAGAAAATGATGGCCGAGCAACGAAGGCATGTCGACATCGGTGACAGCGCTGACGGTTGCCATGGAAGATGATAGGCATTCCAATTACTATACTCAAACAGTAAAATTGCTTTTGGAATAAAAATAAAACGATCAATCTTTCAATAATAGATCTGCTTTTGAATTTTAGCTGCCAATATTGATGTTGAAAGGATTTGCTATCGGAATAAAAACTAATTTAACTGAGCAACTCAATCAGAATATTTTAAGTGTTTGAGTAGAATACCGTTTGTCTCAATGTTGCTTTACATAATTCTTGATTTGACTTCAGTTTTTCTTCCTCAAAATGTATCCTTTATCAATACAATATGGTATGGTATGGTATGGGTTAGGCTCAAGGGTACAGCTACAATCTACGTTTATAGCGGTGGCAACAGCCTTGGCTAGTTTTTTGGAGCACTTCTAAAGTCGCCAAAATTTAAAGTTTCCGTTTGCCGAGGTTGCCATGAAAACCACAATAAAAGAAAAAAAAAGATGGGTTGTCTCAACCTACCTAACTCGCTACTAGATGGGCACCAAAAAAATCGTCAAGGCCGTTGACACCGCTATAAACGTAGACTGTAGCTGTACCGGCTCAAGAAAACGTTACCATGTTAACGTTCGTTCGTGAATTGTACCGTTAAGTACCATCGTTAATTGGCGATAATTTTCCATTGCCAAATAATAATTAAGGAATAGGATAATACTTTATTGGCTTATCCAAATAGCCTTTTAGTGAGGAAAATTGAAGCCAATTTGGTGTGATGCGCCTTTGTCATGTTCTTGAGTTTTTTCCAAAGTATGCATTTGAATATGTGTGTTATGTGTTTGAATATATGTACATTTTCTGTAAAAACAAAATAAACCCTTTAGAATACGAAGATTTTTCTTTCGATTCCAAAATTCGCTCTCCCATGATATACTACTATATTGGGATAAATTTAAAATGCAGTTTTGGCAACGTTTGGCGTCCAATCTAATTGGCGTTGACCAACATTAATCATATATCGATTAGGAATTTATCCTTTGGAATTTTTATTGGCGAAATTCTCTGAAATCGTGATCGAAAAACATGCCAAGTTACTTCACTTTCGGAGTACGTACCACCACATCTATATTTAGCTTGAGAGAAAATGTCTCGCGTAGATGAAATTCATTGAATATTTATATTTACCAGAATCAAACAAGAGAAAAATGTAATTTACTTTGGAACAGCTACACTCTGCGTTTATAAGCGGTGGCAACGGCCTTGGCGATTTTTTGGCGCACTTCTAGTAGCGAGTTACGGTAGATTCAGGCAACCCATCTGTCTTTACGGTTATTGTTATTTTCATGGCAACCTCGACAAACGGTAACTTTCAATTTTCATTTTGAATATTCTAGAAAGTTCTTCCGAAATCCGTTAAAGTCGTTTGATTTCATTGGTTCGTTTAAAATGTTTTCTTTGCTTCTATTGGTTATTTTATTTTAAAATATCCTCTTTGATTGCATTGGTACTTTAAAATGTTTTTCTGTGATACCATTGGTTCATTTATTTGTATTTCTTCAGTTGTGAAATTTTTATATTTTTCACAAAAAGTTTAAGGTTTTTTTTTTGTTATTTGTAGAATTTTTGTTTTTTATTATTTTTTCCTAAACAGTTCTAACGTATCAAATTGTATTATTTCTTGATTTTTTTCTTCAAAAAATCGTTTTCTTTTCAAACAGCCTACTGTATTTAGTGTAATGGATAAGTTTCAGAGTATTCTTACCAACATTCGCAGCTTAGTTTTTCTGCTGGTTCACAAATGTGTTTAAGATTACTACTTTTTGTCAAAGTTTTTTGAAAATATACTTTTTAAAACGTTTTCAAATGTGTTTTCAAGCTTTCATTTTCCGTTGTAAAAAGAAAAATATTTTTGAAAGAAAAAGAGTTTTGAAATAATTATTTCCTTGGCGAATTTAGAAGTTCGCCAAAAAATATCGCCAACTCTGATGCCAACGCTTATAAACGTAGACTGTAGCTGTACCTTTACTTTGTCCATCAATGCACAAAAAATTAACCAAAGAAGCATGTTTACATGTACTGGAAAGTTGTACAGAGGTCAATGTGGTACCAAATAAGTTCTTTTGAAAACATTACAGGTGTGCATAGAACAAACTCATCATTAATGTAAAATAATATTTGGATCACCAAAACTGTCTTGTACGTATCAAGTGAAAAATATTTTACACGGAAAAGTTTTAGTTCCTAAATTAAGTATTTACTTTCTTGTAATATACATATTTAAATTTCTTAACGAAATGATAAACGTATTTGAATTTCTTAGCAGTATGGTATAAAATAACATAATTTTCCACGTACCTTTCTCAAAAACTTGCGGTAATTCAGTAGGAAAATTGCTGAAAAAAGCAAGCACAAGCACATTTTAATCAATTTATTTAATTTTATTTTCTATGCATAAAATATATAAAAAACATTTCCAGACGTAAAATGTACGCTTGTAAATTCAGTTCCGTTCATCATCGTGTTTGTTCTAGCAATTCATCTTTACTTTAACACCAAGAACAATTAACCTTTACTTACTTATAAAAAAAATTACGATGCAGAACTTCAAAAAATAATAATCAGGGCATTCAGAAGAGCTCATTATTTTATCCAAGTGGATAATGTATTTTGTTGGTGTTTCAATTTAAATAAACGTAAATTTTACGATGTAGTCCTGTAGGATATTTATTTTGAGAATAAAAAGCGCTAGTAGATGCCAACTCTGGTATTCAAATACCTAACCATACTCAATTTAAATTTTCCTTTCAGTTATTAATTTATGCGACCCATTTCTCGAATGGTCCCGAGAGCAGCATTTTAGCCCACTAGTACCAACATGCGGAGTTCAAATCTTCATCCTTGTTTCAACCAAAGATCAAATACAAAAGTGGTGTGATGAACGGTAACCTTTTTATATTCTCAGGACCATGTAGACAATACTAGTATTTACGTGACCCTTAGTTTACTTTTATCTGCCTTGTAGAATCGAATATTCGCCATTTGATTGGTTCAAGAGACGGGAGAAGACGCCCATCCATTGATTCATCATCTGACTGGTCCGCGCGCCATAGTAGTAGACCTTGACGATTTCACCATTTTTGTCGCCACTCTACAGAAATGCATATTCAGATATCTACCATCCCACATCATGTTTCGCCAAACGAAGTGATAAGACGCCAAGATATACAAGTCAATTTTTCCACAGAGCAGTCACGTGACTAATAATCGACATATTGGTCCCACTTTTTGAACAATTTAGATGCTCACTCTTATATTTTAAGTCTGCGGTTGAATGCTATTTTCCATGGATCTTTTAATGCTTGTTATTTAGATATTTTCCAATGAAAATCCTTTAAAGGTTCTCCAATAAGGACTGTTCCATATGTAATTGAAAATAAAAATAGGTGTACTCTTTTAAAACAGATAAATTGTGATGAAAGTATTGCAGAGAAATGGCAGATGCTTTTAGCTTCAAATTATGTTTCTTTGATTCTCGCAACTCAAATTGTCGTTATTTGAATTTGGAGAATGATAACAGACTTTGAATTGATATTACATGGCCCATCCATAAACCGAGCTGTTTTTTTACATTCATGATTTGAATTGATTTATTTAAAACTTATTCTTGTCATATTTGTTCAAATATACAAAAGCTAAAACACATTAAAATTTGTGTTTTTTCATTTTTGGACATAAAAACTCTTTTAAATATAGAACTCTTAAAAACTTATCCTTCTCTTTCTATTTTAATAGATTTTCAAAACAGCGCCTTAATTTTGGTATCACAAATTTCGTATAAGTAGTTATATAACTGTTTTTATACACAGATGTTATATTTATTACATTTTTTGTTCTTCTGCATCTAATCTAACCAAACTGGACCACAGTAGCCCAGGTTCAGAATCGCAGTTTAGCAACTGGAGGGTTCCGATTTCGAAACACGATCCTTTCTAAGACCGAAGTGCAGATCGGGGCTCGCGCACGTAAAATGTGTCGTGGTATCGAATGTCCAGGTCGAGGTTGTTTACTTTGTGAGTTGAAGCTATTTTTATGCAGCGTTATAATCTCAAACATTCGCTGAAAACATTTTTTTAAAATGCTGTAAAATTGACCTTTTTTTTTTTTAAATTGTACTCGATTAACATTGTTTTGTATGTACTGAAGACCTTTAATTTTAAAACAATCTGCCAATCTTTTCTTTAAGGGATTGATCCCGGACCGTCGTCAATAACTCGTTGTGTTGCTCTTGGTGGAATTTGCAAATATCGCTTTCTAGTGCAACAGTGCTATCTATATATATAATTATCTTACGTGGCACGCAAAAAAGACGTTATTTGTTATCACGTTTTGGAAACATTGTACGATTGTCTGTTTACCACGAAGCCTCGCGCCTGAATTGAATGTATAACGTTATCGGATAAAATTTTATTGAAAAAAAAAAGAATTTTAGTTGAGCTGTTGCAGTTTATAATTAGAAATCAAAGAAAGCGGATGATCATTTCAGGGCCATTTAAAAAACGGTCCTTTTCAGGGCCAACAATTATAGTTCAACAAGACGCTTGCACTATAACTTTCGATAACAAACTCAATGAAAAAGTGTGGGTGACTCGAGAGTGCTGGAAATGTACACACAAACAATATGCTAAGTATTCAATTTCCAAAACAGCGCTCACATTTCGACTCAAAATTTGGGTACAGCTACACTCTACGTTTATGAGTGATGGCAACGGCTTGGCGATTTTTTTGGCGCACTTCTAGTAACGAGTTACGATAAATTAAGGCAACCCATCTTTCGTTGCTGTTGTTGTGGTTTTCATGGCAACCTCTGCAAACGGAAACTTTTAATTATCATTTTGAATATTCTAGAAAGTTCTTCCAAAATCCGTTAAAATCGTTTGATTTCATTGATTCGTTTGAAATTTTTTCTTTCCTCCCATTGGTTATTTTGTTTTTAAAATATCCTTTGATTCCATTGGTCCTTTTAAATCGTTTTCTGTGATACCATTTGTCCTTTTATTTGTATTTTGACAATTGTGGAATTTTTATTTTGTTACTAGCAAAAAATACCCGACCTTACTCGGTTTGAATTCGTTTACTCTAGATTGAAGAGATAATCAAAATATATAATGACTTATGTTTTCTGTAGAATAAAAATTTATTTTAACACCTTTCGCCATCTTTATATTTTCTACAACTTACTTTGGACACAAATCCTACACATGCATATCCATTCATGTAATACATTTCACATACATCGCACAATTGCTGTATGACAAAGCTACAAAAAGACGAAAGGTTACTACTATAAAAGACGATTTATAGGAAGATTTGGTATTCCCTTTCTTAAGTTCTTTTCATGTGCAACTCAATTAATTAAAATTACGATTTACGGCGAGTGCTCTCGCACTCATAGTCAACAAAACAATATTTTTTTACTTGTGGCACTTTTGCCTCCGGTATGCGACATTGGGAAATTTTGCAATCTTCTCCTGTCATTACTACAACGAATTTTTTAATGTTGGAAAAAGTTCTAGTTTGGATTTTTAAACATTATTATTCTTTCAATAACGACATTATTCTTTAAATAACGGCATTATTGTTTAAATAACGGCATTATTCTTTAAATAACGGCATTATTCTTTAAATAACGGCATTATTCTTTAAATAACGGCATTATTCTTTAAATAACGGCATTATTCTTTAAATAACGGCATTATTCTTTCAACAATGGCATAACTACACTTAAAATTTACTGAAAATTTATACTGACTTACCTAACATTTTCAAGTCTAATTCTTTGTGGTGCTGTTGGGTGTGATGAGAAGGAAAACACATTTATTAAAATAATAAATATTTAAAACAGTAAAACAGAACAAAATAAAAGATGTCGGAAAAATTGTTCTAAAGATATTAATTTGTGATTCATTTTTATCTCTTGATCTCGCACAGTTGCCACAATTTACAACTAAAAGTGCACAAAATTTAGAAATGTGAAATTAATTCAGAGCGAAAGAAACAGAAAATATCACTGCTCACGCGATCTTGTTCATTCTCGTTTCGTTGAAAAATATCGTCTGTCTCAAATATTCCGAAATCGTTTGAAATTTCATTAAAAAGTATAATTTTTTGAAGAATAATTACTTTTTCAGCAGTACTGGTAAAACAATCGAAGTAATCGTAATATTCAATAGACATTCCAATTTTTCCAAAACTACCAAATTATGGTTGATTTAAGTATACTTACTCAGGTGTTTTAGCATGAAACTCATGTAAATATAACAATAAAGATATGTTTAATATTGCATTCACTAAATTAATAGATAATATATAAAATAAAATACACTGCAATCAAATATCTGGAATACAATTTATGTGATGCCTACACAAACACACAATCACAAAATAGAGCATAGATCAGAAAGACGGATAGACAGACTTCCGCAATCAATTCCACTCACTAAATCAAGATAAGTACTCACTGTATGCAAATTTCCATGAAAATATCTTAAACCGCGTGGACGTGTATAGGGCACAACATACATACAGACAGACACCAAACGAGAAAAAGGCGGATTCGGCATCAGAAGGGTCCAAAACGGATAGAAAACTTGAAATGGGTCCAAAATATTGAATGTACAAACAAACACTCCATTCTTATTTATATAGATAATAGTTTTCATGACAGGATTAAGAGTTTTGTTTTTTTGACCATTTTCGTTTTCATTATTTTTTTACGAGAGAATTCTGACTTTATCAGGCATTATTTCTTGCTTTTTTTTCTTTTGTAAATCTTTTTCCTTTTTCAACATGCTCACTGTATTTAGTGTAATTGATAAGTTTCAGGTTATTCTTACCATTCGTAGCTTAGTTTCTCTGCTGGTTCACAAATGTGTTTTGATATGTGCTTAAGCTTACTACTTTTTGTGAAAGTTTTTTAAAAATATACTTTTTAAAACGTTCTGAAATATGTTTAAAAAGTGTGTTGTAAAAAGAAAAAAAAATGGTGACATTAGAGTTAGGAAATAATTCTTTACTTGGCAACTAAAGAAGTGCGCCAAAAAAATCGCCAAAGCCGTTGCCATCACTCATAAAGGTAGAGTGTAGCTGTACCAAAATTTGCTTAAAGTTTTCATTTGAATTCTGATTTCAGGGTACTGTATATATATTTTCTGTAATACAGCAAATTTAGATTTGAAAAATACTTTGTTGGAATATCATATTTTGTAAACAATCCTTTCTGCTAGGTCTGCACAAGTCTCCATTGATGCGAGCGATGCGAGCATTGGTTCGCGCAGCGAACCAATGAGGATTGCAAAGCAATCCTCCGGGGGTTGGCGAGCTTTAGCGAACAGGTGACGGGTCCCCTAGTAAGTTAATAATATGAGCAGGAAAACTGAATGCAATATTAGGCTGTACGTTCGTCATGTTTATAGATAATTGGTAATTTTTAAGTTGGCGAATGTAGGCGAGCAGGGGGCGGAATCCCCTAGTAAAGGAAATGAATACAAAGGGGTCATAAAGACTCCAAAAACATGAAATTGATTTTTGTAGTAGTCACCAGGGTGGACATAGTGCGTATTTTATGGAAACAAAATGTATGTGTGAAATATGGTAAATTAAAACTGATCCATGTTCAAAAGTAATTATTTTATTTAATTTCTTGGTAAAAAGTTATTTAAAAACATAAAAATAAAAATGCTATTAAAAATATTGTTTTCTGATTCTATCAAACAATTTCGTAAAGAAAATATTTAAAAATTAGATTTGCTTGGAGATGCCTTACGAATGTAGTCCATCTTAGCAGTTAGCTGCCGAAAGTTTAGTTGATGACTTGTTAGGGCAGTTCGCACAAGCTTAGTTAAATGCTGATCAGTTAAAACAGACCAATGCTTATTTTTTTTAATAAATTTAAGTGCTGAATACAGACTTAACTGAAAATTGAGATTAGTCTCAGCGCACTCATTGGTTTTAGGATATTTTTGTTCCGGAATCTGTTTCCGAAGCTCAATTTCAACCATTTTGTTTTACCTGTTTCAATCCATCATCGTCTTGAAACTCCAGTAGCTCCGACAGCTGACTGGGGGAGGATCTGTGGGAAAACTTTAAAAAATTGAACTAATTTTCAGTTTCTCATTGTTTGACTTGCTATCAAATTTAAATAAATAGCTCTTTAAAATATTCCTTCCTAAAATGGGGCTTCCAGAGGTACGGCAGCTAGTCACCGTGTTATATAGTGTCATCTCTTGTAGTTATGTCTTTCACTATAGTGCGCACAAGTAAGTTAGAAAACATACTATAGTGCACGATGCATGTGAAATGTATTATATAAATGGATAATAAAATACAAATACAAATATAGACGACCAGCTACAGGCTCAAGCCCAACAAGGCTGGTCCTTTGTTTATGAATTCCCCAATTCCCACTGACTATCCAATTGTATCTTAAATTCATACACTCCCTTTGAATTAACTATATTTTCTGGCAACGCGTTCCATTGTCTATTAAAGTCCCGATTAAAATGTGTCTTATTCAATTTATACACATGGCCCCTTGTTCTGTTATCCCTATTGAAATTTAAGCCCTCTGTGTTCCCTTGTTTTACCAACTTGAAAAGCTGAATCAAATCCCCCCTCCTTCTTCTTTCCAGTGTATACATGTTTAGCTTACTTAAAAGTTCATTATAGTCGATATTTGCTATCCCCTTTATTATTGTTGTAGCTCTGTGCTGAACCCTTTCAATTAATTCTATATCCTTTCTCTTATATGGAGCCCAGAATTGTACAGCATTTTCTAGATGTGGTCTTACTAAGCCCTTATATAACGGCAAGATTATATTCTAATCCCTTGAAGTTACTGTCTTTTTAATATACCCCAATAACCTATTAGCGTTTTTACCCGCAGCTGAACATTGGTGACCCATTTTAAAATATACATGTATTTTGTCCAAAGTAAATTGTAGACGCTATAAAATGTCACAAAATAGAGTTTAAAAAATAATTTTCTGCTCTCTTAAATTATGTTGCATTCTTATACAGTAAAAAGTGATAATGTTGACCACTTTCAATCAACATTTAATCAATTCAGTCCGAGAAACACCGGAAGATTTTGCTCGTAACTAATAAATTTGTGGACTGGTTTTTATGGTAAAAATGATGAATAACACCGCATTATAAGTAAAGGAGATCCAAGTTATACGGAATACCCATGAGTTTCAGAATGAAGTTTGATGAAAGCAGACCAGTGTAATTAGAGCACGTAAGTAAAATTATTTGGTAGATTGACTGATATCTTTTTTGTTCATTGTAATTTCCTTGACAGTAGACTTCATCATGACGAATAAAGTCATCGACAAATTAAGCAGACAAACGAAGCAAAAATTCTATTTGGACCCTAGGAAAAAGGACTCGTGTAAAAATGCTTACATCGAAATTAAACTATAGGGTGCAGCTAATTCTATTTTTACCACCCAACATTTTTTACAACACTATAGCTATTTCTTACATCGCAACCAACTGCGTTTATTCACTATTGTTACTACTTATACTACCATTTTATTACTACACTATTGCTACTATTTACTAGTATACCACTTTGTTACTATATGTTATAGTTACTACTTACTATACAGCCGCCGCCCAGCCAGCATGGTGGTTATGATCCTCAGTTGTCACCGAGTGGGCCCGGGTTCGAATCCCGGATAAGGCATGAATGTAAAATTGGGAAAAGAAGTTGGACTTTCGACTGGAATGGATTCCCGTCTTGAAAGGAAAGCAGCGCACACCTTCTGTTCTTTGCTGGGATCATAGTTTGTAATAATAAAAAAATATTCTTCTTCTGTACTTGTCTTGAATGTTTCTGTTCATCCCTTGCTTTCATATGTATCCCAGAAGAACATACGACAAGAACTATACAGCCACTTTGATACTACACGATACTGCTTACTTCACCTACCACCTTGTTATTACTTTGCTACCCTTTTGTTACTAGTTCCTACACTACCGCTGTTTTGTTTGCTGCACTATTGTTACTCCCTACTACACTACCCCGTTTTTGTTTGCTATACTATTGTTACTACTTACTACACCACTTTTGTTTGCTACACTACTATTATTACTTATTGAACTACCTTTTTTGTTACTCTATTGTTTCGACGTATTACAGAGAGTGAAAGAGAGTAGTGTGTGTGTAGTATCACTTTATTTCTAGACTATTATCACTACTTACTGCACTACCACGCTGTTTATACACTACTATATGAATTGAAGGAATTTTGAGTTTTATTATTATGAAACAGACTCCATATAAGAAGGTGGAAAAGTGCCTACACTTTTCTTTCTTTAAAGTAAGAGAATTAATGGCAGCTCTCTCTCTTTCTCTTTTTTTAAGGATTTAGCTATATAGTGTAGAGAGGGGTGTTTTTTCCTCATTAAATAAAGGAGAAAACAAGGAACGAATGTCAATGTTACAAACACAAAAATAATTTTATCAAAGTTCTATATAATGTTAATTATAAATTTTTAAGGGGTTCCAGGTAGCCCAGGTGGTAGAGACAGGAAGGTTGCGAGTTCGAAACTCTATCCAACAAAAGTCCGCGTGCGTTGGGGCTAGTGCATGTTAAATCTACTGTGGTTCAAAATTACAAGGCGTTGTCCGAAGGATCTTTCCCTTCACGGAACCGTCGACAATAGCCTAGCTCCAGTACGACGTTAATTCAACATTCAAACCACAATTTTTAAGGGTCGTTGTGGTTCAACGGTTTTGGCCACTGTTCTAGTAGGCTGTGAGTTGTAGGTGGCGATAGTTGGATGGATCCCCGAGTGCATTTCTCTGTTCTATGTCAGCAAAACTTTCCTTGTGTGGTTATAACTTGTCTGCCTTGTGTGTGGAGCAGCATGACTAAATATGACCAACTTATGAATTTCTACAAAATACATTTTTGTTGTATGTATACTCTACCCTGATTATTATCTTTGTTTTGACATATTTGTTAAGTTGCGAATGGCAACAGTCTAGTTTTTGTGATATACACAGAGAATGGCTTTTGAGTTACTTTTAGAATTTTGCTACACAAAATTGTGTATTATTTACGCCATAAATGCTTGCTGTGTTATTTTGTAATTTAAAGCAGAGTGTACGTATGAGAACTGTAAATAAACTGTTTGCGTACTCGTGATATAAGGCGTTTTTATGGAACAGTTGACTACACCAACTACACACTGGATTACTTCTGATTCCGAAATCCAAAACGGAACAATTTTTTCTCTGAGACATTTTTCAAACTTTCGGGAAAAATTATTCAAAACAGGTATGGCCAGACACGAACGGCCAACGTTTAATCTTTACAACAGTAATAAAAGTTGTGAAATAAAACGTAAACTGAAAATGAAACCATCCACTTCCTGTTGCTCATTCGCTTAAAAAGGAAATTCGTAATCATGTCCATTTTTACGTCATCGTACTCTTCAACCACTCCCACGGAAGTGACATCACAGCTCTCTTACGCATGTTTCAAGTCTAAAGTCCTTTCGAATGCCGTGCGTTAAATGTATCCGTGATCGCATACGAGCGACCAGTTTGTCGGTTGTGCTTGACCATGACGTAATCTCAGAATCATAATGCAATCGCTCATTTTGGTTACTTATGTTATTCTCTTTCCTTTTCTCTTTCGTTAATTTATTGGCATTCCTAGTTCAGTTGGCTTCTGGTAACCTTTAACATCGCCAAATGTTTATTTGCTATCCATATTCATAGAAGCGAAAACACAAATTATTTTCAGAGAAGGATGAAACCGAGCAGGGTCATTACAAAATCGCAAGACTCGCATTTGGATTAAATTTCGCAACTTTTTTGTCATTTTATTTTGTGCAATGAGGATATGGAAGTCTTATGTTTTGTCTTTCCAGAAGTATACAAGAGAGTTTTTCAGTCAAGTTAAATGTAAGTTGCGGTAGTGTTTCCCTGCGTTGGAAAACAGTTATATCGCAGGAAATAAACAAACCTTTTTTCTTTCATTTGTTTAGCTACTGAAAGTATTATTGGGGAAAAAAGTTCCATTGGACAATACCCTCAAAGGAGATGAAAAAATAAATGTGAAAGAGGAGATGTATAAACAATGGTGAATTTAATCAAAATCTCCTTTTTTTCCATTTATTTACTTATTTTTATCATTATGTTTTACTTTTTGATAAAGTGCCCAGTAGTACACATCAAACTGATAATTTCCTTTAAAGGACCGGACCGGGGCCTATTCTGGTGGTGGCCTGTTTGTTTCTCGAACATGGCGTCACTTGACTTTTTTTTCCCGATTATGTTTTTCAGCACTTCGTCAATAAAAATTATGAAGAACTTATCTCGAATTGAGAAGGTAATAGATTGGATCAACGCCTTATATAAAACTCCAAATGTTGACAAAATGGGTACAAACTACACTTTAAGATATCCCGATATGCATCATGTGAGGGCATTTGGGTTATGGAACACAAGCCTATTTACACTGAAAATCATTATAATAGGAAGAAGTTTGGTACCAATGGTGATTCTGATTAGAATAGATATTATGTTGATAAATGTGAAGTAATAGATGAAAAATGTTAGAATAGATTGTTGGGACACTCTTAGCTTATATTGGTATATTTTCATTTCTAAGTTGAATATTTTATGTGACAGTTGATGTAAAATCTCAACAATTAATTTTAATTTAAGGCGGTGTGGTATGTTTTGGGACTATAAAAGCCTAGATTCACAAATTTGCACTTTTTGAAGTTCCCCTTATTTTTTAACGTTATTTGTAAATCATAAAAAATGCAAAGTGATTTTCAACCTTTTCATTTCATGGCACATATAAACCGATAGTAAAATTCTACGACATACCAAAAAATTTATTACAATTTGTGTCAATCTAGAAAAAAAAATAGCTATGATTATCTTTGATTTTTATAAACTGACCACCCTCTTTGCTTCCTAGTGGATTTTTGAAATAACTATGATAATTCGTAATGAAATAAAACTCAAAATTATTTATATCGGGATTTCTTGTAAAATTTTAAAACACTTTCAAAAAGTTGAAAGCTGAAACCGCCGAAAAGAAAGCTGAAACCGCCGTTTGGCACACCAGTGCAATTCTTCCGGTACACGATTGTTCTGTGGCACACTGGTAAGCGTTCCATGTCTCACCTGTTGTAAATCGCCAATATATACAGCATACTGTCATATTAACTCCCTCCCTGAACCATAGATGGCGCTTTAAGTGTTTCGTTTTATTTCTAGATCTGCATCTCGCGAATTTCAATTTCTTTTTTGTTTCCCCAAGATGTTGCCAGAGGAAAATTTTAACTGTTGTCTCATACAGGTATAGTAGTTGAGCTACTGCTACACAATTATGTCGCTGGCAGCTACTGTCCACTCTTGTAGCAGTAAAGCAAGTATCGCACCAACAGCTTTTGCTCACTCTTGAAGTTCTGCTACTGTTTCTCTTGTTTGACACAGGCAACTTGTGCAATCTTGCAGTTAAGCTTCTGTTGAACTAGTATGGCACTGACAGCTACTGCCCACTTGTACCAGTTAAGCCACCCAATTTTGCACTGACAACTGCTGCCCACTTGTACCAGTCAAGCCACCCAATTACAGTACTGACAGCTACTGCCCATTTGTACCAGTTGAGCCCCGATTATGGCACTGACTGCTACTGCTACAAGAGAATAGCAGTGACAGCTGCTAGAGATTCTTGTGGCAGCTACACAATACCAAATAGGTGGATAGTATCAAATAAGAAGATCGCCGGTGACATGATAATGCAACTCAAAAGTTTGAGAGGACGACAAACGAGAAAAGTTTTGTTCGGCGATGCAGTTGTTTTTGAAGCTACAGTTTTATTTATAACTGTTTAAGTGTACATAAAAAAGAAGTTTGACACCAGTCTTTTCAATGACTCTTCCATTGGTGGTTATCTCAACGGGGTATCACGTGATTAGCAAACCCCACTCCCCAAACTTCCTCGCCACACCAACGTGAGTGCATTTGAGACCACGACCAATTTAACGTGCACCAATCCCCCACGATCTTGGTTGGATAATTTCGAACTAGCACCTCTCCGGTCGCTTATCTCCGACTCTACCAACTGGGTTTCTGCGGCCCTGATACTCCATGTACAGAAATCGACAATAGCATGTAAATCCTATGCAACTGAAACAAGGATTACCTAAAAATGGAATGTCATCCACAACATTACCTTGAAATACTAAAAAACACGCACGTGTTTTCCCATGCCCCCGTTCTGGAATGTGGATGCAGATTTCTCCCCATTTTTGCCGTGGCCGTAAATACAGACAGTGCTTGACAGGGTGCTGTGGAGACGTAGGGAATGGCAGAATAATTGGCGTAATATTCGCGTCGCCCAAGGTCGGAGCGTTTATGCTTTTGTCGAAGAGCTCTCAAAAACGCGAACGAGCGATATGACGCTTTGAAACTTCGACCTCAATGTTTGGTGGTCGAAGCTTCGTCTTCAAGCTTTTCGGTGTAAATTAGCAAGGAAGTTGTCGACATTTATGTCCACGACAATTAGCACTCACAAGCCCTCACGTACACGACGGTTCTGTAATCTGAGTGCTTAAGAATTACATTGAGTGGCGAATTCTTACGTATAGTTTTAGCAATAATAGTTAGTTAGTTAATAGTTAGTTTTAGCAATAATAGTTAGTTAGTTAATAGTTAGTTTTAGCAATAGAGTAATTAAGCAATCCGTAACTCAAATGAAGCATATTCAAACTGTATCAAAATGGACGAATGAATTTCGTAGCGGTCGAGCTTTCCATGTATGCATACTTTTCCTCTGCTCCTACACACACCTTTTGCTCAGATTTATAATTGTATAGGAAATAGAGATTCAGTATTTTCAGCTTCGTAAACAGACTATGGAATACATAATTGTGGCGTTTTGGGCATCACAAGTAATACAATGGAGTTGGACTAAGCTGATTACGTTTTTAAGCTATTTATTTCACTTGAAAGGTTTAAATTAACAATTTGAAAAATATCTACAATATTATTTACACTGAGCGAATGTTCATGAAGAACAATAAGTTTCTCTTCACAGTTAGTTTTTTGACCGGTGTTTAACCTCACCGTATAGCTGTCTCGAGAGCTCTATCATCCACCACTTTCCCCAATGGCTTCTGTCCCTCGTCTTCCTTTGCGTTTTCGGGGGAGTGCCTCCATCTTTGGATCTAGGAAACGTTAGAAGATGATGTGTGTGACAACCAGGTGCACGAAGTCGGGTTAACAAGCCGACTCTCCGACAGATTTAATGGCTTTCTGGCCTGAGTTATCACTGACTGTTTCAGACGTCACAGAATGTAAACTTCCAGTTTCTTTAAACCCTCATAGATCTCGGACACGGAGGATGGATATACAGGGGGATAGAAGTGGCTAGATAAGAGGAGGTCTGTTCCACAGAAAAAGGGGTCCTCTCCAATCCCACCAACATCAATTTATGCAAATTGCTTATGCATAAAATTGGTAAAACTAATCACAATGGATTTCAATGTTCTGAGGATTACGCACACATTATTCCAACTTGCAAACTGCACTTTCGTCTGACAGGTTTTTGACGTTTATCCAATAGAATTTTTCCTATGATTCTTTAAGCCAATAGATGGGGCTATTTAGTCATTATGTGTATCGTAGGGTAAAAGGAATAGAATATTACTCTAATTTAAAAAGCAAACATGAATACAATTTACACGTTTATTGACACGATTTCGATGCACGATTTATATCGATTGACTTGTAGATTGTATCGATACAATTTTAACGTTACAATGCATTTAAAAACTTTTTATTAATCCCATTACCAACCAATTATGTTGGTAATGGGATTTATTCGACAGATATCTAATTCATTTTTTAAATTCCACCTTACAATTTTCAATTTCTTTCATTGAAATTGAGGCCATAATTTTCTTCGTACACAGAAAAATAGATACCTTGAGGTGATTGTAATAACTCGTGTAAGCAAAAGCAAACGAATCATGGAAAAGAACAGCTTCGAACTTATTATTTTGAGTGCTAAATTACATGTACTGGAGATCAATCGCCATTTATTCCATAGAAATAAAGTGTTAAAAATAGTTTGCTATGTCACACGATCAACATTTTCAAGAAAATAGAATACATAACTTGTTCTGCTTCAAACAACTTCATGAATTTAATTTATCTCCAATAAAATCTCGAAAACCGTCCTCTCACAATGTGGTAGCATGAACTAGCCAACCTTTGAGGAAGGAATCTACTGCATAATGAGATCCATACAGTGTGTACCGAGTATTCATCGATGCGTTATTTGCTTACGTGAAATGCCAAAAATTCTCATGTAAGAGCAGTTGAATAAATACATCGTGCAGTTCTTTTATTATCAAACGTGCAGTGCATTTTTATTTAATGTCGAATGAGACATTTCCTCCTCTTACCTTCGTTTTACATGCGTGCACTGTCGAAACTGATATTCGTTGGTGTGTGTTTCCATTCATAATCTGTATCATAGCTTCCCAAACCTTTTCGGATCAACACCCATTTTGCAATGACAATTGTTTTCGACATCCTCTTCTGGAAAACTATCTCAATCCATAAGAAATTGTAAATGCAGCTGTGTTTTATAATAGTCGTTTTATAGTTTTTGAATTTCGACAAAATAGTTGTGTGTAACTATGTGCAACTTTAGAATTTCAAAAAGCTAGTTTGGAATAAAATAACTCGGAATTGAAATAAAAAAAAGATCTATTTACATTTAAATAACATAACAAAAAATAAAGTGCACATAAACACACTAGATTGTTTGATATCATTCTGTGAACGAATCAAATCAAATCAGAAAAGTTAAAAACAATCGACAGTTAGAAAGTAGAGAGCCTAGTGTTGTGCAGCCAGTTTGTAAAAAATAGGCTCTATTATCATCCCTAGCATTCTTAAATCTCCTCAGTCAACGAATCTCAAGGGTAAATCTCCTATTGGTGTGAACGGGGTTCAACAGCCTGAGGTATCTTAGTGACGGTATCCAGTACAGATGACACCCATTGGGAAACATAGGGTTTCATCTGTACTGAATACCGTCTTGTCCAAAGACCATGACATAACATGATACTGGGGCCCATCATCTGAACAGGAACTAACGGGGATCGAGAGTGTGAGGTACCTTCAGTGACCCTTTCATTTTCTGAGGTACCTCTGTGATCCTTATCCCATGGGGTTCCATCGGTACTGATACTGGTACTGGTGACCGTCATATGACATGATACCAGACCATGACATAACGCGACACTGAGGCCCATCATCTGAGCTGGAACTAACGGGGTTCAAGAGTGCGAGGTACCTCAGTGGTCCTTTCTTTTCCCGTGGGGTTTCATCTGTACTGGTACTGGAGTTCGCCATCTCAACTAGTACCAAAGACCATGACATAACGTGATACTGGAGCCCATCATCTGAGCTGGAACTAACGGGGTTTAAGAGTGCGAGGTACCTCAGTGGTCCTTTCTTATCCCGTGGGGTTTCATCTGTACTGGTACTGGAGTTCGCCATCTCAACTAGTACCAAAGACCATGACATAACGCGATAGTAGGGCCCATTATCTGGGCTGGAACTAACGGGGTTCAAGAGTGCGAGGTACCTCAGTGGTCCTTTCTTTTCCCGTGGGGTTTCATCTGTACTGGTACTGGAGTTCGCCATCTCAACTAGTACCAAAGACCATGACATAACGCGATAGTATGGCCCATTATCTGAGCTGGAACTAACGGGGTTTAAGAGTGCGAGGTACCTCAGTGGTCCTTTCTTTTCCCGTGGGGTTTCATCTGTACTGGTACTGGAGTTTGCCATCTCAACTAGTACCAAAGACCTTGACATAACCTGATACTGGGATCCATCATATGAGCTGGAACTAACGGGGTTCAAGAACCCGAGATACCTTAGTGATCCTTTCTTTTCCCATATGGTTTCATCTGTACTGAATATCGTCATCTAAACTAGTACCAATGACTATGATACTGGGCCCATCATCTGAGCTGAGACAGTCAGAAAACCGGACACTCTGGGGTCCAGACCCTGAGGGAGTGATGAAAAGGCCTGACACATAATTATAACAATTGTCTTTAATGAGTGATCAGATGATAAGGTTTGGCAGGTTTTAGGTTAGCTTATACAGGTAGCAAAAGGCTAGGTAATGCCCTGAAGTGTAACGTTAGTCTTACCTTACCCCTATATTTACGGTCTTATGATATTATTTCCCTTTCAGCATGGGGCTGTGGTAGACTAGTTGGAAAAGCAACGGATTACCAACCGGAGGATTGCCAATGCCCTCAAGTAGGCGTAGTGTGGTAGTCTGAAGATTGGGGTGTCATCTCAGGTGTTGACCACGTCATCTGACTGTGATTCAAAATTACGAGTTGTTGTCCTTGTTTCTTTTCCTTCGGAATGGATCCCAGGCCGTTTCCAATAGCTCGTTGTATTGCTCCAGTACGAAGATTAATTAACTACTTTCCAACCTACCTTGTACATATTCCCTTAGTAATTGATACCCGGCCGTCTCCAATAGACCATCGCTATGTTAATTAGCTACCTACCACCTTTCATCATGAAGACATTGCACATGATTGATTTTTAAATAGACGTGTAACAAACAACAACTGTCTCTTCGGAAAATATAGATCTTTCCCTAAAGAGACTGATCCCGGACCGTCGACAATAGCCCGTTGTGTTGCTCTAGTACGACGTTAACTAAAATTACCAATTACCGGAAAATATATTTTAACTTTTTTCCTGTTCATAATGTTTTATGAAGCTTTAGAAGGCCGTTTTGCTTCATGTTTACTAAGTCACACATCGAAAAATGCAACGATTTATACAAATTTCAAATGTAAGTTTTGTCTAGTAACAGCCTCCTGCCTATAATATGCATATTAAAGGCTGATTACATTTTTCTAATAAAAATAAAACTTGGCTAATTATGCAAGATTAGAAACTGACAATATTTTGGTCAGAGAATTACCGACTTGCAAATAAGTATCTTCCCATTTTCTTTGCTTTCGCATGTGGGCTAATGATGAAGTCTGATAAAATTGTCAACAAAGATTTAGTCATGCTTGAATTGCGCATTTTACTACACTGCAGAAGCATTGCTTAAGGAGATAACATACGCCGCAGTTTTACATGATGGTATGTTGAAGGTTTTTTGCTTCTTGTTCCCTCTTTAATCACGAGTGACGATAGGTGGAAGATAAAGATGATGGGGCACGTGTTGAAAACTTCCGGTACGCTCAGGCCCTGATTTACCATTAGGCCCGTGAGGCACGGGCCTAGGGCCCCCATAATTTAAAGGGCCTTTAAGTTTCAAAAGTATCTAAAAAATTTTAAGTTTTTAAGTAGTTACATAAATTATTGGGTATTTACGTAAATGTCCTTCGACCGTTTCCACCACTATCACATTCTTGTAATTACATTAATTATCTAACTATTATGTTTTTAATTTTCATCTGCTTTATTTTGTTTTGCCAAGAGTTATAAGTAATGTCACGATTTTCTCAAACTTTTTGGTGACATCTGTGAAACGGTCAAAAGTCAAATACGTAAGTACCAATTTTTGTTATAAAATTAGTTTTTGTGATGAACAAATAACATGGGGGGGGGTAAACACGGGGCCCCTTCCTGCGTGTTGTGCCTACTATACCAAAGTTTCTAAATCGGGCCCTGGGTACGCTGGATTACAACTTAGAACGCAGTAGTGGTGGTAATAAGTCATATATGTGTGGAATTTAAGTAGCCTATATATATATATCTCTCTCTCTCTGAGCATATCTATTGCGAGGAACTTCAAAAAGTGTGACCAGCATTCTGACTAGTAACCACGAGACTCGTCTGTGAAAAATTGGTAGGTAGGTATTTAATTGACGTCACACTGGGCTATTGACGATGGTCTGGGATCAACCCCCGAAGGGAAATATTCGAGGGAAACGTCTCGTAATTTTGAATTACGGTCAGATGACGAGGACAACACCTTAACTGGCACTCTTCTCTCCATACTTTCATACCACCCCAACGGCGGAACCATTTGAGGCTACGACAGATTCAAAAGGGAACAGCTCACATGTACACGACGGTTTATGACTGGACCGAGTTTCGAACTCGCACCCTCCAATTACTAATACGTTGCTTTTCCAGCTGGGCCCCCTAGTGAACAATTGACTTGGTTGGTCAACATTTACATTTGGTCAACATTTGGTATAACATCTTACGACAAAGAAGTTGTATGAATCCGCATTTCAATAGAGTGGAGACAAAAATGCTAAAATCGGCAATATGCCATGACCAATTGCAAGTCTAAAGACTAATCACACGATAAATGTTCCAAAATGAATGAACCTGGAATGAAAGATCTTCATGATGTCATTTTCCTGATCAACCTTTAGACTACGGCCGGTTCTTCAATTGTTCCATTATCGTTTCAATAAAGAATTTAGACAACGGTCGGTACATCAGTTATGCCTTTATCGTTCCAAGAAAGAATTGAGACAACGGTCAGTACATCAGTTGTAACTTGATCGTTCCAAGAAAGAATTTAGACAACGGCCGGTACATTAGTTGTACCATTATCGTCCCAAGAAAGAATTTAGGCAACGGCCAGTTCATCAGTTGTACCTTGATCGTTCGAAGAAAGAATTTAGACAACGGCCGGTACATCAGTTGTACCATTATCGTTCCAAGAAAGAATTTAGACAACGGCCGGCACATCAGTTGTATCATTATCGTTCAAAGAAAGAATTTAGACAACGGTCGGTACATCAGTTGTACCATTATCGTTCCAAGAAAGAATTTAGACAACGGCCGGCACATCAGTTGTACCATTATCGTTCCAAGAAAGAATTTAGACAACGGTCAGTATATCAGTTACACCTTGATCGTTCGAAGAAAGAATTTAGACAACGGCCGGTACATCAGTTGTAGATTGATCGTTCCAAGATAGAATTTAGACAACGACCGATACATCAGTTGTACCTTGATCGTTCCAAGAAAGAATTTAGACAACGGCCGGTACATCAATTGTACCATTACCGTTCTAAATGCAAAAGTTTATAGTTGCTTGGTATAGCTCAAGAATTATAATTAGACCATTGTTAGAATTAGAATTAGGACGAGCAACAGTCACTCAAAATGCATAAGTTTATAGTTGTCTGAAGAATTAGAATGAAAATTAGGATGAATAGCAGTCACCCAATATGCAAAAGTTTATAGATGTTTGATTTAGTTCAAAGAATTAGAATTACCTTCCCATATTTTTTTTTTTTGTATTTTACAGTAACAATAAATATTTTATTTTGTCTTCAAGTACCCTCCATTTCCAAGAAGTTCAGAATGAATTACCCTCTTTTCCCACTTAAGCCTGTGATAAATATACCCAGCACAAGCAATAAAAGTATATAAACTACGATTTTATTTGCACTACCAGGAAATGCGAATCATTGTTATCTCATCGTTTTATTTTCGTGACTAAGTAATATATATTCCTAACGCACCAAAAGAAGAAGAAAAAATCGTTTTCTTGTTTCGCCAAGTTTTATCCGGACAGCTCCGTAAATCATCAGACGTAAAATTTTGAACCCATGAAAGTATGTTGACTTATTTTTTATCCGACTCAGATCTGCCGGTGGAGCGGCATTTCGCTCTACTGAATTCGAAACGCGCGAAAGCGTAAATAAATACCAAAATGTGACTCGCAGAGAATTAAAATTATTGGTTTTCACTTCCTTACACTATTTTTAAAGAATCGAATATTTCTTTACAAAATATTGTTTTGTGCAATTGTTGAAATTCCTGCAATTAGAAGTTTTGTCAACATTCACAATGAACATGTGTGGAATAATTGTTCTTTTTGGCGCTCTATAATCATACACTGCTGTTTGTAAAAAAATGCAACATCATGAAGAAATCATCCGAATGAAATGAAATTTGCAGCAAATGTCAATTATAGGATGATATGCAAAGTAGTAAAGTTTCAGAGCCACCACGCATGCGTGGTGTGAGCAACGCCCTCTGAACTGATGCTAAAAGCGTATAAATAGAGGGCTTTAGCGGGACGTTGAAAATAGTGCATGGTTATTTTTTAGTGGCGAACGTTTAGTGAGACCTAAGTATGCCTCCACGACGAAATAGAGTGACATTTCAACAACTTACGGAGTTTGAACGGGGGAGAATCATCGGCCTTCGTGAAGGAGGATTTTTCTATCGCGCAATAGCAACTCGTGTGCAACGGAACAGTTCCACAGTGATGCGAGTTTGGAAGCAGTGGACCGACGAGCACCGGGCAACTCGAAAAACTGGGAGTGGACGACGGAAGGTGACCTCAGCGCGCGATGATAGACTCCTGGTCCACATGGCGGTGAATGACCGTACAGCTTCCCACAGGCAGTTGGCAGCACTTTGGTCTACTGCTACAGGTTTACTAATGTCGGCTTCGTCAATTCACCGACGTCTGCTGCACCGTGGACTGCGTGCAAGGATTCCTTTATACAGGATCTCCCTCACGCCAAACCATTGACGGCTGCGTCTGCAATGGGCTCATGAGCACAGAGCCTGGCGGGTTGATTGGCAACAAGTTGTCTTTTCTGACGAATCACGCTTTAATTTGTGGAACCATGATGGCCACATTCGTGTTAGACGCTATGCCGGTGAACGCTGCCTTCCAGAGTGCGTTATCGAACGTCATAGTGGCCGAACACCCGGAGTTATGGTCTGGGGTGCACAATGCACGCCCACATGTCGCAAGGAATGTTCGAGACTTCTTTTCAACCCAACACATTCTTCCTTGGCCTGCTTAATCGCCCGACATGTCGCCTATTGAGCAGTGTGGGATTTGCTTGTTCGGCGTCTCGCTCGTGATCCGTGTCCTACAGCTTCAAAAGACGAACTTTGGGTGCGCATACAAACAATATGGAATTCTCTTCCATAAGCAGACATTCAACATCTGTTTCACTCCATGCCACGTCGTATAGCAACACTTATTGCTGCGCGTGGTGGCTACACCAAATACTGATTTCGGACACTTAATATTGTTTTTTGCTTTGAAAATTTATTCATTTATTTGTACTAATACAAGCCGTTTGTGTATTAAATTTCATTTAATTCTGATGACTTCTTTATGGTGTTGCATTTTTAACAAACAGAAGTATATATTTCCTTAACTTGGTACAAATTACACCAAGATCTACGTTTAAAGTGAATTGAGAAAATGAGTTCGCTGCATCAAAATCTGTATTGCTGTTTTTCGTGTTAAAAATTTAATTCGCTTTTATAAAGTGTAACTATCATTATACGAGCCGTTATTTTTGAAATTGGTATAAGTCCATTTTTCATACATCGAGATATTTAAGGGTTTACGTTTAAATTAATCTTAAAATATTGGCAAACGTTACTCAATTCGGATGATGATTTTAAGACCTGTTAAATTTTATTATGCAATAATAATTATTAAAATTGTTAAAGAAAATAAACTCTTTTTTTTTTTTTAAAGTGGACTTATACCACTTTCAAAAATAACGGCACATATTCTAGAATTTTATAAATAGTAATTAGCAAAACATTATTATTAAAGTCAATCATAAAAAAGGCCACGGTATCTCGGTAGGAAGAGTAGCGCATTAACTGTGTTGTTCAAAAACTCGATTCACCCAACGTTCATCGAGTACGTTTGGACTGACACACGTAAAATCCGTAGTGGTCTCAAATGGCATGGTGTCGAAGTTTAGAGATGGGGGGGGGGCAGCTCAGGTGCTGCCTTGTCATCTGACTGTGGCTCACATTACGTGGTGCTGTCCTCGGATAATTGACCCCGGTATAATTGATCTCTTCTTGATAAATCCCGGATCGTCGCAAATAGCCCGTTGTGTTGCTCCAGTGCGACGTTGATTCAACTACCAACTGTGAAGATTGTGCATACGCAAAATCTGTAACGCTTAAATCACTTCTCCTATTTAACATTGCGAGGTGTAGGTGACTCATACCTGATCCCTAGCTGTTCATAAAGGAATGGCTACTTCCTTTATGCTTCTGTAACACTCTGAATGCGACTTCTCTAATCAAGCCGACACAAAGGAGACATATTCAAGAATTCTTTAATTGAAGATCACAAAACTCCTTTCAAGTGATCAACTACTATCCATAACTATCCCTAGAAGTATTATTACAGCACTCCATTTTACATTACATCGGTCATAAAGTTCTGGACACTTGAAATCCTAAATCTCAAGCCCCTTGAGAACAATCGTTCATCCATCGACATGTGGTTTTTAACTAAAAGCGACCTAGAACGCTGGAAAAACAGACCCTTTAGAACTGAGAGAGAGAGGATACGCTCGCTAACCTCTGCCGAACCCTTCCTGTCCCAAAATATCTGTAACTTTCTGTACATATCTGTAAAGCTGTAGGATGTTAGAATAAGTGTTGTAGTGGTGAAACCCAAAGATCATGTTCTTTTGCGCTACCATCTCTTACTGTCATCATTCCATTTGATCCGGTACATTGTATACAGTGCCGATACTATATGTTTAACGCAAACAAACGTTAGTTATTTGTAACTTAGGCTGCGTCGTTGGGTTTATTGGCACACCACTCCGCCTACGTTACAGTATTCCTTCACACTGAGCATCACAAAACATAACATCTATTTCAGCCAAATCAAATTTCCTTTATTTACTTTTCCGAGAGTCTTTGGAGTAGTAAGTTTCCTGAATTATTCTCGGCTATTAAGGCTCGGTGCACACATTCTGTTTTTCAACGTGCGGCGCCGCTGCGGCACCGAAGCCCAACTATGCACACATAACCGTGAAATGACGCAAGTACTCTTTTCGCGCCATTTGCGATAAATATTCTATCGAAGAAAACGTGTTTTTTCGCTTACCTGGTAAAAATATATATTTTGATGCAAAATAGACGTTACTGGATACAAACATATATTAATTATTATTTATATTCCATTTATTTATGAAAACAAGGTACTTCAAACCGGAGACGCGTGTGCGGCGAGCTGCGGCGCAGTGGAGAAACTGCGGTACAAATTGCACGCAAGTTGGACGTGCGTCATCGCAGCGGTGCCGGAGGCATGTGTGCACCATTGGCTCTAATATATCTCAGACCACACTTGTGTTCCGGCAGCGGGGCCGCACGTTGAAAAAGCGGATGTGTGCACCGGGCCAAAGCCCTTCCTCCAGAATACATAACGCTTGAAAACCTGAAAGACGCTAAATTTTGCCCCACAGAGACCCCTTGAGAACTGAGATTGCGAGGACACGCTCGCTACCCTACCGAACCCTTCTTGTCCTAATATATCTGTTACTTGCTGTAAATAAATGTAAAGCTTTAGGATGTTAGAATAAATTTTGTAGTGGTGGAACCCAAAGATCTTGATCTTTTATGCTATCAATTCTTACTGTCAATTCTTATGCTATCAATTATCACTCAATTTCATCCGGTGCTCTTATCATGTTTCTCATTCGGCCTTTGTAAAGGAAAAGGCGTTTGTATTTTCAGTTGTTGAGCAAATCGCAGTTACTAAAATGCCCAATCTCTTCCCGTGGAGAAGTTTGATGTAGTTTTGACTCGCTTAGTGAAATTGGCAGAATGCCATTCTCAGATCGAGTTCTAACTAAACTCGTCGATCTTGCCACCAGACTGACTCCGGTTAGTCACTTTTCTTGAAAAGCTTTTCTTGTCTTAAATATTTTTAAAACTCCTGCCACAGCAATGTCAATTGCATCCTCTTTTAACTCTTTCGTTGGAGGAGGTTACGCTTTCCCCATTCAGTTCTTTCATGAATTTAAATCTCGTGGCTCAATAGAAGAGTACCTGGCAGAGGGGAGCGCCTATGGAAAGGGCTATAGGTGGTATAAGCCCTCTTTCAGATCGCATGAAAAGAAAAAAATATGCATATTTAATTCAATGGTCGCTTCTTCAAAATTTGGGTTGAAAGGTGTTTCGATATTTTCTCCATGCAGTCAATTAATGTTTATGCATTGATTTTAGCCCATTAAAAAAACCCATTGACTGGGGTTGGATAAAATAATAGCAATTTTTAATGTATCATTGAATGTAGGCACTTTTTCCCTTCAATACAGCTTCGTCTCGGAAAAGTTACTATAAAACTGGTCTCTAAGTAATGCACACACACTAAAACTAGTCTCTAGGTAACACACTCAGGAAGTAGTTTCTAGGTAGCAATATCTAAAAGTAGTCTCCAAGTAACACACGAGTTCTAAAACTACTCTCTAGGTAACGTATTCTAAAATTAATCTTTTGAAAACACCCTCTAAAACTAGTCTCTAGGTAGCATTGTCTAAAACTAGTATCTAGGTAACATACTCTAAAACAAGTACTGAGGTAACACACGCTCTGAAAGTAGTCTCTAGGTAGCATTCTATAAAACTAGTCTCCAAATAACACACACTGTAAAACTAGTCTCTGAGTAGCACACACTCTAAAACTAGTCTCTGAGTAACACATACACTAAAACTAGTCTCTAGGTAACACGTATTCTAAAACTACTCTCTAGTAAAGCGCTCTAAAATTAGTATCTTGGAAACACACACTCTAAAACTAGTCTCAAAGTAACACTTACTCTGAAAGTAGGCTTTAGCTAGCATTCTATAAAACTAGCCTCTAAGTAACACACACTCTAAAATTAGTCTTGAGTTAACACACACTCTAAAACTAGTCTCTAAGTAACACATACTCTGAAACTAGCCTCTAGGTAACACACACTCTAAAACTAGCCTTGAGGTAACACACACTCTAAAAGCAGTTATGGTCACACACTAAAACTAGTCCCTAGGTAGCATTCTCGAAAACCAGAATCTAGGTAATACACTCTAAAACTACTTACTAGGTAACCACACTCTCTATAAAACTAGTCTACATTCAAACAAATTCTTAAATTATAATATCACCACTTAATTTTAAAATCAACTTACGTTAAAAACATAATCCTTATAGATAGATAGCCTGGGCGAACCTCTGATATTGCATATACTGCTTCGTGGTTGTAGGTTGCCACACACACATTGTTGTGAGTTTTTACTAGTGAATTTCTAAGGATCTCTTGAGTGAGAAAGGTATCAGGAATTTGAGTGAGTCATCTCAATGACCCCCTCTCACAAAAAGTTTTAGCTATTATTTTTCATTCTTATTTTAATCTTTAGTTTGCTCTTTTCGATATGATGTATTTTGGGATTGGGGGAACGCGGTGATTCAAATAGACACTGTGAAATTTCTAGCGTGAATGCGCTAAAGGAACGTGATCGTTCGAAATTCCACAAAATGGAGAGGCTTTATTCTTTCATCTGACTGTCGTTTCTGTGCATAATAATATCGAATAACAGAGAAGTAAAAACAAGGTAAAAAATGCAAGGAAAAAGGTATCCATAAATATAGTTAGATAAGAGGTAAAACAAAACTCTTCATTCAAGCAGATTACTTATTGAACTGAAATCATCAAAAAAATATATCGTGGTTTCATTGCGAGGTGTTGTCCTCGGATCGTTTCTTTGGGGATTTATCTCGTACCTTCGCCAATATCCCGTGTGTTGCACCAGTGCGACGTTAATTCCAATACTTACCTTCTTACCGATAAAGAATTACGTATTTCAAAAAGTCTACTTATAGCAAAATCGTTGCATGTGTTCTTTTTAAGGTTTAGTACTAAATAATTTATATTTTCTGTTGATATACTCCTGGGGATGTAAGAACTAATTCAAGGAACTAAAAAGGGTTGGTAGGTGTTTAATTAACGTCGCACTGAAGCAGTACAACGGGATATTGCAAAAGGTCCGGGATCCAAATCGAATTGAAATATCCGAGGCCAACACCTTGTAATATTGAACCACGGTCAGATGATAAGAACAACACCTGAGCTGGCACCCAAACTTCCACAGAACGCCAATTTGAGATATTCTTTGGTAACTAATTAAGAGATAGTTAGTTAGGTATTTTACCTGACGTCGTACTGGAGCATTACAACGGACTAATGGCGACGTCCGGGATCAATCCCAACTGAAAAGATCAGAGAACACCACCACGTAATTTTGAACGGTGGTAAGATGACGACGCAGCACCTGAAATGGCATCTCACTCTCCAAACTTCCACACCACTCCAACGTGAGGTCATTTGAGGCCACGACGGATTTAATGTGCAACAGCCCCCTTTGTACACGATGGTCTTTGGCAGGATTCAAACTCGCAACCCTCCTGTTGCTAATCCGATGCTCTTCCGGCTAATTAGGAGGACATAAGTTTAAATTCTGAATCAGAATTGCCTAGGAATAGAAACAGTAACGGAGTTCAAATTAAGAAAAATGTAACTATGTCACAGTTTGTTGTAAAGGAATTTAAATAGCTTTGTTGAAAAAGAGGCAGTAGTATGCTTATAGAGTCAAAATATTTACTAATTAGTTACTGTTATGGTTAAAGAATAATATTAATTAGTATAGGTAAAAAATCTCAAATCTGGGCCACCTGTAGACTAGGCAGAAACCTACCGCTAATAATTCCAATCTGATCACAAGGAGCAGATATTTGTGTCACGAATTTAAATCAGGACAAGCGCCTCTGCTAAATAGCCCATTGTGTTGAGTCTCTTCAGTTTTTATTAGACGGGAACTGTTTTGAATTTTTTGCTTTAATATATATTACTTTCAATTTGTTTATTTATACACTATACGGGCTGAAAAGAATTTGAACACTGCAGAAATTAGGAGGAAGATCCATCTTAGTGTGGGGTTGTTTTACCAGGTTAGGAGTCGGCCCATTGCTTTATGTACCTGTTTCTAGGGGTGCGACATCGATGTCAATGTTTTCAAAACATCGATGTTTTAAAAAAAATGTCAATGTTTTCAAAACATTTTTAAAAAAAAGCGTCAATGTTTTCAAAACATCGATGTTTTTAAAAACACATCGATGTATTGGGGTCGATGTTTTTGTAACATCGATGTTTATACTTGTCGATGTTTTTACGTTGTCGGTGTTTTATTTTTTAATAAAAAAAGTACCGTTATAAAAATTAAAAAAATTTCCAAGTAGCATAATTTTCATAATCAACTAATTGAACATACTTTTAGACCCAAGTGACCAAGGGTGAAGGGTCTGAAAAATAGGGATGCGACATCGATGTCGATGTTTTATAAAAAAACATCGATGTATTGGAGCCGATGTCGCATCACGAGTTGCTAAACCAATTTTAAGAAATGGGGAAAAAAGTTTAAATACACTGAATTTTAAAAACATCGATAGTTTGGGGGCGATGCATTATCAACATCGATGTTTTGTTGTCGATGTTGCATCACTAGGTGCTACACCAGTTGTAAGAAATGGGGAAAAAGTTTAAATACACTGAATTTAAAAACATCGATGTTTGTGGGACGATGTATTATCAACATCGATGTTTTAATTTTGAACATCGATGTTTTGCTGTCGATGTCGCATCTCTACCTGGTACCATGAACGATGTCATGTACCTCGACCTTCGATCTTGCATACACTATGGCAACGGTTACCAACCTTTTAGTAATTGCGTACCACTTGAAATTTTTAGACATTTTTGGCGTACCACCAGTCCTATATTTTTTAGAAACATATATCTAATGTCAGAAAAATTCCCAATGGCTTATTTAAATTTAAATACTAAGAAAGCTTCATATTTTATGATTAATGCACTTGTATTAATGTTGTTTTAATAAAGGAAAAAAAAACTATTATTGAAAATTATAGTTTTTTTTTTACTCACAGGTCTAAAAGCAAATATTTTTTAATAATTATTAAAAACTAAGCAAACAAAGATTAACAGAATCAAAAATCAATTTTTAGTGCAAAACTTGCTTGTCTTTTATTAAAATATCAATATCAGGAGTAATGGAGCTTAACTTCCCTCTTAAGTCCTCTTCAACACTTACTCTGTTTCTATATTTATTTTTTGTATGCAAAAGTTCAGAAAAACCACTCTTACAAACAAGTAACAAATGGTGTAAGAAATAACATAACGTGGTTGTATATATTAAAAAATCGAACAAACTTCGTAGAATATTTGAATGGTTCGTATCATCCTTTCGTACCACCTGAAACGTTGCCGCGTACCACCGGCTGGGAACCCATGCACTATGGCATTACTAGGGCGATGATGGTTGTTTCATCTAAAAGGATCGCTCTCCATGTGCATTTATCGCAACCCAGCAAAATAAGTGACACAAGTCAAAAAATAAAAATTTTGATGTTATGTCATTGAAAATATGTATGAGATGCCCCAGCGTGTTATATTACTACTCTATAAAATATAATAGAAGTTACCACCCTAAATACTTACCTAAAATTTAAAAGAAGCTAGTACTAACGTGGATCTTGGGGTGATAATTCACAGGGATTTTAAAATGGGTCACCAATGTTCAGCTGCTGGTAAAAAGGCTAATAGGTTATTAGGGGTATATAAAAAGACTGTAACTTCAAGGGATAAGAATATAATCTTGCCGTTATATAAGGGTTTAGTAAGACCACATCTAGAATATGCTGTACAATTCTGGGCTCCATATATGAGAAAGGACATAGAATCAATTAAAAGGGTTCAGCACAGAGCTACAAAAATAATAAAGGGGCTAGCAAATTTCGACTATAATGAACGTTTAAGTAAGCTAAACATATATACACTGGAAAGAAGAAGAAGGGGGGGGGGAGGAGGTTGAATCAGCTTTTCAAGTTGGCAAAACAAGGGGACACAGAGGGCTTAAATTTCAATAGGGATAACAGAACAAGGGGACATGGGTATAAATTGAATAACACATTTTAATCGGGATTTAAGAAAAAACTACTATTTTAATAGTCTAATAGACAGTTGGAACGCGTTCCCAGAAAGTATAGTTAATTCAAAGGGAGTGTACGAATTTAAGATACATTTGATAGTCAGTGGGAATTGGGGAATTCATAAACAAAGGACCAGCTTTGTTGGTATCAATATTTGTATTTGTATTTGTATTTAATATAAGTTTTATAGTATCCTTTAAGTTGATGTTTCTCAAATACTGCAATTTTGAGTTGTGTCGCTTTTCTTACCGGGGTGCGATATGTCTCTTGAATTAGAGCCCATTGCGGTGTTGAAGGAAACGAAACAGCAGATCATATTGCTACAAATGCCCTCGGTAATGTCTCCATCCGCCTATACCCCCTCCCTCTCATCTGAAAAGGTCCCTCAAACTAGTATCCAAAAACAGTTGTCACATCACCTTAGAGCTCACACGGTATTGCACGGGCCAAGACCCGTATCTGAAATATTTATTTCGAATGAATATTCATGGTAGTGACCTTTGCATATGTGGCATGGAAGCAGACCCGGAACACTATACTACCACCTGTTAGTGATGCGACATCGACAGCAAAACATAGATGGTCAAAATTAAAACATCGATGTTGATAAAACATCGCCCCCAAAACATCGATGTTTTTAAAATTCAGTGTATTTAAACTTTTTTCCCCAATTTCTTAAAACTGGTTTAAGCTTTGGTTTCCTAAGAAAGTGGAGCCGTTATCTAACAGCCGTGATACGTCATGATGCCGCGGGCATAACTAGACGGCCGTCTAAACAAGAATCCAAGGTGTCAACTTAGGCGGACAGAATACGTTGGAGAATGGGCAACACAGACGGCTGTCGTGGTTTATTTTATTCGAGAAACAAAACAAAGTGGTTTTTTATTCTCTAGTTCAAAGTTCCTAACTTCGGGATCGTTGAAGGTAGAGTGAAAATGTCAACAGATTTCAAATCAGCGTAAATTTTTACGCCAGATTGTTATCAAAAACAGTTTTAATATTCAATTATTTACCATTTGATTATTTAATTATGTATTAAATAATTAATTATTTATTCAAAGAAAATCTCATTTAAGGTATCGATCTGGTGTCAAATTTTCCGCAGATTTCGAATCCGTTGAAATTTTTATTCTGTGTTTAACGATCCCGATTTTACAAAAACGAATTATTCAATGGCAGTCAAAAATGTTTATTTATATTCCCTCTCTTGGCTCGAATCGCTTGGAGCAGGAAATGAAATCTGGCCGCTACAAGAGAAAAAACGTTCTCCAACTGTTTGAGACCGCTATGACGACAGTCATGGAAATGGCTGCTCCGATAATTTTCGTTACGCTCACAAACAACTCTCTCTAAGAAACCAACACCATGTGTTAGTATAAACAACGTTTTAGTGACGTCACCCACCGATACATCACGGCCGCTAGATCACGGCTACGCTTTCTTAGGAAACCGAAGCTTTAGCAACTAGTGATGCCACAGCGACAGCAAAACATCGATGTTCAAAAATAAAACATCGATGTTGATAATACATGGCCCCCAAACCATCGACGTTTTTAAAATTCCGTGTATTTAAACTTTTTTCTCCATTTTTTAAAACTGATTTAGCAACTAGTAATGCAACATCGGCTTCAAAAGATGTTTTATAAAAAAACATCGATGTTTTGAAAACATCGACAATGTCGCAGCCCTACTTTTCAGACGCTTCACCCTTGGCCACTTTGGTCTAAAAGTATGTTCAATTAGTTGATTATGAAAATTATGCTACTTGGAAATTTTTTTAATTTTTATAACGGCACTTTTTTATTCAGAAATAAAACATCGACAACGTAAAAATATCGACAAGTATAAACATCGATGATACAAAAACATAGTCTCCAATACATCGATGTTTTGAAAACATCGACATCGATGTCGCATTCCTACCACCTGTCCCATCACAACCCATCTGCACATCAAGGAAACAACAACACAGCACTATGACTCCTGGCAGTTCACATCCGACTTACAATTAGAAATCGTGCAATTGGTGGCGACCAAGCAGTTTGAACTGAAGTAATCAGTCTGAATTCAGTCGTCTTCTACGTGGAAAGTATTTCTTTACGTCTAACCTCTTTTCACTTAAATTCTCCACTGCTTTAATTGAGTACCTACCTTTTTTCACTCCAAAATAACGACTCTTTAATACAGTCTCGTTCCTCTAAAACCCGCATAGTAAAATTTTCTAAGAGCAACGCCTACTTGTGCATTTGATAACTCAAAAATTTCTGCTTTGCATTGCAAAAAAAGTTCTTCCTCGTCCACATCTAGTCTTTACACGTTCTGGAAATTTTTTAACCGTGAACCCTTTGTTAGGTCAGTATCCCATGATGGAGTTGAGTTGAGTGGTAACATTTTGTATTACTTGTAGCGTGGCTCTTAAAAAATTAAATGAGAACTGTTGTATTAAAACTAACTGACAAACGGTTGCGATGATATTTTGAGCAGTGGTTTAACTTCTTCGGACACAGGTTATGTGGGTTATTAGGTTTTGGAAATTGTTTTAAGCGATGTAGAAATAACTATTTTGTAAGTGTGTATAATTCCATAACAAACTCTTTCAAAGAATTGATTTGTGCAGAGATTTAAAGTATCCCGTTCTGTAACAAAATATAAACTTAATTTATTTCAATTTTTTTGCTTAAATATATTTAATTCAGGTGAGACAAAATTTTCATCCTTCATAATATAGTTACGTTTAGAACAGAATTTTTGTTTGAGGAAATATTTTATAATTTATTAGTTTTTGAGATAATGTTCTGTTTCCTCACAGCCAAATTTTACTTCTGTACCTGTAACATTTTCTGCTTTTCATATATTCGTTTCAGTTTTAAGATAAAACACATGAAGGGAAAATAGCCGTACGGTAATGACAGGTATAGAATTAGCAGAAAGAGGTTATAGAAAATACTAAAGAATATATCTCAAAAATCTTTTGTATTTGACCTATTCTGTCACATGGAATCGGGCATTGTTGCATGGAATGTCATATTTATTTTGGTTTTAGAGTAGTATTGATGAATATTTTACAAACTCTTTTTAATCAAATAATTTTTGTTCGGTGTAATTTTAGTAGTTTTTTAAAATATATTAACTAAACACTTCAACTAATATTTTAAAAACAAAAAAAATTTTGTTCAGTTTTAATATAGTGCAGTTTCAAAATGTATTAAAATAAATATTTAAAATAATCCTTAAAGCAAATAATTTTTGCTCAGTTTAATTTTAATGCAGTTGTAAAAAATATATTAAATAAATATTTAAAATGAAATTTTGCAAACAAATAATTTACGTTCAGTTCCAATTTTAGTTCTCTCTAAAATACAAAAAAAATTATTTTCAAATTATTATATTTTTCATTCCATAACTGCAGCTTACTCATTCAACCCTTTTCGAAACACGACTCTTGAAATACCATCAGAAATATGTTCGCTATTTCCATTGACAAAATATTCAACAGGCTGTCAAAAATATTCCGTCTTCCCCAAACCCCAAAAAATCTTCCGCATCGCATACGTGCCTTTACCACATCCTGTCCATTTGTCTCAGCAATCGACCACGACGTGCCTTCCATTACAATCCTCCTTCGGCGATAAATAGAGAAATGTGGCCAACCCGGCGGTCGCCAATCTGTGACCTGTTGACTGCGAAGCCCAGTTTGGGTTTTCGTCTCATTCAAATGCGTCACGCTCGTAAAAAAAAAAAAAAAAAACCTCGGCGTTGGCGATACGATTCAGTGATCGAGGGAGGGTGTGGGGAGAAACGTAACCGTGTGTGTGTGTGTGTGCAGTGTTTTGAATCCAGGCTTTCTTGTGTTAGGGAGAGGAGCATACGCTGTCAAGTCGGTGGTTCGTTCGGCCGGTCAATTTGTATGCGCTCGTGGTGAGTATGTTTTTCTGTTCAGTGTCGACGTTTTACTGTTGTGTATGTTTTGGTAAAAAATGTTAATAATTAATCTTCACTTTTGGGATGAGATTGTCAAGATATGGCAATATTGCTTGTCGTTCTTCACATTTTACTTGATAATCCTCGGCGTCAGGGTTGCAAGCAGGTTTCCAGCGAGGTAAATACCCTATGCTAGGAACGCAGGAGTAAAATTGGGGAATATTTTTCTCACATTTGAGAATATTACAAGGAAGAGCGTGATCTTGATGTTATTTTTTTTAATATTGAAGAATATTTTTTGACTTAATTATAATATTATAAATGAATACTTCTCTCCAAAAATATATTATATTGCAAAAGAAAATACTTCTCTTAATGTGAATATACTGCAAATATGAATACTTCTCTTTATATTATAATATTATAAAATAATACTTATCTTTATATTATAATATTATAAAATAATACTTCTCTTTATATTATAATATTATAAAATAATACTTCTCTTTTTATTATAATATTATAAAATAATACTTCTCTTAATTATAATATAAAAAACAACACTTCTCTCAATTTTATAATATAAAATAATACTTCTCTTAATTATAACATTATAAAAGAATTAGGTCTCTCTTTGTATTGTAAAAATTCTTTTAACTAAGATATTATAAAAAATTATTAATCTTGATTTTATAATATTATAAAAGAATACTTCATTTAATTATAATATTATGAAAGAATACTTCTCTTAATTATAATGTTATAAAATAATACTTCTCTTAATCATAATATTATAAAAAAAATACTTCTGTATTATATTATAAAATAACTTTCTCATCCATAGTAAAATAATACTTCCCTTAATTATGCTATTTATAAAAGAATAATTCTCGCTTAACTAAAATATCATAAAAAATATTCCTCTCTTAGTAATAATACTATAAAAAACAATTATCTTAATCATAATATTGTCCCTCAGAGATAATTAAAACTTCAATGGAAGAAAATGGGAAGATTTTTACTTACGCAACGGAGTGTAACAGAATCACTCGAAAAAAAGAATTACAATGCATATCATTAATGCAAGGTATTTGGATGATTATGATACCAAACCTAAAAATATATATTTTAATCAAAAATAAAGGTCAATGGCAGTTTTGTTGAAACTCCTTTTTCCCTTCTAACTGTTTGTCGTAAAATTTTATTGCTTGCACAGTTTGGCAAGTGGAAATTAGGAATGGGACATCGATGTCTATGTTTTCAAAACATCGATGTTTTATAAAAAAACATCGATGTATTTACTATCGATGATCGATGTTATGAAACATCGATGTCTATACTTGTCGATGTTTTTACATTTTCGATGTTTTATTTTTAAATGAAAAAAGTACCATTATAAAAATTAAAAAAGTAGCATAATTTTCATAATCAGGGAATTGAACATGCTTTTAGACTAAAGTGACCAAGGGTGAAGGGTCTGAAAAGTAGGGAAAGAAAGTCGATGTTTTCAAAACATCGATGTTTTAGAAAAACATTGTTGTATGTACCATCGATTTATTGGAGCCGATGTTTGTGAAACATCGATGTTTTAACATTGTCGATGTGTTTTATTTTTGAATGAATAAAGCACCATAGTGAAAATTAAGAAAAATAACCGTTCAACTAAGTATTTGTCAGTGATGACAGCATCTGTTCCATCAGAAAGAGTTTTTCCCTTAACTGGTGGGATAGTCAGTGAAAAAAGAAGTGGGGCCAAGGTGGAGAAAGTTAACAAACTTCATTTTTTGCAAACTGTGAATAACAAATATTGCAGCCTTTAATAATTATCAGCCCAAATAATTTTTTTTATTTACAGAAATAAAGATAAGTTTTTTGTGTATCCCCCAGTAAGTTGATAAGTATTTAATAACTCACCATCAATAATTATTGTCATGTACCTACCTAATTATACTTCTAATTAGTAGAATCTATGTCAAATTATTTGTAAATATTATTTTCTTTTATATTATTCAATTTGAAAATAAACGATTTGTTAATTGTTCGTATTATATTTTTTCACTTTGTTTTGACAGTTAAAAAAAAGTCTTACTTATAAATTAATATACACGGCAAATGACAAATTAAATCTCCTCCTCCCTCGACTAGCATTAATGTTTGAAGTTGCTAAACCAGTTTTAAGAAATGGGGGAAAAAAAGTCTTTGCATAATGGTGGAAATTTCCATCATAACATTGAATGCCCAAAAATTATATAAAAGAACAAGTTCACTTTAAGTTGATCGTGTCTGGATACCTTTTTAATATCCATTGCATAAAAAAAAACATAGCTGTCAAAAATAAGCAAGTGTCACTATCAGTAAAACGAGCTTGAAGTTGTCATACCGCTGTTTGTTGTAGTTGCAATAAACGTATGATTTCGTTTTTAATTTTGTTTTATTATATTTGAGTTTCTATTGCTAAAAAAGTGAAAATGAGTGGAAGAAAGGCTTGTAACATGTGTTTCTGTTATTTTTAGAGCAATTTCTGAAAAAGTTTGCGTTTAATTTGAGAAATACCACATGATACCATCCTATTGTTTCTTGCTAAATTTATACTATAAATATATACTAAGATTTTTTTAACCATTTTTCCTTTAATTTTGAACATGAATTATATCACCTTGATTTATTTCACCAATAAAGAAAAAATCATGCAAAGAAGGGTTAAATACACTGATATTTAAAAACATAGATGGTTTTTGGGCGATGTATTATAAACATCGATGTTTTAATTTTGAACATCGATGTTTTGCTATCGATGTCGCATCTTTAGTGGTAGTATTAAAGAAGTTTCTGCAATATAACTGTGATTTTGAGGGTAGATATATAATTTGTAAAGTTTTTTACAAAATATTTCATGTTTTGCAAATTTATTACTGATATAATTGAACCTTGTAAATAAGTTTTAATCATTCAAGTAACTTTATTTTATAGAGTATGCATAATATTCTGTAAATAATTTAAAAGTATGCTATAACCTCTAGAATGTGAAAGCTATAGAATGTTTCATCAAATAATTCTTGCAATATCAAATTTATAGAATATTATATCAAAGATAAACCGTCTTGAAATCAAAGAATTAGGATATTACAATACATCAAAGAGCATTTTGAAATTCGAGTTGAAGTCATATTGATGTGTACATGCTTAAAGCATGACAAAATTTTATTAAATAACTCTGAAAAATTGATCGTAAAATATATTTACGATTCTCCAATAAAAACTAACTTTATCTGGTGATAAAAATTTTATCACGAACAAAAAACGGTACTTTCGTTATGATAATAGCACCACTCTAGTTTGATCTATGTTAAGTTTAAACTAGTCACATGTGTTATTGTATTAACGTTAGAACTTTATTTTAACTTTCTTAATTAATTAATTTTATTTTCTTATTTCACGTGTCATTTGGAAAGACAAATATTCGAATTTAACAAAGAGACTCAATGGTCTTTCCTTTGGCAGGGAAAATATAGAATCTGGCATGTATGGCAAGAACTCACGTCTTGCTTTTAGAATTATAAATGCTTGCTGGGTGTTGAGCAATTTGGATAAAAATACATTTAAAATCCAAACACAAAATTCCAAATTCATGCCCTTATATGACTCGAGCAGTTATTGTAAGGAAACAAGTAGCTTGCATGTTTTGAAGGAGTTTCGGTTTAACACTTATTTTCCCAAAGCGGACGCTACCACCTCGAAATAATCTTGGCGTTATGCTGACCCCAAGGATAGTCAGGGGGAGCGTTAAAGAATAAGATTGGGCAGTAAAAATATGATAAAAAAAAATTGTGACCTAAAATGTTTTTTTATGAGAAATTAAATCGAATTTCAATCAAAAGAGGAATTAATTGAAATATCACTAAACGAGGAATTAAAATTGAAATTCGAAAACGGTTATCAAGAATTTGGGTTTCGAGAGCAGATATCTGCTTTTAATCCTCGATGGCAGGCTGGAACTAAAAACATTTTTGTATTGCATTTTCGTCATTCCATTTAGTTGTCTCGTCATCTGACCATGGTTCAGAATTACGAGGTGTTGTCTTCGGTTCTTTCCCTTCGGGATTTATCCTGAACCATAGTCAATAGCTCGTTGTATTGTTAAAGTGCGACTTTAATAACTATACTTGTTAACCGTGCCCTATTTAGTTCATCGTGGATTTAGTGCAGTAACAAGTCTTTTAACTAAAAATAGGAACCTTGTTATGTTAACCTTGTGCCGTAGACGAATTTTGAACCAAAAAGTGACAACTTCCTTCTTGGAGATACACTTCCTTCTCATTAGTGATTATTTTTAATTTTTCCGATATGATTTACATTAATTACTAATAATAATGAGCTATTCGGTGATAACGTTCAATCTTTTGTTACTTTATATAAAATAGTTACGATTTCAGTTCCACTTATGTTTATTATCAAATTCGCTTTTGAAATTCCAAACTTACGCACAGTTACTTAAATATTTCCATTAAATGAAATAAATATATTTGGAAAGGTACACTTGCAATTTTTTATTAGTTGAGACAGGGAAGTGTCCAAAAAAATTGTCTTTGAAACAAGGCGTTGAACCAAAAAGTTTGGGAAACTATGGTTTAACATTTTTTCATAAACATGTATTTGTAATCATGGCTTCAAAAGTTGAGAACAGTTCTCTCAATGTGTAAACTGAAACTCACTGAAAACAAATCTTTCCACGATTTAATGCTTTGATAAATAATTATCATATGGTATGTAAGTATTTAACGTCGCACAGGAGCCACACAACGGGCTATTGGCAACGATGTGGGACAAAGATATTTTCTGTTTCCAAATGTTAATAAAAAAATTTTCACCTTTGAACAAATTTGACGTAATTGCTCACAATCAAATGTTAAATGTTACATTGTTTCAATACGTGAAGGTGGAAAATAATTGTTTTGCCGCCCCTGAACTCGTATACAGTACAATGGCCATCACAGCACCACACAAGCGAGAACTTTTCACCGATCGTTCACTGCGTTAATTGTTGGCCTGCTTTCAAATCCAGTGTTATTTGGATAGTTTGCTGTCTTTTTCTTGTTCCACGCTCTCAAACGTAATTCTTTGTGTTTGGTCGCCACGCAACACTGACTCTGCTTGGATACTCGTAAACACAAGTCTTGTGCGAAGACACCAAGACTCTTCCATTTCTATCCATGCGTGCTAATCAGTCGTTTCCTGTACTAAGGATTTAAAGCGAAAAGTACTTTTCCTCCTTCCTGCAGCTTGAATTCGTTTGTTCGGACGATCGTTTGCGTTTTAGGATGGCATTTCATGTAACATTATTCTTTTTTTTTTCGTTCGGCGCGTCTCAGATTTATTTTATGCTGTCAAGAACAGAGTGAACGTTTCAGAATGCATTCTATAAACCAGTGCTCCCCAAGCTTTTTATCGCCGCGGACCGGATCAACGTTTGATAATTTTAACGGGGCCCGCTGATGGGGGTGGGGGACGTTGATTGTTTATATTTTAGATTGTTTTGATTTAATAATTTTAATTTAATTGTATTTAAACATGCCTTCAAAATAAAATACAGTTACACCAAAAAATGAATATAAAGTGATTTAACATTTTAACTCACTAGAACGCTAAATCAACTAGAACCCTCAGCTTGTTTCTTTGTAACGAGACGGTTTCATCTGAGGGTGATTGCAGACAGTGACATCCGAAGAGTGTTGCTTCTGTCCAGTTTATTCCGTTGTTTTGGTAGCTGTCACTGCAGAAAACCCCGCTTCACACAGATAGGTTGTCGGAAATGGCAATAGGGATTTAAGTGCCATGGTGGCAATCTCAGGACCGCCATGACTTTACCTCAGAACACCGGCAGAGTTGTTGTCTCGACGTAATTTTAAGGCCGCCTTCATTTGCAATCTCCAGCAGTTGATATTTATTTTTATTTATTTATTTTTATATAAATAGACTCAAGTTTTTCCCGAGCTCACTTTGTTCGTAATGGTGTCAAAATTCGTTGGAATTTTTTCATTAGGTTGAATTTATTAGGTTGATTATTTCTATTTAAATTGTGTTGGTATTCGCTTACCATTATATCTGTATCAAGGAGAAAGAAGGTAAGTCGAAATTTGGCAAAATTGAGAAAAGTACGTATGCTGGAGGATTTGTCTTATGCCCTTACACATTGTGCTGAAAAGTGTATAATCTAATGTGCATAAAAAAGATTAACAAAGAATCCAATCAAAATAAATAAAAACAAAAACTCGATTTACAGTTTTTAGACTTATTTAATTATTCCTCTTGACTACAGATATAATGTTTGCGGTCCTTTGAAATTAATCCGACGATTCTTTTTTAAGAAACCATTTCTAAATATCTTTAAAATCCTTTGAAAGAAATTAAAAACTCTTTAAACTGAGGTATTGCTTAAAATTCTAATTAAAGAACTATACACCACCTTCAATGTGCATTTTTGAAATGAAATTAAACTGTCGATGTTTAAGCATCATGAAAAAAATTTTTACAACACTAAACTGTTTATATCATAGTTTGTAAGACTAATTTCTATTATTGAATTTGATTTGTTAGAAAACAAAACTTTCTTGTTAGCAACCCCCTACATATTTTAGAATAACACACACACACTTTATCGCGAGTATTTTTTTTCTGCGATTTCGTCAATCTGTTTATTTCAGCGCTTGCTCATAGATTTTTTGGTCAAGGATTTAAATTATTAATATTAATTTTAATTTTCTAGTTATCGTGTCAATCTTATGTCAAAATTTGTATAGTGAAATTTAATTAAAGCCTTTTAGTGTGCAATTTAATTAAACCATCGGAAGCTTTGAAACTAATTTATGGCAATGATTACAACTCTAATCTTACGGCTTAACAGCTGTAACATAATTAAGAAAGACGCAAATGACTGTTATAAATTAGTTACGGATCACTTGTTACAGATCAACGGTATTTTTTCCAGGATTAACCTCTATCCAAATGTAGAAAAAATTCTCAAAGATGACCACCTTTTGTTCCATTAAAAAAACGGACTCTCAAATTTGATGTCCTTATGTAGGTATCTGGTGTAGGAGGCATGGAAATATACCAATATAGATAACATGAGGCAGAATGGCAATTAAAACGTAATTAACAAAACGTATCAAATTACAATGCATTATAAAACTGTAATATATGATATGGATCTATTAGATTTTAATTGGTATCCGAGCCATTGTTCAAATGATGAGTTTGTCATGCACCATCTGAATTAAACTATCTAATTACTACAATCGCACGAACATTTTGAAACATCGATGTTCAAATAAGTATTAAACATTTTGCCAAAGGCGGATGTGTGCAAACGATAGACAGTTGAAAGAAAACCAAAAGAGTTCCAGGTTCAAAAACGAGATTAGACTTTGATGGGCAAACGATATTTTAGATACCTATTTTTCAATAAAATTTATACATTTTATGATATTTTTAGAATTGGCATCGTAGAACTTTAAAGGTGCATCTTGTAAATAAATCCTAAGACATCAAAGTATGTTAGTAATGCTATATACCAGTGATTATTATTTATTGTAGTGTAGGAATTTGGAGAGTGGGGTGCTAGCTCAGGTGTTGACCTCTTCATCTGACTGTGGATCAAAATTATGAGGCGTCCTTGAATATTCCTTTCAAGATCCCTTTGGGATTGATAGTGGACCATCACCAATAGTCCTTCGTGATGCTCCAGTTCGATGTTGGATAACTACCGATCTATCTATCAATATTTCCAGTAATTGAACTGTAGGACAAGCAATTTGAACGGGGTTCCCACGGTTCAGGGAAAACCTGGAATTGTCAGATAATTTAATTTTGTCCAAAATAAATGAGGGAAAATTACGAATTTTCGTCTAAAACCTGAAAAATCACCTCAATGACCTGGAAATCATGCCTAAGACGCTTTGGGGAAAAGTAGCCAATGAGATTCGTATAAAGTTTCATATCACTTAATTTTATGAATTGAATTTTTCAACCGATTTTAAAAGAACAGCTAATATTTAACATGCAAAGAATTTTGTTTTGTCCACTGGCTTAAATTGAATAATTTAATGCGTATGATGCATTAAATCACAAATTGACTCAAATCAAATATGTTGGATTATTTGAATAAGTTATTTTAACGCAAAATTACTTGTGCTTTGTGTAATAATTTTAACTGTGCATAGTTCTTAAATTGGTTTTTATTATTGGCTATTGAATGGCTAAATTATTTTTTGCATTTTCACCTTTAAAATGTCGTGAATTGCTTAAGTATGGCCTGGAATTTTGTAAGAATTTGCGTCTGAAAAACCTGGAAAAGTCAGGGAATTTTATATTTGAAATAGAGTGGGAACTCTGTTTGAATGTCAGTTTTCCTGGCCAATATTCTTCGGATAGTTGCGCTGTGAAAGATGAAACAAAATGGCGTAGTGTCCATTGAATATCAGAAGTGTACTGTACCTTAGTAAAACATTAAGAATAAGTGGTAAAAATATAAAAAATTTATTAAACCTGAATCGAAAACGATAAATTTTTAACGTACGTTTGAGTGAGACACGTCAGTATCTATTTTAACTTCCTTGATTTTCATTCAAAAAAGGCAATCAGGACTATTTTAATCAAACTACCTACCAACTTTGGAGGACGATATAAATCGTCAAAACCATTTGGAGGATTGAAAGTAATTCATTTCACTTTCCAAAAGGAAAGCGAAAGGTATGAAGGAGACGGTTCCTTTTTTAGTGTGGATCGTTGACCGTTCGAGAACTTTATAGCATCCGGTCAACACTGCATCTACCTTACCTCAAGGTCATTACAGCCTCCACACAAAAATAGGTGTGTTCTCATTACTGACGAAACAATCCAGGTCGGTGGGATTGCATGAGAGTAAAAGCGAATGAAATTCTTCCTCTGCGTCGAAAGATTTTTTTTTCAAATCACGCTATTCGGAATATCACCACACATTTTCATGCCTTCTACTTTACTTGGTAGAGAATACCACTTGTTTCGGTGCCTCTCTAATTCGGTGAAAAAAAATAAACAAGATGTATAGTAATTTGTTTTTATTTTATGGGATTATTGGTAAGTTTGAGGTAAAGAAAAATATATTCATTTTCAAATATGATGTTAATTCTCCTGGTGGTTTATCTTTGTGTCGAAAACTGCACTGTAGTGGTCAGAGTGGAGCAAAAATATGATCCAAACTGTCACCTGTTCTGGGCAAGGAAAATAATTTTTATCCTATATGGATCTTCATTCCATTGGTGACCCATGCCTCTCCGACTAACCTAAGGTTTATAGTCTCACTAGTCACTGCGTGGCTAGCCCGGCGTTGCCCGTGGTGTTGGTTTGCGAAGGGCAACGCCGAGATGTAAGATATTATTAATCTGGTGTAACATTTTCCGCAGACTTCAAATCCGTTGAAATTTTCAATCTATCTTTACCGATTCCGATTTTACGAAAACGAGCTTAACAATTAATTTTTTTGCTCTCATTCGCTCAAATGGAATAGGGCAGGAAATGTTATATGTTTCTTTCTTTTTTTTTTTAATGCGAAGGGCAGAAGATGCAATCTGTTTATTTTTGGAAAGAGAAAGTTCACGGTGACGTCATAATGTGAAAATATAAGATCTATTCAATTTAAAAATTATTTATTTAAAGAAAATCCTATTTTTAGAGATCGATTTAAAGTGAAATTTTCCGCAGATTTCAAATCCGTTGACATTTTTACTCTATCTTTAACGGTCCAGGAGATAGAAAAAAGAACCAAGTAACTCCATTTAAAAGATTATTTGTTTTTATCGTCTGACTGGAAAATCATTCCTCCGCAAAAATCAAAACAGAAACGAAAAAAAATAAATTTAGAATATGATCTTTTTTATCAACACCTCCTATAGCAGGTGTTGCTTCTATGTTGTTGCATTCAGTTATGATTAAATTTCATTAAATTCATTTAAAATGTTCTAGATTGAATTTTAAAATTCGCCTCGACCGTAAAATTGCAAAAAATTCGGACTACCTGTGTGCCAAATCCCATTGCTGTAAGTGCCATAGTTTCGTCAGGACTTTGATCACAAGAAACAAACACTTCCTTTTATAATATTAGAGATATGGAATAATATTAGAGATAGTTTCGTCTTTAAAAAAATTAGCCATATTTTGGTGTATGAGATGTACTATCGAAACACTTGGATGGTTAAAGATAATAAAATAAGTCGTAAATTAAAATATACTCTGCAAAATAATTTTTATTAACCCTCAAATTTTAGAACATCAAAAGTCTCATATAACTGTTCACCAAAATAAACGAAATGTGCTATCAATATAAAATTTCCTGTAATGATTGAATTTCAAGCCCTGTGTAGAATTTATCGTTTGATTTATATACATATTCAAAAAAAAAATTTTCTTTTAAGTTTAATAAAAAAGTTATTTTTTACTCAAAAATAAAAATTCCAGTGAATGCTTGAACTGAGGGAAATGTTTTATGAACGTGTGGACTGAATTTTTAGTTGCCTTTTAAATGCATTAGGAAAAAAACAAGCCACCGAATCAAAATGACTTCGAGTTACTTTTAAGTAATGATATAAATGTATGCATTAAAAAAAGGGAGTATCATAGTTTTCTCTTTAAAGGCAATTTTTTTCTCATTTCGAAAGAAGCTCCTTCAATAGAAAAGATTAATTATATCCTCTAATGACCTGTTGATTTTTTTCAAGATCAGACCCTACTGACCTAAATTGTTCGATGTGATATATCGTTTTGCTACCCCGCGTACCACGCGCGGTGTTATTTGAACTTCTGTCGCTTGAGCGCGGCGCAAGGAGGAAAAGAATCATTGTGCGTTTTGTGTGGCATCACTGAACCTGCCTTTGTCGGAGATAAAACCCATCCACTTCGCTGACCGCACATTTGTTTTTGATTTCATTCTTCATCTCGAAGTATCGTTTGGAGAATTATTTCGAGGCGTGGCAGCAGCTAGCATGTTTATTAAATAAACGATCGTTCATTTATAGCGTGGAACGACGAAGTAGGACGTGCGGTATTTTGGAATGGTCTTCATGGTCTGGTTCGAGTTATTCGGTTTCTCGAGTTCCTTTGGAAGAGTTGAGGTGTAGGCCGCCTTTTCTTGTCCTCTGAGTTTACGACTCGAGGGCTGTTGACCCTATCGTTTTTCCGGATCGGTGGTTTCTCGACGTTGTTTTGATGTGTGTGTGTGTGTGTATGTGTGCGTTGAGGAATTTTTTAAAGTCTGTTGGAATTGAATATTCGAATGGAATTTTCGAGATGAAATAGTTGGGAGCGAAAGAATTCGAATGAAGTTCTTCGTTCAGTAGTCTGGAGCAGAAAAATTCTAATTAAGTTCCTTATCCTCGGAAAAGATAGTTCTAGACCAGGGGCGGCGAACCTTTTTAAGAAATTGGTCAAATTTTGTTCCTTATTTTTTTAGTACTACCTCGTGGGTCACTTGGAAAGGGGGAAGCGAGCATGGTAAAAAACTACTTTTTTTGGTTCTCAATTTTTTAATCCTTTAAAAGTTAACGAATCTTTTTTGTTTTACAACTTTTACTTTTGCAAGTGAAGAGCAAAAAATCGATATAAAAGGGGACAAATCATGCTCAGCCCCCTGCACTGAGTTTTCAACGAACAAGGAAAAGAAAACTATATATATATAAATATATATATATATATATATATATATAAATATATATATATATATATATATATATATATATATATATATATATATATATATATATATATATATATATATATATATATATATATATATATATATATATATATATATATATATATATATATATATATATAGAGAGAGAGAGAGAGAGAGAGAGAGAGATAATATAGTTACAGGTATGATGTGTATGTACATTAAAGTTTAAAGTATATTTTTAATGAGAAATCTATTGTTGTTTTTTGTCAGATAATTTCTTAAAATTAGGTTCATATTCAGTATTTATTAGTTTGATGCATTTTGCAGTCAATTTATTTCCGATTTTATTTCTATTGGTAAACTTTACAAAATTCATCGAAGAAAACAATTTTTGACATGAATATGTGGATCCAAACATCGTTAACAGAGCATTAACAAGTTTCTTCATTGATATAAAATTATTTGGTAAAGAATCTCATACGTTTAATATTTTAAATTTTTGGTGTGGGATCATTATAATTTGCAATAATTTCAGACATTTTCCCTTCTACTTCGGAAATCAAATTATCAAATTTATTTTTCCAAACTATGCTGTTTTGATATTCAACTAATTCCATTTCTAAATCATGGATTCCTAGCCACTTAAATTCGTTTAACTCTAGTGTTTCGAATTTCCTTTTGTATGGATATAAAATAAAGTGAAATGTATTTTACATACTTTTAAATTGATTAAATCTCTCCTCAAAGGCTTGTTGATTTCCTGCATAATCATTAAATAGTTTTAGATTGAATTTTATTGAAAGTCAAGCGTATTTTCCATTGTTATTGTTTTGAAAATGTTTTTGTAATTGAGGAAAATATTTGACGATTTTCATTTTCAAATTCCTAGTAAAGATGTACATGATGATAAGTCTGTAAAATTCAACGCGTGGGTCATTTAAAAAGCCTGAGTGGGTCAGTGTCTGACCCGCGGGTCATACGTTCGCCATCCCAGTTCTAGACCATAATTTGGTTTTTATGTAAAATTTCAAAATGGCGTGTTGTTTTGTTGTTTGAAAAATTGACTGACGTACTGGGTTTCAATTATCATCAACGTGAAATAAATTCTATCTGACTGAATATTCTTTTGAAAATACTTCGACTTTAAATACCAAGACTTTTTTTTACTCAATAACCTTTTTGTATCGCTTTCAAACTTTTTTTTCGTTCTTTTTTTTTTTCGTTTAGAAAACTGATTACGACAAAGTTATACCTCCAATTGAAAACAATTAGAGGTATTTTTTTTGTCAAGCTAAGTGATAGAGGTTGGCAATATTATAGTCCATAAAATTGCCAGAGCGTAGGAAGAAACCGATTCTCCAAAATGTTCATGAAGGCGTCGGCGCTTAGTTGACCAGGAACAACATGCAAAGGGTCCCAGGCCATACCACGAAAAACACCCCCGAACAGGTAGTCGGATTTTATGCAAATCCGCTGGCGTCCGGTCCATTATGGTAGGGTAGTGTACATTTAACCCCGAGTAAAAATGACCGTGTCTCGTGATACGTTAGATTCCGAGAACAATAATTGACGTGTACAATTCGAAGGTTAAACTGTTCATCATGACTATGATTTCTTGAAAGGAGAGGAAGCAGCAGTACAAACGAACAAAGAGATCCATTATCCTGAAATTGTGAAAGAGGCTAATAATAATATATGCTCTGTCTTAGTAAAGCAATTGCTAAAGTCTGTTCACGTTCAAGTACCGCAGATTTCAATGATGACTAAGCGATGTCTTATTTTCCTCTTTAATCACTCTGACTCATTACGACTCAGTCGTAATTTGGGACTGCAAGTCATTTGACGAACTCATTTTGGAAAATTTTAGATACAAATACTTAACAGATGGATAGCTGAATGAACTGGAGCAACAGAACGGGCTGTTGGAAACCGTTCGGGATCAATTCCGAATGGAAAGATCCGAGTAGAACACTTCGTAATTTTTAATTATGGTCAGACGATGAGGCAACACCTGAAATGACACTCCAGTCTTCAAAATTCCACGCCACCCCAACGTAAAGACATTTGAGGCCACGATGGATTTAACGTTCACCATTCCCCAGTCTTTGGTTTGATCGAGTTTTGAATTCGCAACCCTCCGGTTGCTAATCCGCTGATCTTCCAACTGGAGCTGCTCCAAAAAAGACCGAGAAAGAAATTGGCCATTGAATATCGAGTTCGTTAATTGCCAAAGATACGGCATCAAACTACATAATTTTCAGCATTTTACGGAAAATTTCATCAGAGAACTGTAAATTCTTATGACAGAAAAACTGGGTTTTTTTTTAATACAAAGTGCTTCAAAATGTTATTCAAACGGCCGTTATTACCATTTGCATGATGCCGAAGATTCCATTTAACAACTTAAACTTGTTTTCATCATGAAAATAAACAGAGCACGTGCAATTTTAATTAAAAAACAAACGCTCGTCAACCCCCGGAGGATTGCTTTGCAATCCTCATTGGTTATCGCTTCGCTCGCATCAATGAAAACACGTGTCCTAGCAGAAGGGATTGTTTACAAAATATGATATTCCCAAATTTTTTTTTTTCAAATGTCAGAACTCGTACAATTTGGAATGCAAATAAAAATTTTGAGCAAATTTTGACTCGAAATGTGAGCGCTGCTTTGGAAATCGAATACCTAGCATGTTGTTTGTATGTACATTTCCTCAGTACTCGAGCCACCCATACAATTTTTCATTGAGTTTGTTGTCGAAAGTTGAAGTACAGGCGTCTTGTTGAACTATAATTGTTGGCCCTGAAAATGGCCGTTTTTTTTAAATGGCCCTAAAAAGAGCCCTCGTTTTTGACACTTTGAAAGAAAGTATTGCAATCAACCTTAATTATTCATTTTTTTCAATAAAATTTCATACGATAACTCAATTAATTCAATTGAGGCGCGAGGTTTCGTGGTAAATAAACTATCGTACAGTGTTGCCAAAACGCGATAACAAATAATGTCTTTTTTGCGTGCCACGTTGAAACAAATTCATCTTTCGCTGCGAAAGATTCCAAAATTTGCCCATTCTGGGTTGCGATTTATCAACCTCCTGGTGGTTATCTCTACGAGGTATCTCATCATCAGCAAAATTGACCACAACGTGATGGACGATTTTCAATGCAGAGATAAGCCTTCTCATGAATATCATAAATAAGACACCCCTGGTACAAACATGGGTTTATTTACAACTTTTCGAAAGTCAACTATTTCCATGTTTCTATCACACAAGTAACTCGCCATGCAGATGTCCAGGTATAATTATTTTGGGTTCAGGCGAATAGCATTATAAAACCAACCATAGATTACATATGAGGTCAATTTTCCGTGCGGAGATAAGCCTTCTCATGAATATCACAAATAAGACAACCCAGGTACAAACATGGGTTAATGTACAACTTTTCGAAAGTCAATTATTTCCATGTTTCTATCACACAAGTAACTCGCCATGCAGATGTCCAGGTATAATTATTTTGGGTTCAGGCGAATAGCTTGTAAAACCAACCATAGATTACATATGAGGTCAATTTTCCGTGCAGAGATAAGCCTTCTCATGAATATCATAAGTAAAAGCGAATAAACTTTCATTTTTTTCTTCATAAAAACAGGCAATTTAGGGATATTTTTTGCCTCCAGGCTCCAATAATCGTACCCCAAAGAAGAAAAGGCAGAGCCGTTCTTTAAGGTTCGCTGGTTAGTGTATCGTGACTATTTGATACGCGTGGATGCTTGTTCCTATTTCTCCTTCATGTAATTTGAAGAGGAAAACGCCGAAAAACAATTGCTTTCGTTAGGGTAATGATGGACGATGTACCAGATGGATGCGTACAGAAAAAAAATGGACGTATCTGGCAGCCTGTTGGGGAATTTCGTTTATTTGTCGTCTTGAATGCTCGGTGAGGAGATAATAATATTACTTGGTGTGGTGGAGTCCGTCTATTTGTGAATTGTGCGGACAGATAGAGTTGCCAAGTACATGTAAGTATAAAAATATCAATTGTTGAAAATTATTATTTTACATAAGGGGAGATTATTGCATAATCACTAGGGCAACTTTCTGCAACAAATGCAACTTTTTTTCATACATTCTACGCTTTATGTAAAGTTCTAAAAACAAAATTCCTCCTATATGGGGTGTATTGTAAGTGAGTTATAACAGAACATAAATGCAAATTTAAATATAAATGCAACTTTTTGCCATAATTACAACTTTTTGCATAATTGCAACTTTTTACAATTTAGCTTAAAATTAATTAATATGAAATTACTATTTCATTTTCGCCCTCTGAATCAATCACGTGTCTGATCTTGCGAACGCCGAAGTATTGCGGATCCAACAAGAAGTTCATGGAAAGAAGGTATTCGTCCTAACAGACGACAGTGAAATAAATAGCAAGTACTTTAACACATTGGTTGGCACTCATGATAATCCAGAGCAAACTTGCGTAATCAACTGCAGAGTTTGCGAGGTGAGTTTTGATCATCAATATGTTGTTTCTTTGTAGATGACGTTTTAAAATCTCTGAATGTTGAGCGAAAGGATTTTGCTCTTCTGCTATCCGATACAGCACATTATATATGACTTTGGCTGGAATCACACTCAAGGTGCTTTATCCGCGATTGCTCCAAGTTACTTGAGTGGTACACTTGTTTCACAACTGCAGAAAAAGTCCGATGCAACATCAGTCTCTGTTGAGAGCAGTTTTTCACTATTAAAGAAATTACTGACCAAGGATAGGCCATTCAATGACATCCACCTTCTTCTGTATTTAATAATGTACAAATAGATTTTGAATTTTGTCATTTTTTACTAATAAGTTATTTTAGATTTTGATGTATCAAAAATAAATGCAACTTTTTTTCGTAAATACAACTTTGGGGAATGATAAATGCAGCTTTTCCCATTTTTATTGGAACAAAAAAGTTGCCCTAATAATCACATAGAACCATTGACCTTCTAATGAAACAGCTGAATCCAATCCAATGAAACATAAAGAATATAACCTCATTGGTAATTTATGGTATGATGGATCACGCGATTATAAGATCGCTGGTCAGAAGACCTCAGAAGTGTAGGTCATGTGTTTTTGGAATTGGTTTCTTAGGTAGGCAGTCGTAATGGATCAACACAACGGACGATTGCGGACGGTTTGGGATAAAATCATGAGCGGAGCTCCGAGGATCATGAAATTGTGAACCACTGTCAGATAACGAAGTAAACACATGAGTTAGAGCCCCCTCTCCAAACTTCCACACTACGCCAACGTGAGGACATTTGATGCCACGACAGATTCAACGTTCACCAACCCCCGTGTACACGACAGTCTTTGGTTGGGCCGAGTTTTGAACTCACTGGCCTGTAGTTACTAATCTGTCGCTCTTCGAACTTGGCTAACTGGGAACTATTACTTTATGTCCAGGGAGATTATTGCGAGCTCGGATACAGCGATATAACGACTTTTTTTCTGTCCCATTGGAACTGCAATATTAAATAGTGTTAAAAAGATCGCATATGGCTAAGTATTGGAGCGTGAAAATCAGATACTGCGAAGTTTTGGGTTCTGGCAAGGAACCAAAAACCCTCTTCCTCCCCTCCCCCCAATTGTTGACGACAATTGCCAAATTTTACATGATTTCTGGCGTTTGATTCAATCGAAAACCATCCAAAACTGCTGGAAACATGCAGGATTTTTAGGGGGACTTGGAGACTCAGCTTTCATTTCTGAGCCTGATCCTGAGAAAAGTTCCCTGTGGAAAAATTTACAGGAAAAAAGAATCTTGGATGGTGATGTTACTTTTGCTGATTATGTTGATAGCGATTACAGTGTAGAAATCGAAGCACAACAAACAGACGATGACATCATTGCAGCAGTGTTACAAAATACTTCTGATGATTCCGAAGAGGAAGACATTGAAATCGAAGTAAATAGACAATTAGAGACATCAAAATCTGCCTGTAGACAGTCTTCAAAAATTGCGTGCGTTCTTTGAATCGCATAATATTGACTGCCGTGATAATTTTAGTGCACTGGAAAAAGAATTATGCAACTGCATTGTAAATTCAACTGTTCAAAAGAAAGTTACAGACTTTTTCCCTCTTATGAAATAAAGTTTTAGCCTTCGCGTGAAAATTGTTTTGCTTTAGAACATGCGAGTAAATCTATTTTTATTATATCTGATATAACGAATAATTTTCAGTGTTTGGTGCGACTTCGCTATATGTGAGCTCGACTGTATTACATAAATACATCGCCCTTCCAATGTAAAATAAGAATATGAGTAGAGTTGGTAACATAATATCTCATCGCGTTGGCTTGGAAATAGACGTAGTCTTAAATCAGCTACATTAGGATTCGTACTTTCTTCCTATACCACATGACAGATCTTTAAACCGGAAGAAATAACATCTCACATGTCCCATTCGGACCGCTGTTGTCCGGATGTAAGATTAACTGACCAGCAACCAGAGGGTTAGTAGTTAGAACACATCCAAAGACACGTACGTGTCACTTCAGTAGAAGACGTGTAAACTTCAAATGTGGCTGGTGCACTTTAAATCTGTCTTGGCCTCAAATGTCCTCATGCTGACGTGGTGTGGAGGGTTGGAGAGTGAGGTGCCAGCTCAGGTGTTGACCTCTTCATCTGACCGTGGCTCAAAATGACGTGATGTTGTCCTGGGATCTTTCCCTTCGGGAGGTTGATCCCTGTCCGTCGCCGATAACTTTGTGTTGCTGCAGTGCGAAGTTAATTACAATAACTACCTTCCCATGCCCATTATTTTGCCGACCAACCGGTATAGTGGTTAAAGTGTTAGCTTCTAGATAGGAAGGTTCCTGGTTCGAATCCGGGTCCGGGCATGGATGTTTGTAAGCGTATGGTGTAGAGGCGGCTGGTGCACCTTAAATCTGTCGTGGCCGAAAGTCCTCACGTTGGGTTGGTGTGGAAGTGTGGAGAGTGGGGTGCAAGCTCAGGTGTTGCTTCGTCATCTGACCGTGGTTCAAAATTACGAGGCGTTGTCCTCGGATCTTTCCCTTAAGGGATTGATCCCGGACCGTCGTCAATAGCCCGTTGTGTTGCTTTAGTACGACGTTAACTGAAATTACCATTACCTATGACCATTAATTTCCTTGAAAGGTAGATACATCAACGATGTTTTATTATTTGTTGCAAGATCTCTCTTTAAAGTTCTACGATGCAATTGCCAAACAAAATTATTATTTTTTATTAAAAAAATAGTTACAGAACGGAAATGATCAATATTTCTATCAATTTTTTTCTTATGGGGGTTTTGAAAAACCTGGTACTACTTTTGTTTTTCTTTTGACTATTTGTCATTCGCACAGTTTCATATATGCATGCTAGAAAGCAGAAATGCACAAATTTGTTACTATCAAGAGCCACATAGATTCACTGTGACCTATGGGAGAGAAGCCAAAAAAACATGAAAGTGATCTATCGCATATTGTTTATACTTATCATATATTGTTACAAAGAAAGGTGATAAAAATTAAATAAAGAAGGCCATGAATAGCATTAAAATGATTATACATACTATTTTTTTTTGACAATTTATTTAACTTTTATCGTTGCATTGATAAAGAAAATTGTGAATCGCTGCTAGATAATGCATTAAAGTGCGCTGGTCACTTTGAGATTACATAAAAAAATTTGAATAAATTTTTACATTTATGAATATTAACAAAACGAAAAATAGAAACCACTTGACAGCTGAAAATTCAGAACCTATTTTAAGCTTGGCTACTACAAACATTGAACTAAATATTAAAATAGTTCTCAAATCAATGAAATGCCACGTATCAAATTAAAGTTAAATAAATTGTAAACAAAAACATTAAAAGCAGTTTGATGTTATTCTATATTTTGTAGACAGATTACAATATGGCAATGTTTTAATCATCATAATGAGACAGCTGTAGTAGAAATTAGCTTTTCGTGTCTACTAAAAATTATTAGTTAAAAAATTTCTGCAAAAGCCAACGATAGGAATAAAAAGGTTAGACCACCAATGTAGCTGTTTTTCAACAAAATGCTATAAATTTCTATCCTTTGTTACCAGTTTTTCCGGACTTATTTTAGGCTTTATTTGTCTTTTGTAAACTTTTACACAATTTTTATGATATTTTGTTATTATTTATGACTTGTTTTACTTCGTTACTAGGCCTAATGTTTTTTAAACATTTTCATTCGTAATAGAACGAAGATACTATTCATATACTTCCCAACTGTTATGTATATATTCTAGGATAATAAGTTTTATATTTGTAAATTGAATTCCGAACTGACCACGAAATAGGTTTCATGTAGCTTTAATGATTTATTAAAAGCAAGTTGTGAAGCAAATATATTCAGCGGGTTGAAAATGAGTTTATTTTTATTTTTGAAGAACTTCACAACAGCTCTTCTTCACCAAATTTCGATTAAACATTTCGTGACCTTGGCTTTTGCAAGCCGAGCCGCCATCCTTTCAGCAACTAATTCGCCACCTTTTTGCAACCCTTCTAAAGGAAGTATTAGCGCTGGCGGTAGACGCAATATTGGCTTTTGTTTTCATTCATCAAAAATGATTGTTATGCTGGCCCAGTTTGTATCTCCCACTCAAACCCCAAGCGAGTGGGATTGGGCTGAAAATGAAAGGGTAAAAGATAATAATTGGAAAGTATGACTAGTTCAGTGGAGGCCAGGATGCAGACGTGTTGAGACAAGGGCCATGTAAATTCCCTGAGACTCATTGGAGGGCCTACTTAAAACCCATGAAAGTTGTCCATCATATATCTCTAATATTATAAAAGGAAATGTTTGTTTGTCTTTTTGGGGCCGAAAAATCCTGACGATTCTATGGCACTTACAGCAATGAGATTTGGCACACAGGTAGTCCGAATTATTTGCAATGTTTGGGTCGCGGCGAATTTTAAAATTCAATCCAGAAGATTTTTAAATGAATTTAATAGTTTTATTCTCCATCGCTTTTTCAAACGCGGAGAACTTTTTCTACCCGTGTGACCTTGCAGTCAGGTTTTGGAATCATGTTAAGTTTTTTTCAACCGCAGAACGCGGAGAAATTTTTTTTTTTCATTTCCGCTTTGATTTTGCGCGGACGAATAAATTTCTAGCAAGACGATAATTATTTATATTTATCGTATATTGTTACTAAGAAAATACAAAAAGTAAATAAATAATTTAATAATTAATTCGATGCGTTACATTGGTTTAACATTTTCCTTAACACAGTAGAACTCCAATTATCCAGATCTATCGGGACCAGACCCCATCTGGATTATCAAATATCCGGATAATTGAAAAATTCACGAAAAAAGGGTTATTTCTTAGAAAAAAACGAATTTTGCTTTAGTTTTGTAATTTAATGACTGTGAAAACAATTTTGTTTAAATTTTGTTCTTGCATACTGTATTGAAATGTATCATTGCTCGAACACATCGGTCGAAGTTAGTTGTTTCGCTGTCTTTACTCGATCCCGTTCAACCAAGTCTCGCGTGCGCTTGACATTGAGGAGCTGTAAATGGTCGCACTCTGGCTGCCGCTGTATCCTTTATAGCACTGTGTCAAGGCACCCAAACGGCTTACTAGCAACATCGTCATCAAGCATCATCTTACAAGCAATGTCGTTATCTTCCGGGTCATCGATGAGTTCTTCTTTCACACCTTGAATGAGTTTATCATCACTGAGAATTTGCAATCTAGGGTCCGAATGATCACACATCAGCCACTCACCTACGTCCTCTGCTATGCACTTGGAACATCCAGGAATTGTCACTACGATGTTTCTTATGTACTAAACTGACACTTCTTCCTCTTCTAACACTCACCGACAAGAAACTTCTAAAATATGGATTTTGCTGATTTCTTTTATTTTATCACATCGATCCGCATAATTGACGATCTGGATAATTGCGATCCGGATAACTGGAGTTTGGATAATCGGAGCTCTACTGTATTTGGTTGGATTTTTGTAGTAGCCAAGAGCAAAATTGACTCTTAATTTTCATTAGTCAAGCGGTTCCCGTTTTTCGATTTGTTAATATTCATGGCTGAAAAGGTTTGTTCCCATACATATTTTGACTCCAAGAGACTGCATTTTGATTCATACATCTAGCAACGATTTACAATTGCTTTTTATCTCGACACAACGATAGAAGTATAATAAATTAGGCTTTCATTGTTTTGCACGTCTTTGAGTTCAAGCTACACTGATTCGGGTGGATTTTCAGACAAAATGTCAAAAGGGGTAGCTAAATAAATTCGGTAAGGGTTTTATTTTTCGAAAAGTAGAAAAACGATCCTTGAAGGATGATATCAATTTATCAATCGTATCAATAGTGCTGAAGTTTTGCATTGAACTTAAAAATTGCCTATAGGGTGGCTTGTGAGTATTAAAATAACACATGGTGAGGTGGGCCGCCAATAAAACAAAGGAGAATCGCATGCGTCCCGCGGGCCGCAGTCTGTCTGCATCCCTGGAGTTGCCATTTGCGTTTCTAAATCGGAGAAAACAGTTAATGTCTTGAATTGTATAGGTATAACTGCGGAATAAGTATTTTAGAACTTTTATCATCCAGAAAAGTTTTAGTTATAATCAATCTGTGTTTCTTATAACAGAGTCTGAGAATAAGAAAAATCCTGAAGTGTTTGAGAGGGGACGTGAAATATAAGTCGATTGAGCTTTGCTATTAGTTGGTTTGTTCTTTTAAATAGCACATATTTGGTCTAATTGCGCTAAAGATAAGATAGACGCCAAATGGTACATCTTCAGTCTACGTCTATTAGTAGTGGCAACGGCCTTGGGAATATTTTTTTTGGCGCACTTCTAAAGTCGACAAGGAAAGAATTATTTAAAATGAACTAATCAAATCAAACGACAGTTTCACGGATTTTGAAAGAACTTTCTAGAATATTCAAAATGAAAATTTAAACTTTCCGCTTGCCGAAGTTGCCATAAAAACCGAAATAAACGTAATACAAATGGATTGCCTTAACCTGCCATAACTCCCTATTAAAAGTGCACCAAAAAAGCGTTCGTAGCCACCGCTATAAACGTAGACAGAAGCTGTACCATACATCCCCAAGGAAATTTTACCCACACAACAAACCTGCGTCGCCTACAACTCGCAGGTTGCTAGCACACTGGGCATATACAATATGCAGAATCTGATTTGATTTTTCGCCATTCTGATGATGTTTGGCTATAGTTTTGAAGAAAAAAAAGCGACATGCTGTAACTACGTTTGAATATCATGCCAAATTACGTTAAGAGTTTTGAAAAAAGTTAGAAGAACTATAGCCTATGGATTTAGCTGAGAGGAAAGGTATTCAAATATTAGATGAAAATTAAAATTTTAATTTTCATGTTTGTTGATGTGAAAAGTATTTTTACAAAATAACAGCACTGCCAGAATTATTTATTACTAATAGTTGTCTTCCCTGTGCTGATAAGTGGTGTGCAGTGAAGATCGTTTTACAGCTTGCCATTATCTAATTTTTTACTAAATGTTGACTTTTCTGTGGTGATCAAATGAAAGAAGTGAAGACCGTTGTACAGAAACGGGATCGGCATTCTATAATTTTTAATAAGATGTTCCCCTGTGCAAAATACGTATGGACAAAAGACCGTTTTACAGCATAACGCCTTCGACATTCCACAACTTATTTTACTAAAGGTTATTTTCGTGCTGAATAGACATGGGCAGTGAAGACCGTTTTTGAGAATAACCGCTTCGGTATTTAGCTTTGTTTAAGGACAGCAGAAGCAAATTTTCACAGACCACCTATTTCTATTATTTACATTGAAAATCTGCTGCCCAAATCAGCAAATGAAAGCATCAATAAAACTCGCGCTTTAAAATGTGAAAAAATATATTCGATTGTTTTAAACTTAACAAAAGCTAGCTTAACAAAAGATGTATATAATTTTTTTTTTTTGCAAATCAGTGCTGAATTCCCACCGTATTATACTTCTTCTAATGAAGTTTTCTGTGGGGTTGAAGTTATGAGTAACAAAAGCGATAATAGTCTCACGTTCAGAACATATTCCACTCGTTCTAATTGAATAATATAAATTCTACACTCTATTGGTAACCCGGTTGGAAAAGTAATGGATTAGCAATCGAAGGATTTCGCGTTCGAAACTCGATTCAACGCAGGACCGTTGTGTACTACAGATGCGACATCGATGTCAATGTTTTAATGTCCTCAAATGTACTCATATTGGTGTGTTGTGGAAGTTTTGCGAAGAGTGGAGTGCCAGCACAGGTGTTGCCTCGTCATCTGACCATGGTTAAAAATTTCGTGGTGTTGTCCTCGGATCCCTTGGGAATTCATTCCGTACCGTCGGCAATAGCTCGTTGTGTTACTCTAGTGCGACGTTAATTCAACTACATACTTGTCCCATCTATACGGCAAAAGAAACCTTTAATCAAACTTGATTGTTAGAATATGATTGGTTAGTAGGTTTTGGGGCTTCATGGCGCAAGAGCCATATATGGTCATGCTGGGCCCGACACAAGACATACAATATCAAGCAACAGACACACATAATAAAAGTTTTACTGACACAGTAAAGAGAAATACACCCAGAGAGGAATCGAACATGCGCCACCTACAACTCGAAGGTTGCTAGTACAGTGGGTATACCCACTGAGCTACGATAGCCCCGTTTAGAATATGATTGAGATGTATTGTATTATTCATTGGTTTAACATAGGATGTATGCAAAACGTTTTTGTAAATTATTGCTGAATTTCCGCCACATATGACTTCCTTTAAGGAAGAATTTGTGGTTGCGGTTAAAGAAAAGAGTCACAAGCCGATGATGCTCTTCACGTGCTGACCATAAATCCCACTCGTTCTAATGAAATAATATAAATTCTACCTTCCATTCCGATCAAGTCGAAAAACAACCCTTTAATATATTCTCCCCAACCGTCGTCCCGTAAGTAAAGGTGCTTTTCCCTCCCCGGAAATTTGACCTTGAACGCACGTACGTCACCCGATAAGGCACATCTCGGGTCACCAGATGCAAACGATATTCATCGTCGCTCTTTAGGCGAAACATTCCTTTGTACGTTCGACCTTCGAGATGAAAAGAGTGTGAAACAATGGCACGTTCCAAATTGGCGGGAAAAGCCTGCAATTTCATCTCAAACATTGTTTCGCCTTATTGGGCTGTCTGTTTCAGTGTGTCATAACATCCGGGGGTTGGCAGTCAATGAGAATGCGGGTCATGCGCTGTACGCAACGCACGTGATCGCTCCTTCCACCTGTTGGAATGCGAATTAAAAGCGCCGAGTCTTATCTCGGCGATCGATGTCTGCTGTTGCCAGAAAACACAGTTTGTTTTTCTTGTGTTGATATTAAATTAGCGTGCGAGTTCAGTAACGCACGGGTTTCTTGGGTGAATTGCAACAATGTGAGATTGTTTTTCCAAGTACGATAGCTACGAAACCTTCAACTCTGATGGTTATTTTCCGTTTCCTTTGCCCTCAATGATAGTGTAGGGTCGATTTGTTCTGTTTGAATTACAGTCTTTATTGGAACAGTAATGCGACATACAATGAATCCGTTTGTAGTCCTTTAATTTATGTAAATTCCAGCTTCGCTTGTTAAACCGAATGATATTTTTCTCCTTTGATTTGATCAATTTCTTTTCTCGATATAATTGGTTGGTAGGTTGGTAATTAACGTCCCTCTGGAGCAACGCAACGGGCTATTAGTGACGGTCTGAGGTCAATCATCCGAGGACAACCCCTCGTAATTTTGAACCATTGTCATCTGTCAATCTAATGGGTCGGTTTCTGGTTACATCGAGCTTTTTGTAAAACGTCTAAAGACGCCATTTTACTTGTTTTTAATACGATTTCAGAACGTCGCCAGTAAGAAATTTAAAGGATCAATTCCAATTGACATTTGCTTGGTCGATTCCAGATTAAACGCCAGATTTCACCTAAACTGCGATGAGCTAGATTTTAAGATAACCCCGATATGTATTATGAGAGAGCATTTGAATAACGTAAATAAAGTCTTCAAATTCCTTCTGGTTTTCTTATTTGTATTGAAATTATCTCTCAAAATTATCTTGTAAGCGAATTTGCGTTTTACGGCATCTAAGCGTTTAGTCCTTCAAGTGTGTAGACGAGATATCTCGTCCATCAGGATCTGATTAATTTTGCTTAAAACGAAATATCTCGTCATCAAGATATAGCACATTTTTTCCGATGATGATAATATAGTCAGTTTTCTCTAATAACAAAGTATCTCTTCCATGAATATCTGGTTAGTTTTGCTAATGACGAGATTATTCGTCAATGCAACCAGGAGAGTTAAAAATACCTCGTCGATGCAACCATCTATGGTTAAAAATACATCTCTGTATATCTCAGGATACCGTGGAATCTCTGGATATCTGGTACAGTACAACTCCAATTATCCGAACTCCGACTATCCGAATCGCTGATTATCCAAATCGCTTTCAGAATTTCAAAAAAAAAAAAAAAAAAAAAATAAGACGGAAACGTATTGCGATTTGCAAAATAATGATTCTGGGTTTCAAATTCTAAATGATGAACTTATTGAAAGTTTGAGAGAAGAAAGTGTCGTTGAAGAAGGTGACCTTATTGTCGAAGTTGAAGCAGACACGGGACCATCTGCTAGTGAAGCATTTGACGGCTTAGAAACTGCGTTGAAGTGGATGGAGCGAAAGCCCGAGTGTGACCACATGCAACTTCTCATTATCAAGAGGATGAGCGACTTGGTTGCCCGAAAACGGATGAAGACAGTCAAACAGCTTACTTTGACCGAGATGTTAAGCAAGCAATGACTTTCATTTACAGTACGGTACGCACATACTGTACTTAAGTATAGCACTTGTAAGTAAGCTCAACATGTAAAAGTATTGCCTTTTCATTTAATTAATTAAAAGCTCTTTTTGTTTAAAAATAGTTTTTTTCTCCCATTTTCAACATACATACAGTAATTAATTAAAATAAATATTAGACCCTTTTTTCAGAAACAATCCAATTATCCGAATGGATTCCGGTCCCAATTGATTCGGATAATTGGAGTTCTACTGTATATCTCGAAAAACATCTCTGTTTAAAATTATCTCTGTCCAACCTTAGCTCTTAAAAATAGCTCTACAAGAATTTATTAATTATCTTAATTTTTTATCTTCGCCTGTGCTTTTTCAACTGTTCAAAACAAACGAAATTTGTACGTGTTCTGATTATGAAATTTAATTTGAAAATTGTCAGCGAAACTCGTGCTCCAAACTTCCCAACCTAACCTATAACAACACGTGCATAACATGGTTCTCATAAACACATTCTCATTTCAACACATCCAGAGCACTTTATTAAATAAATTACTTAAGGTCACACCGCTCCAACGTTAACAAGCTCGCCATTTGAATTTTCGACTCGAATAAAAATCGCTCTGCGTTGTCCGCCATTCAACTGACCACAGCAGCAGGCGGAAGTATGTCACCTCCGCCATTAAGATTACTGGGTCTAGATCGGACTATTTTAGATTCGTTATTCACTAAACAGGTGGTAAGACCGTGCATACAAATCAGGAAGGAACTGACCGCGGCGACGAATCGTTATTGTAAGCGGCTTTTTCGGTTACTGTAGGCAGCCTGAATTGTGAGTTCGATTTAATGTTATCGGTTTTTTCGTGAGGCACGCTTTGCACGTGAGGTTAGAGGAAAGGAACTCTAGGAAATATTTAATCTTTGCACCATTTTTATATAAATTTATCGGAGGTTAGCTGTGTTTCGGGAAAGGTGTTAGTTATGAGTAATAGGAGTTGGAAATGAGCCTTATTTGAATAAATTTGGTGTTTGGATAGTTTCTTTATTAGTGTGTCTCGATTATGCTTATTTCTGCATTATGAGTTAGTTGAGTTTTACGGCTCAATGACCATATTTGGCCAAACACAAAATAGGCAAAGTCAAGTAATGGACGCAAGAAAAGTTTTTTTCGGGTGGTCTATTACAAAATATTTACCGAAAGCACTTTTAGCTACAAAACTCTTGCTCAATCTGCACTTACAGGGAAAGCCTCTGATAGCTTCTCCAATTTTTAGGAATTATGTCGAAAGTTTTGAATTTCTCGATACAAGTTAGACTTAAAAAACACAGTGCCATCGCGAATTGAAGATAATTTTGGAACATGGTAACCCTTTTTATGTTTATCTACATAGATGTTTGGTGATGCAAATTTTAGTGTCTAAGTTGGCAATTGGGCATGTACTTGAGTTTGACCTCCAAACAAAAATTAACAATTAAATCAAATCGTCGCTTTTTTAAAGACAAATCGTGATGCTATTAAGGGATCAGAATTAGAATTTAAGAGGTAGGACAATGCACATCGTAAAAGTTTAATGTTTTCTTATGACATGAAACTGAAAGTGAAAGTTAATCATATTCACTTATGACTAAATGTATTTTTTAAGAGACACTGGAATATAAACCGTGACAAAATAAATACGAAAAATCCTAGACATTTATCATGTATTGTATTAAATGGAAAATAAGGAACTACTGTTACATATTATGTTTCGTAATGAATGCCATGTAGTTATTCGTTTTGATATATTTCTGGGACTAGTTTTTATTTTTCTGGTCTAACTGGTGACTCTTCCATTGTCATTTCTACTACTGAAATGTTTTACTCGTGTTATTAATTGGGCACTTTTACCTTTTTGTGGGGTTTGTCAAACTATTTTTACCTAGTTTATCTATCCCTTATAAATATGAATGAATAACCCAACACGTGCAGTTCTGGAATACGTGCTCTATAGATCCAAAGAGCTTGAATCTGTATATTAGTTGTTCTCATAAAAACCCTTTTACTCCAGTCATTATTTTCGAATAATTGTAATACAAATTAACACAAAGTATCACATATTTAATAAAAATGTCCGTACAAATCAATTGTATATGATCTGACGCTTGAGTTCGTAATTGTTAAGAATTATTTAAACTTACTTACCAAGTTCACTCCTGTGAAACTAAATGTCTTGTTTAAAATTACAAGATACTGGAAAAAACGAAAAAAGAAAAAAGTGTGCAAAGTAAATTAAAAGCTATTCATTATCTTAGATATGTAACGAAGCGTTGAGTGAATGAATACGACGAAAATACAGCTAACTAGTGTTTACGACGAGATATCGATCCATTAAGATTTGACTAATTTTTTGCTTTTGACGCGAGATATTGCCAATGTTCTGATGAAGAGAAATCAAGATCTGGTCAGTTTTCTTCTGCCGACAAGATATCTCGTCCATCAAGATCTGGTCAGTTTAAATCTAACCTAATGACCGACGAGATACCTCGTCAAAATAACCAAAAGGAGGGTTAAGAGAATTGCTTATTAGACAGAGGAATTAACACTTTAAGGTATACTGGGATCGAGGTAACTCGTATGTGGGCGCTGTAAAAATGAATTAACCCTTCAAATGGTTACGACAAAGTATCTCGTCCATCAAAATCTGACCAATTTTTGCTAAGGACTCGTCTTTTGCAATATCTTGGTGACGATATATCTCATAATGAAGATATTGCAGATTTTATATGATGACTAGATCAATATGTGGCCAGTTTTTTTATAACAAATCTCGTCCATCAAGATATGGTCAGTTTTGATAATGACAGACAATCATCAAGAGGATCATGGTACAGCGGACCATAGCAACTACCTGATTTCATTTGTCATAAGTAACGAAAAGCTTGGAAGACATAACTTCACAAATTAAATTGTATTTCCGTAAGTGACATCAGACACTGCAACTGTGACGGCATCTTTCTTCTCTAGCCATTTCGTTTGTGATTATCGCAATTGTCTATATTGGAATATAATGAGTAAAACAACCACTTCCCGTCCACAGAAGAAACTTCACTAGTTTAATGGGCTCATCATCCATTTCGATCTGCTCATCAGGATGACCTAAATCCTTAATGAATTCATCATCATAAGGCAGTGCTATTTCGTCTTCGCCTTTTTAGTGCTTGTGTGTGTGGAAGAGAATGAGTACTCTCTCCACACACACACACACACACACACAAGCGTTTAATTCGTTAAAAGGTCGCGATGAGGGAGTTCTAAGCAAGCGTTTTCCTTTTACTGCCATCGTGTGTTTCGAAAAAGTTCATCGCAATCTAATTAGGTACTAGCATCAGGGGAATTTGTGCAGGGACATTAAATTAGAACGAATCTTTCAAATTTGCTGGTTCTTTTTTTCAGTAGGTACGTGAAATGTTTGTACTTGCTTAACTCTCCTGGTGGTTGTCTCGACGAGGTATATCGTCTTAATCAAAAATATCCACGTCTTGTTGGACGAGATATCTCGCCATTTCTAAAATCAGTCAGATCTTGATGGACAAGATCGCCATTGAAAAATCTGTCCGAACTTGATGGACGAGGTATCTCGTCGAAACCACTTAGAGGGTTAATCGGTTGCTAAAATGCCAGTATCTTTCGGCAGGACATGTCTATACATGTTGTGTAGGAAAGAATGGGCGGTACAATGATGACGTCACCACTAAGAGAACGAATCCCCTTTCCATGGTTGATTGGCTAAACCGAACACCTCTGTCGTTGTTTATGATTGGTAGGTTAGTTTTTATGGCATAAGGGACCAGGTCTGGCCAACCTCGTGTTTCTTACAGTCAATAATTTGTAAGCGAAAATCTAAGAACAAGACATTGAGACATCTGGTTGCGAGATTTCTCTTCACGAAAAAGAATAACATCTATATAATTCTCTTACGAGGCACACAAAAGAGACGTAATTTGTGATCGCGTTTTGGCAACACTGTACGATTGTCTGTTTACCACGAAGCAATTGAATTTATAGTGTTATCGGATGAAATTTTATTGAAAGAAAAATAATATAAGTCGAACTGTTGCAGCTTACAAACAACATGCTGAGTATCTGATTTCCAAGGCAGCGCTCGCATTTCGAGTCAAAATTTGCTCTAAGTTTTCAGTTGAATTCCAAATTGTTCGAGTTCTGATTCCTGAAGTACTGTATAACTATTCTGTAGTACAACAAATTTATGTTTGAAAAATATTTTTTTGAAACATCATATTTTGTAAACAATCCCTTCTGCTAGGACATATGTTTTTATCGATGCGAGCGAAGCGAGATTAAGGTTCGCGCAGCGAATGAATGAGGATTTGCAAGCGTGATTTGCTAAAAAATTTTGTGTCAAGCTGACAGAAGTAAAGCGGTTTGTTTTTCAAATACAATTTCTGAACTTGAGCTATTAAAATTCTAAAGAATAAATTCGGCATTGATGTACGATAGTTTATTGGTCGACGCGAATTAAATTAAACGGTGGACATTGCTCAAAAAGGCAACCACTTGGAGGAAACAAGAAGCATACGCCATTTTTGCAGTTACCCTGTTATTTCTCTTTGTCCGAATAATTGATTTTGATTCATCCTTTATAATGTATAATATTTTCGTGTCCTGTTGTCAGCTCTACTCAAATCATAAAGCCACTAATACCACAATACGGTAAAAAACCTTCTTTGTGCGGATCTCGACATAGGCTGCGCATTTGAAATCCTCAAAAATATTATCAATCTTCGATGAATCTCCGCATCAACTTCGTAGCACACTTTACATTTGCTGAATTATTAATGTATCGAAGAAGTCTCAAATAATGAATCAAACATATATGATTGATATGCTGCGAATAGATCACATTTTTTGTTTTATTAATCTAGAATCCGTTTCTTGCCAACACAACGAATTGTTATTATCTTACTGGAACGAATCATTAAGGAGTCACGAAGATACTAATAGCAACTACCGAATATCTTCCGTATATAGCATAGCTCCCATGGCTTGATTACGTACTTTCATAAATATTCGAATCGATTCTCATAAACGATTCACAATCGATTTCAGAAAACGTAAGGATGGAAGGGTTTTATAGCACTAGCGCCATATTTGGCTTAGCGAATGCTTGAGTAAAAAACAGCCCAAAGGTAAAACTAATCGATCGAGGTAAGAATCGATTACAAATTGATTCCCAGATTACGAATCGATTCTTAACTTGTGAATCAATTCTTAACTTACGAATCGATTCTTATCTTACGAATCGATTCTTACGTTACGAATCGATTCTCATAGATGATGGAGATTAGGGTGTTGCTTGCATCGTGGTACCGTGACCCTGTGGTCTGAAAAGAATCAAGAAAATGGCCACAAGTTAGTACTCACAAATAGGCCGCCTTATTGGTTTAGTTGCCATGGCGTATGCCACTCAGTACGTCCACGGTTGAAATCCCGGTTTGTAAGCGCACATATGGTGATTGTCCCTGTCAGAAGCTACAGTGGCATATGAAATAAATAAAACCTGCTCTTGAATACAGTTCTTCACATATGCATCCCATGATCAAACCTTTTAAATCTTTAACCCTCCTGGGGTGATTGCTTGGATTAGGTATCTGTCGTCGAAACCAATTTGAGGGTTAAATGTTTTTATCCAACAATATTCAATACTTGATTACTTTTACCTGAAACCGATTATTTGTATTTCAGGAGAGGGCCGTCAAATTATCTGAAATGGTACAGCTACACTCTACGTTTATGAGTGATGGCAACGGCTTGGCGATTTTTTTTGGCGCACTTTTAGTAGCGAGTTACGATAAATTAAGGCAACCCATCTTTCGTTGCTGTTGTTGTGGTTTTCACGGCAACCTCGGCAAACGGAAACTTTCAATTTTCATTTTGAATATTCTAGAAAGTTCTTCCAAAATCCGTTAAAATCGTTTGATTTCATTGATTCGTTTGAAATTTTTTCTTTCCTCCCATTGGTTATTTTGTTTTTTAAATATCATTTTATTGCATTGGTCCTTTTAAATCGTTTTCTGTGATACCATTGGTCCATTTATTTGTATTTTGACAGTTGTGGAATTTTTATTTTGTTATAATAGTTTTCACGACAGGATTAAGAGTTTTGTTTTTTTGACCATTTTCGTTTTCGTTATTTTTTTACGAGAGAATTCTGACGTTATCAGGTATTATTTCTTGCTTTTATTTCTTTTGTAAATCTTTTTCTTTTTCAACATGCGCACTGTATTTAGTGTAATTTATAAGTTTCAGGGTGTTCTTACCATTCGTAGCTTAGTTTCTCTGCTGGTTCACAAATGTGTTTTGATATGTGATTAAGCTTACTACTTTTTGTGAATTTTTTTTTTAAATATACTTTTTAAAACATTCTGAAATGTGCTTAAAAAGTGTGTTGTAAAAAGAAAAAAAAATTGTGACAGGAAAAGAGTTAAGAAATAATTATTTCCTTGGTGACTTTAGAAGTGCGCCAAAAAAAATCGCCAATCCGTTGCCATCAGTCATAAACGTAGAGTGTAGCTGTACCCGTCAAATTATCTGATACCTTACCCATGAATGCATATATGGGGGGTCCTGTATAATGCCCTTCTTCAGAGTCTTCGTTCTAATAATGGCTTACTTTGTGCTTTCAGGACCAGCATGGAAATGGAATCCCTGTACAACTACAGCTGCTCTTCGGGGCTCCTGCTGCCACTCATCAACGAGTACACGTGGGCTCCACAGGTGCGTGCTTTTCTCTACCTGCTGGGCCTCTTCTACTGCTTCCTGGGTGTGGCCATCATCGCCGACATCTTCATGTGCTCCATCGAGAAGATCACCAGCAAGACGCGCAAGATCATGCTCTCCACCGAAAACGAGACGGAGCCGGAGGTGATAGAGGTCAAAGTCTGGAACGACACCGTGGCCAACTTGACCCTTATGGCTTTGGGTTCCAGTGCCCCGGAGATACTGCTCTCCATCATTGAGATCGTTGGCAATGGGTGAGGATACGAATGTAGTGCTTAGTAACAAAAAACATGACTAGATTCAAACTGGTTCATTTTTTATCAAACGGTTACATTTGAAGCTGTGAATTGAATTGAGGTTCCACGCTCCGTTAGAGGAGAGGCAGCTCGGCTTTGAGCTCCTGGCAAGATGATGGGTTTTCTGTGGATATCTTCGCAAAATCCCCCAAAAGAAGATATATTCACGATATGTGTACGGGACTGAGGATGTAAACGGAGAGAGCCTGGGGAAATATATACAACTAGGGGGCCCACCCCCTGCTCGCTAACGCTCGCCAACCACCAGAGGATTGCTTCACAATCCTCATTGGTTCGCTGTGCGAACCTATGCTCGCTTCGCTCGCATCAATGAAGACATGTGTCCTAGCAGAAGGAATTGTTTACAAAATATGATATTCCAAAAAAATATTTTTCAAACCTAAATTTTAAGCTGTTTTTCAGAAAAGATATTTATAGTACCTCTGAAATCAGAATTCAAATGGAAACTTTGAGCAAATTTTGACTCGAAATGTGAGCACTGATTTGGAAATTGAATATCCAGCATGTTGTTTGTGTGTACATTTACCCAGCACTCGAGGCACTCACACTTTTTCATTGAGTTTGTTGTCAAAAGTTGTAGTCAAAAGCGTCTTGTTGAAGTATAATTGTTGGCTCTGAAAAGGACCGTTTTTTAAATGGCCCTGAAAAGATCCTCTGCTTTCTTTGATTTCTAATTATAAACTGCAACAGCTCGACTAAAATTCATTTTTTTTTCAATAAAATTTCATCCAATAACGCTATAAATTCAATCGAGGCGCGAGGCTTTATGGTAAACAACAATCGTACAATATTGCCAAAACGTGATAACAAATAACGTCTTTTTTGCGTGCCACGTAAGAGAATTATATATATACTAGGGGGCCAGCCCCCTGCTCGCTAGCGCTCGCCAACCCCCGGAGGATTGCTTTGCAATCCTCACTGGTTCGCTGCGGGAACCTATGCTCGCTTCGCTCGCATCAATGAAGACATGTGTCCTAGCAGAAGGGATTGTTTACAAAATATATGATATTCCAAAAAAAAAAAAACTTTTTTTCCAATCTAAATTTGCTGTTTGCAGAAAAGTTATATACAGTGCCTCTGAAATCAGAATTCAAATGTAAACTGTGCAAATTTTGACTCGAAATGTGATCGCTGCTTTGGAAATTGAAAATCCAGCATGTTGTTTGTGTGTACATTTCCCCAGCACTCGAGCCACTCAGTTTTTCATTGAGTTTGTTGTCTAAAGTTGAAGTTCAAGCGTATTGTTGAACTACAATTGTTGGCCCTTAAAAGATACCCCGTTTTCTTTGATTTCTATTACAAACTACAACAGCTCGACTAAAATTAATTTTTTTCAATAAAATTTCATCCGATTGCGCTATGAATTCAATTGAGGCTCGAGACTTCGTGATGGTAAACAAACAATCGCACAATGATGTCAAAACGCAATAACAAATAACGTCTTTTTTGCGTGCCACGTAAGAGAATTATATATATAGATAGATTAGCTCGGAGACAACATTATTGAAATGAAAGGGTTCAAATGAAGAGTGAGAAAGTGAGCCAAAGACGAAATTGATAAAACTAAATGAATCGCAGAAATAAAAAGGAAAGATTTTAGGCATGGTATGCATGTGGACGAGTTCACTTTTCGAAAGGTACTTATCCATTTCAACGCACTTCGGAGCTCTTCTAAATGTTCATCCAGATCGAAGATAGATTTATTTCAAGATTTCAATTAAACAAATTTACTTTGAGCTGGATGGCAGTCTTTTTATGAAAAAAAAATGAAACCTCAATACTAAAGAAACTGCCAATACATATATTCATATACATGAAGTTGTTTTCTTAATCTATCTTTCGATTATTATGCTCCCCACATACGAAGGCTGGCGTGCTATAGTGTCAATACTGGAGATTTGAGGCCCCTTTTGTGCCAGGTTCTCCATGTTTACATTTCAACTTATCACCTAATTTAGCGAATAGACTCGTTTAAAACCACGTGATAAAATACCAACTTATCAGAGCCAGAGTATAGTTTTGTCTTTATATTTACTGTACTGTATAACTAGTATAGACTCTCAAGGTCATGAGCTCTATCCATACCTTATATTACCTTATTACACCATAACAGCGTCTGCCCCCCCCCCCCCTTCCAACTGACGCACCGGGATTTATTTGTCCCAGTTCAGTTGAGGCTAGTCATTCAGTTTTTTAGGGTTTAAGAATAATCCTGACTTTTTTACCCGAAGCATTTTTATTCACAAATGAGTTTAACGCGTGAACGATAAATGTTACCAAGATTTTTGTTCTCTATCTTCATTTAAGTTTGCTCAGAAATTTTCCTGAGTAATTTACCCTGATTAATCTTTAATTTTCATTTGGAGCACGTATAGAAATCTACCTGTTTTTATGGATGACTTACATAATAATAATCGAAGCTAATTCTCCCACATTCCAATACCACACGCACAATTGGCAAGGTGATCACCTAGTGGGCTATATCGTATACGTTCTAAGATGTGGATCAATGTTAAGTAATGTATACATTATTCTCATGTATGTATTCGTCAATGCTTTTAAGAACTTCTTACGGTAACACAATAGAAGAGATGTTAAGCGCATCATTTACATACTAATTATGTTAAAGTTAATTTGAAAACATAGCCTTTGTTTGCATATTCAATGAAGAGAAGTATTGGGGAATTGTTCGAGTAATTAGGTTAGTTAACTTTCAGGATCTTGAGGAGTATTTCCTGCCATTATGCTTACTGAACCATTGTAAGGAACATACGTCCTCATTTAGTTTTTGTAATTTTTGTTACCGACTCGAAAACTAGATGACTGAGGCATCTTTCACTATTGATTCGATAAAAAGAACAAATAAAAATAGACGGTGGAAACAAAAATAATTGCATAGCATTACATGTCATGTATTGTTTACTTTGTTAATTTGTACTTTGTTAGCTTTTAGATATTTTTTCATCGTAAATTGTTGTAGCTGTTTTCTCATACACACATGGCTCAAAATTAATAATAGTGCAATCCGAGTTTAATTGTTCCCTGTGTATCATCAGCGAAACACTTTGTTTTTTCGGAGCGGAATATATGAGCCGTTGTTTTTGAAAGTGGCGTAAGACCACTTTGAAAAAAAATGAGTTTATTTTCTTTAACAATTTTAATAATTATTATTCCATGGTAAAATTTAACAGGTTAATAGTGTTAAAAACATCATCCGAATTGAGTAACGTTTACCAATATTTTTAAATTCATTTAAACGCAAACCCTCAAATATCTCGATGTATGAAAAAATGGACTTACACCACTTTCAAAAATAACGGCTCGTATTTTGTTCGTGACATTTCAAAAAAGGGAAATGTTACTGAAGTCTTAACTACTCACATGTCCAAAAAATGACGTTGATAAACGAACCCTTCGAAGCGGCACGTCCGAGTACAGATCGAAGACCCGAAATATTTCAAGGAGCGAGATGCCCGGGTAAAATTTATCAATGTTTCAGGTTTGCCGTGCTGTAAATTCGAATTGGATTTTCCAAGCCGTGTTGAGGATTGCCGTTTGGAGGGTTTACAGTGGTTCAATAGGGCAATTTTGACTCAGAGGACAGGGGATGAGCAATTGTGACCCTCTCATTTTGGCTAAGAATACAAATTATAGCGTACCTAATATGTGTTTTTCCTTTAAGGTTCCGGGCTGGAGATCTCGGTCCTGGTACCATTGTCGGTTCTGCTGCTTTCAACCTCCTCGTCATTTGCGGGGTGTGCATCGTCGCTTTACCTGCAGGAGAATCCCGGAGAATACGTACTTTCAGCGTAAGTAAACTGCCAGTTCAGTCAGAAACGTTCACTGCAGCTTTCAACTAGCGCACTAGATATTGCGTTTGAAACCATAGAGGAAATATAAAAGCAGGAGTGAGGGATGGTAACTTTTTTATGTGCCCCGGGATAAAGGTGACCTAAACTAGTAGTGATATGACCCTTTGACTTCTTTCGTCAACCGGATGGAAATGAACTTTCCTCATCCGGTTGGATCCTCGGGAGGGGATAAAACGCCCATCCATTGATCTGATTGGTCCGCGTGACACAGAGCAGACTTTGGCAATTTCACCCTTTTTGTTGCTACTATATATAAATGTGCATTCATACCCTGTCATAAGATGTTATATCGCCAAATGAGGCAATAAGATGCCAAATCGTCCACCCAAGTAAATTTTTCTCAGAATAGTCACGCGAGTACTAGTGGACATGTTTGATCACGCTTTTTGAAGCTCCTCTCGATAGCAACGTTCAGTCTACTTACATTTCACGTCTATGGTTTGAACGCCTGTACAGATACCTCCACGGCCGTTCCTGATTGGTGTGCTGGGGGGGGAGGCACTCGCATGTAATCAGACACGTGCTGGACAGGTATGAAAGGAACAAAAAAAAGCGAAAGGAATAAAAGCGAGAAACGAACAAAACAGTCATTCTTCATCGGTGAAATGTACAGGGAAGATAAAACAGCTGTGTTCAAATAAAACTTATTACAAAAACAGGCATTGCAACCACAGATGTCATTAGTGCTATCTCTTATCAACGCCATGGAAATCTTACAAAAATATTTCTAATTTGTCATCAAGTGCAGCAATGTGACCAACTTGAATACATTTCTTCAAGCATGGAAAATAGAATTATGTCTGTTTCTACTGTACCATACTGAAATATATTTGGTATCTGGAGCAATTTCCGTGGTAGACAGATTGTAGTTGCAAATGCCATCGTATATTAGCTGTTGTATGATTCTCAGTATTCAAATGGGGAACTACGCTCAATAAGTATTGTTAGTAGGTAGAAGGAAGGACTCGATGAAGGAATTTTGAACTTATTAATGTGGAACATGAATGCGAGTGAACGCATATCTTTTTTAGAAATTAAATTAATTTTAGTCTTGCCTAAAAAAAACCATTCGCTCAGGACATCGTTAACTCTCCTGGCGTTGTCTCGACGACGAGGTATCTCGTCATCAGCAAAACTGACCAGATCGGGATGGACGAGATTTCTCGTCATTGGAAGAAAATGAATCATATCTTGAGTGTTACCAAAAAGAATAGGCAATACCTTGGTGACGAGGTATCTCGGAATTAACAACGTTTGTCAGATGTCGATGGACGAAATTTCTCGTCGAAGCCACTTGAAGGATTAAATACTCGACACTGATCAGTTGATCACAAGCATTTGACTAGCTTGTTTGCTTTTTAACGACTTACAGTCTTTTTGACTTGAATGAATTGTATTAGCTGCCAAATGTCGAAGTTTCTCGTTTTACGAAAAAACCGCCACCAGAGTTATTTCGCCAAATCGCAAATAAATCACCGCCTTATGATGTCATCAGCGGCAACCCTTTAGTCACCGAGTGAGATGAATGAATCCGACATGGGAGTTGTCATAAATCGGCTCTCGGAGAACGCACCTTGACCTACCTTTCATTACTTCAAAAGATTAATCTACTAAATCTGGACAAAATATGACAAGATAAAACTATCAGCAATCATTCCTTCTTGAAAATCAGTAAAGAGGGATAAAACTGTTAGCAGTTAGTTAGAACTTAATCGGAATGGAAATAAAATTCCACCAATTCTCTAATCCGCAAGAATTAATCTTCGTTCTACTTAATACCACATGCCATGATACTATGCATTTAATACTATGCTTTACTCTCTTTGAATGCCTATTTTATAGGTTAAATTCTAACTTTGAGTTTAACTTTTATTCAGTCATTTGTTGAAATAATTTATTTTTTACAAGATTGCATATTTGTATGCTCTACTGTTTAAAGCGCCGCAATAGAGTAGGCCAGCAATAAGTTTTCCGAGTTGACTAAAATGTGCAGCCATCTTTTAATTTGATAATATTTTGCTAATTGGCAACTTGGTCCGTAGTTGTGATGCCTTACTATTTTAAAGTTAGGTACTGATTCATTAGAATTACCATTTAAGGAACAAGTAAAGGGCTCGTGGTTTTTTTGGTGAAAATATACTATACGGCTTTCGACGAAGTATTTCACAACACAAAGTATAGTCTTGTTTGGAATAACGTAGTGTGCTCATAGTGATGAATATAAAGTTATGAAACATTTTGTATTGAAGAAAATTAGGGGTAACTAGGCAGATTTGTTCATCTTCAATTGAAAGTTATGCAGTTAACTCAACTATGGTCCTTGATAACTTGGGGAAAGTAATGTCTATCGAGTAACCCATATGCTCCTGTTTCTATCCTTAACTAATATAATCAGCCTTCATGTAGCAAATAGCCACAGTAAAGATACTTAACTAACCAAAATATCAATCTTAAACTAGCAGCTCGTCTGAATTTCATTCTTCATAGAATTGGTACATGACTGCTATGAACTTTCAAATGATTCGGCTTCAATCCTAAACTGATGTAAATAGTTCTCACCTATTAAAAAAACAACAGTAAAGCCACTTACTAGCTAAACCACCAATCCTAAACGAGCAGCTTATTTGAATCTCATTCTTCAGAGGTTTGGCACATCATTACGATAAAATATCAAATGCGCCTCTACTTCAATTCTAAACAAGTATAATTAGTTCTTATAAACCAAAAAATAGCAGTAAAGTTACTAAACTAGCCAAACCATCAAACCTAAAGTACCAACTCGTCTGAATCAAATTCTCCAGAGGTTTGGCACACCATTGCTACTAACATTCAAATGCTTCTGCTTCAGTCCTAAACTAGTATAATTAATTCTCATCAACCCAAAAAACCCAGTAAGTTAGCCAATCCATCAATCCTACACTAGCATCTCGGCTGAATTTCATTCTTCAGAGGTTTGGAACATCAATCCTACAATAGCATCTCGTCTGAATCTCATTCTTCAGAGGTTTGGTACACCCCATTACTACTACCGTTCAAAGGCTCCTGATTCAGTCCTAAACTAGTAAAATTAATTCTCATCAACCCAAAAAACCCAGTAAGCTAACTAATCCATCAATCCTACTCTAGCATCTCGCCTGAATCTCATTCTTCAGAGGTTTGGTACAGCATTGCTAAGAACTCTAAAATGCTTCTATTTAAATCCTAAACTAGTACCACCCTAAATATACTGTGCTGGATACGCGATGTCACTCGGCCAATAGAAGGATTGGCCTCCCGACGAGGTCGGAGAGAAGCACCTAGAATTTGGAGGGGTCCAGACTGTATGGACAGCAGAACTACTCCAACTCTCGGGCAAAAAAAGTGATGTGATTCTATCACAGATACTAAACTAGCCAAACCATCAATCCTAAACTGCCAACTTGTCTGAATCTCATTCTTCAGAGGTTTGGTGCATCATTGCTACGAACTCTCAAATGCCAACACCCCCAAAAGCATTTCATCTCCTAATATTAAAAGGGAAATAAGTTTTATCGATTTATTCGCATGAGTCATCTAAAAACAATCGCGAGCCATGCTCCACATCACACCTAGTTCCCTCGGCTCTACTTCCCAAACACTTTAATGGTCTTGTCTCTGAAGAATGAAATACACCACTCACACTCGTGTCGTAAATTATGCCATTTTTCAATCTGATCCACTGGAGGAAAAACACAATGTGTGAAAACGGAATCTAAAGTAACCTCAATCATCTCTTATCATTATTACGAGGTTGCAATACAGTTATGGATGAAATTTTCTTCCGCGGTTATTGCATTTCATCCACATACGCATCGCATCAATCTGAAATTGGCTGTGGCGTGACTAGAGGAAGGGACCCATTAAACAGGATCGTTTTTTTGCATTGAATGGTCTTTATTTTCACTGCGCTTTGTGGGGCGTGAATTTGGAATTCTGCATCGCCTTTGGATTTCATTTTAAAGAGGAGTCAATCATGTTCCAAGTCTGGGTCATAAGAGAAGAATGTAGTGTAGCATCGATCTTAAATAGATTAGCTTGATGGAAATAGGATCATTGACCGCTGTACGATACGGTTCCGTTAATAAATTGTGTTTTGAAGTGGTGCTTTTGATATGGGAAAAAGTTCATAATTGGACAAAGCCAAAAATACCAAATTAACATCACAAACACATTGATAGCTGGAGATGAAGTTTAGACAAATGGTTAGGTCGGGTTTGATCCCGTGCCGTCATCAATAGCCCATCGTGTTGTTCCAGTACGACATTTAATAAAATACCTACCTACCTAGACAATTCTTAAGATTGGTCGTTATTTTATCTCTCAAATATAATGAAATACGACTAATTTTCAGGGAAAAGTTTAAAAAGTAGCCCAAAAGCATTGAGGAAATTATGAAAGTGGAGTGAGTAATGGTAATCAAGTAGTATTTGCCCAGCATCATGTGATCGAAACTAGTAGTAACGTGACCCTTTGCCTACTGAGAGGAAGCGATTATCCATCATAATGCTTGGTCCTCGGTACTGGAGAAAGCATGATCGTAAAAATAAGGTTGCTAGCATGATGTTTTAAAGAAATGACTTGCATTAAGGTGTATATGTATACACAAAAATCACGAAAATAGACTAGAATATCAATATTTGTTTTATTAATTCAAAATTTTGTCCTGTTTCTTAGCTTTGAAACAAGTTTTTGCAAATATTCGAAATAGTTTTTTTAGTTTCAAGGGTTTTTGTTAGGTACTGTCACCATGAAAAGCCATGTTTCCAAAACTTTAAACTCGATTTCTGAAGAACTGCGTTTTTGCAATAGAATGCTTTGTCCAAAACGTGATTGCTCCACAATGAATTCATCTATTGTAACTATTTTTGCATCATTATGATTTATATAATACGTGAAATTAGTGAAAAAGTTTTATTTTTTTATGCTTCCTTGATTAAAAAATTGTAAAAAATAAACTATTTCTTGTAACAACTTGATGGAGACTCAAAACATGAAGAATATTATTAGGAATAGTTTCCAACAGGAATCGTCTTTCTGAACAAATTAGAATTTGAGATATCATGTTTAAAAAAACATGCTAATTTTCTAATTATACCTCAATTAGATAGTTAATTATTTGCACAATCTGATTTTTTCTCCACGAAATTATTTAAAGAATACACCAGTTATCAGTGGTAAAAAAAAATCTGTATTTCTAAAGTCAAAATTAAAAAAAAATTATTTTCTAAGATATACCTACACCTTAAGAGACTGGTATTTGGTATTTTTAAATAACTTCCAAATAGAGCAACACAACGGGCTATTGACGACGGTTCGGGATCAATTCCAAAAAGAAAGATCCGATGACGCCACGTAATTACGAACCACGGTCAGATGACGAGGCAACACTTGAGCTGGCACCCTACTCTCCTAACTTTCATACCACGCCAGCGTGAGGACATTTGAGGCCACGATAGGTATAACGTGCACCAGCCCCCTTTGTACACGACGGTCAATGGCTGGAATTGAACTCGTAACCCTCCGGTTGCTAGTCCAATGCTCTTTCAACCGAGCTATTGCGGCCCCCATGAAGAGTTTGGAGTTTATTTAATTTATGTCTGCGCTCACTTCTAAATGAATGATGAGTACCTCTAAATACGATGACACCTTTTACTATTTTTATATGAATTCTTGAACTTAATTTCAACAGATGTAAGTCCATGCTTTTAGAAACCTGACAATAGCTTTACTTTCGAATTTAATATTCTTGAAATGTGTTTGAAGAACATGAACAGTTCATTTCGTCTAAACGTCCTACATGCCATAATTTTATTTCCATAATTGCATGTTGCCATTAACATATTTCTTCAAGATGGAGAAACTTAAATCTTTAGATGAGCAATCTGGAAGTAAATTATTAAATTAATCTTTCCTCTTCGGACCTTTGTTGGTAAATTGTTATTCTGAGAATCAATCCAAAACACAGATTCTTGAAGCCATTTGAAATACTTTATGCAGTGTTGGAAGTCAAAAGCCTTCACGCACTTTATGAAGCATTCCAGTTAATCGAAAAGGCAGTATCTTCTCAAGTCTGATTACTATTCGCTGTTTATCCACACTGAAAACAGTATGATTTCCCGACTGTTGTCCTTTCTCCTAGTAGACATCCGACACTTTTACACACATTTTATCACACACACTATTACGACCACAATTTTGGCATACTGCCTTTTTAACTAACACTGCAATGTAGAAATGCATCGAAATATTATTGCTTGATATGCAGTGACTATAATACACTGCTTCTGTCTGTCTACCACAAGAACAGTCTGTTTTTCGCCGTCGAAACATTTTTGAAAGATTAAAAAGGATTTTTGAGGACTAAAGATTTCTAAATCATTCTATTTTGGCACATTGGCGCACTTAGCGACAGTTGGCTTCAGGAGTTTGTGAGATAACAAATATCACTCATTGTCACCCAGCCAACAACTGTTGTAGCACCCATACCAACAGCTAGATCATGTCAACACCGATGTTTTCCATTGACTGCCGGTTTTAAATCTCGGCATATTTATCGGGAGCATCTTTGGTTAAGGGGTATACAAGAACCCCCTTTATTTAATTGTCCCTCAATGTCAACTGGAATGGGAGAATTGACTGGGAACTGGAGGAAAGCAGCGAGCTATAGACAACGATCAGGGATCAATTCCGAAGGATTAGATCCTAGGACAACATCACGGTCAGATAACGAGGTGACACATGAGCTGGCATTCCACTCTTCCCATTCCCATACCACGTCTTTGTGGTCAACTCAAGGGCAAACTGTGCGGAGGTATTTTTGGCACTCGGTTGCCTACCAGTTTTAGTCGATTCCGTAAGTCTCTAAGGGCCCTGCTAGTCCGGTTGGAATAGAATTGGTAATTTTTTAGTTAACGTCGTACTAGCGCAACACAACGGGCTATTGACGACGGTCCGGGATGAATCCCTTAAGGGAAAGATCCGAGGACAACACCTCGTAATTTTGAACCACGGTCAGATGACGAAGCAACACCTGAGCTGGCACCCCACTCTCCAAACTTCCACACCAACCCAACGTGATGACTTTCGGCCACGACAGATTTAAGGTGCACCAGCCGCCTCTACACCATACGCTTACAAACATCTATGCCCGAACCCGGATTCGAACCAGGAACCTTCCGATTCAGAGGCTAACACCTTAACCACTATACCGGTTGGTCGGCTAGCCCAGGCCTCGAAATAGATTTTTTAATACAGGTGCACTTTGTGCACCTAAGTTTATAAATTAGGTGCACAAGTTATATTTTAGGTGCACATTTTAAAAAGAACGTAATATAAGAACATTAATGCAATATAAACTATTTTATTAGTTGGGTATGTTTAAATAGGTTAGTAGTAGATGTGGTAAATAAAAATATTTAAACAGCTAAATTCTCCCTTCTCTCCGGCGCACGGCTGTCGCGACAGTCGCTTCAACAGAGCGATCTGGAAAATGTTTCGATCATCGGAAACTTCTGGTGGCAGTGACACAAGTAAACCTTCCTCCTGTATAAACCCGTTACGGCCCAGCGATTTTGTTTTCGCATAATGTGTATTTAGGAATTTTAATTACGTTCCTTTAGAGCAAGAGAGGTCGATACTAATATTTTGTTCAAACATCAAAATAACATAAAACACGTTTCCCCCCTTTTTTTTAACATTAGGTGCACCTAGCTTGAAAAAATTAGGTGCACAATTTTATTTTCATGTGCACAGTGCACCTGTGCACCCGGGTATTTCGAGCCCTGTGCTAGCCCGGTTGGAAGAGTAACGGAATTGCAATCGGATAGTTGTGAGTTCGAATCCAAATCCAATCAAAGACCATCGTGTATAAAGGAGTTGGTGTGTGTTAAATCTTTCGTGGCCTAAAATGCCCTCACGTTGGCGTGGTGTGGAAGTTTGGAAAGTGGAGTGCCAGTTTAGATGTGACGTTCAAAATTATGTAGCGTTGTCCTCAGATCTACATTCGGGTTTGATCCCGGACCGTCGCCAATAACCCATTGTGTTGCTCCGGTGGGACGCAAAATAAATTTACTACCTTCCTACCATAAGACTCTAATTTCCTTTTTACAGCGCCCGCAACTAAGCGACACAAATCACTCCAAAAATAATTTTAATCCCCGTGTTTAATAAAGAGATGTTTTGACTGAGTCGTTTTCTGGACACCAATCGGTTACACGTTACATTACACCGTCCTGTTGCCAAACCACCCACCTCCAAAGTCGACAGAACTCTAGTCCCACTTAAAATCCACGAGACCTTTTCCTATAGTGATGATCAACAGAACCTAGACATGTCTGAGACCAGTTCTTCTGGGAAAACAGTGCTGTGTCCCATTACGTAACATCGTCTTTTAGGCTGAGTATTTAGCACACCTGTCGGTTACGTAATATCATCCCGCAGCTGAACAACCCACCGTCAAATATAACAAACCCTCATCCGACTCATCAAATGTACCAGACCTGTTAAAAAACTGACCTCCAGTACCTAAACTTTGTGACCGAGACAGTTTTGGAAAACAAACAGTACAGTTCCCCATTATATTATATCGTCCTATCCACCGAGTCCAGTTTAGCACACCAGTTCTGTTACGTTACATCGTACACACCCTGCCAGTCGCCAAAACCTCAATTCCATTCAAAATCTATGAGACCTGTTTCTGTAGTAACCTCCCGTGCCTAGACTTTGTGTCTGGGACATTTCTCGAAGACAGACAGTACAGTCCGCCACTATATTATATCGTCCTGTCTACTGAGTTGGGTTTAGCACACCAGGACGTTGCATCGTCCATACATCGCCAAAATATTCGTCCATCTCCGTCCAAAATCTTCATCCTATCCATCCACCGCCAAAGTCACCAAAACCTCAACTCCACTCAAATCTATGAGACCTTTCTGTAATAACCTCCCGTGCCTAGACTTTGTGTCTGGGACATTTTTCGAAGACATACAGTACAGTCTGACACTATATTATATTGTCATGTCCACTGAGTCGGGTTGAGCACATCAGTTCTGTTAAGTTGAATCGTCCATCCACCGACAAAATCACCAAAACCTCAACTCAAAATCCATGAGACCCCTTTCTGTATTAACATCCCTTACCTAGACTTTATGTCTGGGACATTTTTCTGGAAGGCAGGCAGTGCCCCGTAATAGCAACAAATAGACTTCCCACACAGCGATAGCTTTTGACAGTATTTCAGTTGAGGTATCTGACGCGTGTTTGTTCTTGTAGGTGTTCAGCGTGACGGCGTTCTTCTGCGTGTTCGCGTACATCTGGCTGCTGATCATCCTACTGGCCATCTCCCCCCACGAGGTGGAGGTCTGGGAGGCGATCATCACCTTCCTCTTCTTCCCTCTGCTGGTGGCCATCAGCTACGCGGTGGACAAGGGACTCTGCAGGGTCAAGATGCTCGGCAAGCCATCCAAGCAGATGGAAGTCGACACTGTGACACGTAAGGCATTTTAGAAACCTTTATTTTCTTGACCCCTGCTTAACCCTCCAGGTGGTTGTCTCTATGAGGTCGTGTCATTACCAAAACTGATCAGATCTTGAGGAGCTAAATACAACGTACTTACACATCTTGATCTCCTAAACATTCAAAAATAGGCAATATTTTGATTAAGAGATCGTTATATTTTGATGACGAGATAGTTATATTTTGATGACTAGATCGTTATATTTTGATGACGAGATAGTTATATCTTGATAATCGTTATATCTTGATGACGAGATAGTTATATCTTGATGAAGAGATAGTTATATCTTGATGACGAGATAGTTATATTTGGTGGACGAGATAGTTATATTTTGATGACGAGATAGTTATATTTTGATGACGAGATCGTTATATTTTGATGACGAGATAGTTATATCTTGATAATCGTTATATCTTGATGACGAGATAGTTATATCTTGATGAAGAGATAGTTATATCTTGATGAAGAGATCGTTATATCTTGATGACGAGATAGTTATATTTGGTGGACGAGATAGTTATATTTTGATGACGAGATAGTTATATCTTGATGATCGTTATATTTGGATGACGAGATCGTTATATTTTGATGGTTCGTTATGATATTCGTTTTGATATTTTGATGACGACATCGTTAGCAAAATCGGTCGGATCTTGATGGACGAGATATCTCGTCCTCTGAAGGAAACTGACCACGTCTTGATCTCGTCACCATAAAAAAATTCGTCAGTGTCTTGATGACGAGATATTATGTCATTGGCAAATTTGATCGGAACTTGATGAACTAGATATATCTTCATCTGAAGAAAACTGACAAGAACTTTATCTCGTCCTCATCAAAAACCTCTAACACCTCGATCAAGATGTATCGTCATCAAGATATTGTCTCGTCAAGCCTACCTTAATCCTCTGTTATCTATCTACCTAATCCTCTGTTATCTATCGTACTACACTATAATACATCTCGTCAAGCCTGCCTTAATCGTCTGCAGTTGTTCTCAAAGTGCGGAGAATCTTTCAAATTGTACTCGAATTAACGTTTAGATGCTGTCGTGCACTTAAGGATGTGACCTGTTTCAATTTCGAGAATATTCGTTAAATAATCTTGTTTAAACACTAGTTTCATCCATCCACTCCAATAGCATCTTTATGTGTGTTTATATCTGAGAGAAAACCATTTTTTTTTATCTCCCATTAAAAATTTATAGAATTTTCAAACACCCGATATAGTTACTCTAGCAAAGAATTTTGGCTAACTTCATATGAAAATATGAATTCGGTCAGTTTAAGAACAATTCCTAAGATGTACCGGTTTATCTCTTCGACTTCTTTATATCTTAATATGTATGATTATGAAAATTCTACCTAAGTAGAATTCTCAAACTCTTGTTGTAATTACTGTAGAAAGGTATTGTGACTAATCCTTACATGAAAATATGAATTCTGTCTGTCAGTTTAACAACTCCTAAGAGATGTACCAGTTTTTTGTGTTCGTAAGTTATCTAAAAAGATATCACCGTGTCTGTAGAAATCTTTCTGTTACTCAAGGTCACATCTCTTAGAAATACTTGTCACTCATTGTACGAAAAGGTAAAATGCTTCCTCCTCAAATTTACAATTCCCTTTGCAAGTTCTTTCATTGTTTGGTTTCTTGGAATAAGATTGCTTCTTTCGGTTGTATTAGGTAACGTTTTCGTTGAACAAGTTTTTTATATTGGGGGAAAAAACTGTTATCTATTCCACTGTTTTCTGAATTACAAATTTGTCTACATTTCAATGAATATTAAAAAGATAAATGTTACTTAACCTGCTAACTAATATGATGATTTAATGTTACAGATAGTTATTTAATATAAGTTTAATAAATTAATATTTATAAATGTCCTGAAAGCGCTTTAATAGTTTACTAATTTTTCTTCTTTTTGTTCAAATACATCGCTTTGTTAAATAAAAAATAGATTTTAATATAGATTTTCAACATAATTAGATTTAAAAAAAATAAAGGTGTTTGCATCTTTATCACTTCAAATAAAATGAAAATGGCGCTTGTCTTATGGAGGAAATCAACAAAAATATAAATGTTAGAATTTTTTTTGTACACATTTGTTCTTATTTAAATACATACTGCCTTCAAATGATGCATCAAAACAGTATTTCATTAGTTCCGAAGTTTCGAGTGTGACTTGGGTACCTTTTTTACATTAGAAAATGTACTCAATTTTCGTTTTTGCACAATCATAATTCCAACCTTAACAGCTTTAATATTTTCAGTAAACAAAATGAAAGAGATCGTGAATATTGTATTCAAGAGCGAATAAGAGTTTCCATTGAGCTTTTGTATCACGCAAAACACGTGCGGAAATGAGCATTTTGCTTTCTATTGTGGGATGTTTTTCCGATTCTATGGGTTTTATTGAACTACCTTTTCATGGTAAATGTGTGAAGCTCGTGAGTTTGCCCTTTCTGTTCATAAAACGAATAATTCACTTTTCTTTACTTTGCTGGTTTTGCAGAATGGGTGCGATATAAACCCATAAACATTGTAGTAGAACGTTATTAAGAAGGTTATTTTGTTTAAGCTAAATATAGAGGGCACTTTTGTAGGTGTACGTGCTTCGTGCTACATACCCATTGTGACCTAGCTTCGCTCAGGAATGCTATGCATAACGCTTATAGAATCAATCGTAAATTTAATATACCTCTTTTTAGTTTTCCTTTTAATTTAAGATCGCTGTATCGGTTGGATGAATAACGGATTAGAAACCGGAGGGTTGCCAATTCGAAACTAAGTTTAACCAAAGACCTTCGAGTACAGGTGGGGGCGGGATGGCTGGTGCTCGTTAAATCGGACGTGGCCTCAAATGTCTTCACGTTCCCTTGTTCATTGATTCCAGATCGTCGCAGATCTGCACATTGCGTTGATGTTGTGCGACTTTAATTTATCGATTCTCAGATTACAAATCGATTCCCAGGTTACGAATCGATTCTCAGATTACGAATCGATTCTCAGATTACGAATTGATTCTCTAACTACAAATCGATTCTCAAAATTACAAATCGATTCTCAAATTGTAAATCGATTCTCAAATTACGAATCGTGTGACGCATGAAAATACTTGTGCTAAAAAAGAATACTCCATGCAATATGCCTCAAATTGTTCCACACAAATTATTTAGTGACGGAGTAAATTTAAAACCAAACATCTTCAAAAAGACGGCAGAATCAAAAATTAGTTCAAACCCAAATTTTCTATCAATCTAAATATATGTAGCGGAATGTGTTTCCTGAATGCATTGCGAATGCAACGTCACTCGGCTTGATTTTTAACTCGCAAAATGGTTACAAGATATTTAGTCCGTCAAGATCTGAACAATTTTGCTCGTTACGAGATATCTCGTCATCAAGAATGACGATTGAATTCTGAATGATGAAGCTGTTGCCGTTTTTTGATGATGACGAGATAAAAATCATGTCAGTTTTTTCTAATGACAAGGTATCTCGTCCATCAAGATCTGGTTAATCTCTGTTAATGAAGAGATCGTCTAGGCAACCGCCATGAGAGTTAATACAGCCAGGAGGCCTTTACGACGTATCTTAACCTTTAGACTACGGCCGGTACAGCAGTTGTACCTTGAAAGTTATAAGAATCGCGCCAGGAAACAATCGCACCAAGAAATAATCGCGTTAGTTATATCTATAGCCCTTGTCCAAAGGTTTATGGGCCGACCAACCGGTATAGTGGTTAAGGTGTTAGCCTCTAGATCGGAAGGTTCCTGGTTCGAATCCGGGCATGGATGTTTGTAAGCGTATGGTGTAGAGGTGCACCTTAAATTTGTCGTGGCCGAAAGTCCTCACGTTGGGTTGGTGTGGAAGTTTGGAGAGTACGGTGCCAGCTCAGGTGTTGCTTCGTCATCTGACCGTGGTTCAAAATTGCGAGGTGTTGTTCTCGGATCTTTCCCTTAAGGGACTGATCTCGGACCGTCGTCAATAGCCCGTTGTGTTGCTCTAGTACGACGTAAACAAAAAATTACCAATTACCGAAATCATAGGAGGGTTGCGGTGGCAAGGTTGGAAGAAAAATTTCGCGAGAGTTAGAGAGAGAGAGGGTTTAGCAACTGGAGTGTTACGAGTTCGAATCCAACCAGAAACCGTCGTGTAGGTTGGTGTACGTTTAATCTGTCCTGGCCGAAAGTAATCTCGTTGAGTTGGTGTGGAAGTTTAGAGAGTGGTGTGCCAGCTCAGGTGTTACTTCGTCATCTGACCATGGTTCAAAATTACATGGTGTCTTCGGATTTTTCCCTTGGGGGATTGTTTGTTTTGGTTTGTTTGTTTGTTTACTTGGAAGATCCCTCTCTCTTAGGCCATGTTCACATGAGGCGTTTTCGAGGTCAGCTTTCCGTAACCATTAAATTATGTTTTTTTATTCCTCTTATTCAAGTTTCTATCTTTGCGTTCGTTGAAGATAGAAGTAAAAATTTCAAAGGTTTTGAAATCTGCGGAAAATTTTACACCGGATCGATACCTTAAATGTGATTTTCTTCAAATAAAAAATTATTAATTTAATAAAAATAATTAAATAATCAAATGGCAAATAATTAAATAATAAATCTGTTTTTGGTATTGATCTGGCGTACAATTTTACAAAACGATTTTACACAGGATCGATACCTTCAATGTAATTTACTTTAAACAAATAATGAATTATTTAATAAAAATAATTAAATGGTAAATAATAAATAATAAATATGTTTTAGTATCGAATCGGGCGTACAATTTTATACTGATTTGAAATCCGTTGAAATGTTCACTCTTCATTTTTTATCTTCAACGATCGCAAAGATAGAAACTTGAATTAGAGGGGGAAAAAACAAATTTAATGCTTACGGAAAGCTGATTTCGAAAACGCCTCATGTGAGCAGGGACTTAGTGATTAAAAATACCGCTTTTATCCTGTTCCTTGATTTAAAAAAAAAACTTTAACCCCATTAAAATTTAAAAAGATGGCGAATCTCTTTTGTTTACAATTATTTCCGGAACAATAAAAAGTTAACTCCCATACCTTGAAATTCACTTTCTGATTCGTTTGGTGGGAAACTAGTTCGCGTGCTGGAACACTTAGAACTGCACCGTATAAAACGACTCGTTGTCGTCATTCGGATATTGGTTGACGTAAAAATGAAAGGGGTCGATAATAGTTATTCTGCCGAAGCAGCGGAGAGGAATTCAAAACAAAACAAACGGAGCTATGGATTAAAGTAAGTTTATGTTGCTATGGGAGACTTGTCTACATAACCATACATCTAAGGCCCGGTGCACGCTTCCGGTTTTTCAACGTGCGGCGCCACTGCGGCACCGAAATCCTACTATGAAATCCTAAATGACGCACGAACTCATTTCGCGCCATTTGCGATAAATATTCTATCGAAGAAAACGTGTTTATCTCGCTTACTTGGTGTAAAAAAAGTATCTTTGAACCGCAAAATAGACGTTAATGGATACAACCATTTATTAATTATTATTTATATTCCATTTGTTTATGAAAACAGTACTTCAGAATGGAGACTCATGTGTGGAACTGTGGTACAAATTGCACGCAAGTTGGACGTGCGTCGCCCCAGCGGCGCTTGAGGCATGTGTGCACTGCTCCATTGGATCTAATGTATCTCAGACCACACTTGCGTTGCGGCAGCGACGCCGCACTTTGAAAAACCGGATGTGTGCACCGGGCCTAAGTGAATCGCTACCATTTATCGGAACAAGTCAGGTTATTGGAGGGCAGTTTTAGCCCGGTTTGAAGAATAACAGATCAGCAACCGCATTCTTGCGAGTTCGAATCCATTCAAAGAACGTCGTGTATAAAGAGGGCTAGTGTCTCAATGTCAAATGTCCTCACGTTGGGGTGTTGTGCCAGCCCAGGTTTGACCTCGTCATCTGTCCGTGGTTCAAAACTACGTGGTGTTATCCTAAGATCTTTCCTTTTGAGGATTGATCCCGGAACGTTGTCAATAGCCCGTTGTGTTGACCAACGAAGTTAATTAAAAATACCTAACTACTTGATTATTGAAAGATTTTACCTAGAACTTGGGCCGACCAACCGGTATAGTGGTTAAGGTGTTAGCCTCTAGATCGGAAGGTTCCTGGTTCGAATCCGGGCCCGGGCATGGATGTTTGTAAACGTATGGTGTAGAGGCGGCTGGTGCACCTTAAATCTGTCGTGGCCGAAAGTCCTCACGTTGGGTTGGCGTGGAAGTTTGGAGAGTGGGGTGCCAGCTCAGGTGTTGCTTCGTCATCTGACCGTGGTTCAAAATTACGAGGTGTTGTCCTCGGATCTTTCCCTTAAGGGACTGATCCCGGACCGTCGTCAATAGCCCGTTGTGTTGCTCTAGTACGACGTTAACTAAAAAATTACCAATTACCTAGAACTTGGTTTATCTCAGATCCAATTTTATTATCGAATTATACATTTAATTTATATATCTTTAAGACCATACCAATACGTGAAATTTGAATATTTTCACCATTTAGATATAAAACCGCCGACCAACCGGTATAGTGGTTAAGGTGTTAGCCTCGAGATTGGAAGGTTCCTGGTTCGAATCCGGGTCCGGGCATGGATGTTTGTAAACGTATGGTGTAGAGGCGGCTGGTGCACCTTAAATCTGTCGTGGCCGAAAGTCCTCACATTGGGTTGGCGTGGAAGAGTTTGGAGAGTGGGGTGCCAGTTCAGGTGTTGCTTCGTCATCTGACCGTGGTTCAAAATTACGAGGTGTTGTCCTCGGATCTTTCCCTTAAGGGACTGATCCCGGACCGTCGTCAATAGCCCGTTGTGTTGCTCTAGTACGACGTTAACTAAAATTACTATTACTATTAGATATAAAACCAAATATTGAATCACGTTGGGTTGGCGTGGAAGTTTGGAGAGTGGGGTGCCAGCTCAGGTGTTGCTTCGTCATCTGACCGTGGTTCAAAATTACGAAGTGTTGTCCTCGGATTTTTCCCTTAAGGGACTGATCCCGGACCGTCGTCAATAGCCCGTTGTGTTGCTCTAGTACGACGTTAACTAAAATTACCAATTACCAATTACCAAATATTGAATGAGGTGAAAAAGATGTATGTAATTGATATTTGAATAAAGTAAATAAGAGTGAATATGAATAAGATAAATAACAAAATGTGAATGAATTTCTGAATTGTCCAGTAATATTTGCCCGGGTTCTGTCCCGAAGAGAAAGATTCGAAGACACCTCGTAATTTTTATCCACGGTCAGATGACGAGGTTAACATCTTAGCTGACAGCCCACTCTAAACTTCCACCATACACCAACGTGAGGACATTGACGGCCACGATAAATTAAACTTGCACTATCTCCCACGTACACGACGGTCTTTGCTTGGATCTAGTTTCGATCTCGTAACCTTCCGATTTCTTATCCTGGATTCTATTAACTGGGTTAATACAGCCTCAACAATGATTAAAGCTATATTCTCTTCGCGTCGCTACAAACTACAGAAAGTGAACATATACTGGCAAGAGAGGCTTTGGAAGTTCCATTTAGTTATAAAATTGATTATTACTTTTTATATAGATAAATAAATTGGCACCTGGTCCAGAAGTATTTGAGAGAAATCAAGAATATGTAAATAAGTTCTGTGTTCAAGCCTCTTTTATGTTTGGGATTCTCCTTAGGTACTATTTTAAACTCGGTGTACAGACATTTTTTGATATAAAAAGAACAGCAACATATATTTTAATTGTATCACGTAATAATTGTGTGTTTAATGATTTAAAAAGCATAGACCTACATTTTCTGATAATACCCTACCCTACAATAATGGACCGGACAGCAAAATGTGATGGTATAAGGGAAATAATACTGCTTTAATAGGGGGGTCACCCACGTGTTGCAATGACACTAGCAACCCTTCTGGGCATACTTTCAACAAGATTTTGATACACAGCTATGGGTATTTGTAACCATTCTTGCTGCAAGAATATCGCCAGCTCAGCTGTAGATTTCGAACGTGGTTTTCTGGTCCGTAAGCGTCGCTCTAACTCGCCCCACAAATATCTATGGGGGTTTAGGTCGGGACTGAGCTGACCAGGGAAGACGTTTTACATCCATATCTCGATACCACTGCAGAGGCTGCAACATGACATGGAGCGTTGTCGTGCTGGAAGTAACATTCCATAAAATTGTCAAAGCGTAGGAAGAACCTGATTGTCCAAAATATTCATGTAGGCGTAGGCAAAGGAATAACATGCAAAGGTCCCTGGCTATACCTCGAAATCACACCCAAACAAGTAGTCGGATTTTATACAAATCCTCTGGCGTCCGGTCCATTAATTGTAGCGTAGTGTATGTACTTCATTGGGTGTTTTTAGTTAGGTAGTCTATGGTTTGGAAAGAACACGGTCCAGATTTTCAGTTTGTTAATGGAACACATTGGTGTTGTATTATTAAGTCATTTTAAACTGGATCAATACGCGCCTAACTATCAAGAATGTTATCCAAAGGTATTGATAAACTACCTTGAATTTTTGCATGCTGTAAAAGAAGTTATGAAATCCTTTATTAAAATTCTTATGACAGACAGTAGATGTGCTTACAGTAGAGGTATCAAATAGTGTAAACAGTAATATAATTCACTTGAACTATCTACTTGAACAACAAACCGTTATATTTGTTATACTTTATAATTCTAGCTACTGTAAAGAAAGAAGAGTACTTTCCGAAAGGCCAACTGAACAAGGATACGCTGGTTAAATTCATAAAGGTAAGTAATATTTTTAGAATTTCACAAAAACGTTTCATTTAAACTTTGTTGTTGTTTCTGATATTTCAGAAAATGAATACGAATTTTATCAGAGAAAAGCGGTCAGAAATCCTCGGAAATATTTACTCAAAAATATCTGTTCTACACAAAGCAATCGAACCATTGTTTTCATCCAATTACCAAGGAATTTTGTTGCCGACCAACCGTCATAGTGGTTAAGGTGTTAGCCTCTAGATAGGAAGGTTCCTGGTTCGGGTCCGGGCATGGATGTTTATAAACGTATGGTGTAGAGGCGGCTGGTGCACCTTAAATCTTTCGTGCCCAAAATTCCTCACGTTGGGTTGGTGTGAAAGTTTGGAGAGTGGGGTGCCAACTCAGGTGTTGCTTCGTCATCTGACCGTGGTTCAAAATTACGAGGTGTTGTCCTCGGCTATTTTCATTAAGGGATTGATCCCGGACCGTCGTCAATAGCCCGTTGTGTTGCTCCAGTACGACGTTAACTACTAATTACCAATTACCAAGGAATTTTGAAGTAATATTGATTAGTGATTGATCCTTGGCGAGACACCAGTAGCCTGTTGTGATGCTACCTACCCCAAGTGACAATTCTGCTGGATACTCATTTTAACCAGTCACCAGGCTTCAACAATCTGAACCAAATCAGTCGGCATATTTCAACAAGCTATTTTAGAGTTACTATTTTAGAAAATATTGCAATAAAATATTTAGAGTGGTTAGAATTAAATCGCAGCTAAAATCGTTTTTCGTACGAAATTCGGAAGCATGCGAAAAGATAGAACCTTGGCCTCAGAACTTCATTAATGATGAATGGAATAGCAAAGTAGGAAAAAGTTTCGTTTAGATTGGCAGCCTGACCTACATTTCAAAAGCACGAGGGCCTCTGAATGCCTGGAAATATCCTCAATGGGAAAGCAAAACCTTTTAGTCAAGCATATCTGGGGAATACTCGATGATAAATTCGGGATGGAAACGTGCTTTAATTGTATGCTTTTCTGGTTGTTTTATAGTAGCCAGTGTGTTATGTTTGATTCGTTCTTGTATGACCGCTCTTCCTGTATCGATTAACCTACTTTTACAACACACGAGGTGAATCGTTTAGCTCGTGCGTCTGTGCAATCTTACGATGATAGTCGTACAAAACAGTGATGACGTCATCACCAAGAGGGGTATTCTCAAATTTTACGGGGACCCAGTTTGGAAGAGCGACGGATTAGCAACCCGAGGGTTACGAGTTCGAAACTTGGTCCAGTCAAAAGCCCGTCGTGTACACTGGGCTGGTGCGTGTTAAACAGAGTGGTAACAGAACCTGGAAAACCGGGAAATCAGGGAATTGTCAGGGAACTATTTATTTGTGGAAAAATCAGGGAAATCTCAGGGTACATTTCCATATTTACAAAAATCAGGGAAATTTTGACATTTTAAACGGCTACTATTATTGTTTGTAATATTTAGAGATGCGCGAATACGAGTGCTTTTGAGAATAGAATAAATCGTATTCGCCGAAATTGTAATTCGAATAAAGAACCATAGCGTCGTCATTTTTTAACACCGAGAAAACCGCCGCCCTGGTTTTTTTCACGGCTGCAGCGTCTTGGTCGCCGTGAGTCTAGCGATACAACTTGTGGGATACAATTTGAACTTTGTGTGACAAATGATGTTTTATGGGTATTAAATTAATTATTTTTGTCTGCAATTACATTTTTGTAGAATTTTTTATGCTTATTTGCATTTGGGTTTCAATGAATAAGTATGACAATGTACGGTCAGGTGTAAAAAGTTCATAATCAAAATATTTCGCATTTTTTTCTCCAGTTTATTCAATTGCAATTATAAGAGTTCCATTAAGGTTTCGAACGCTTACAATAGCAATTAAAATATCTGTCGAGAAAAAATACAAAATATTTGTGGAGAATGATCCTTTTACTGACCCTAAATATTTAAAAATAGTGTTGCGTGGACAGTGTATATCGATACCAATCACGGATCACAACAATTCTTAAGGGAATTGTTAAATCAGGGAAATATTTGGAGACTATCAGGGAAATCATGGAAATATCATGGAACTTTTTTTCAAGGATTTTGTTTTCCACCCTGTTAAATCTGTCGTGACCTCAAATATTCTCAAATTGGCGGGGTGTGGAAGTTTGGAGAGTGGGGTGCCAGCTCAGGTGTTGTCCTTGTCATCTGACCGTGGCTCAAAATTTTGAGGCGTTGTCCTTGTTTCTTTTCCTTGGGAATGAATCATGTATATTTGCCAGTAGCTCGTTGTATTGCTCCAGTGCGACGTTAATTAACTACTTACCTATTCCCTTTTCAGTCTAAAGAACCCCTTTTTGAAAATTAATTTCAGTGCACCCTTGAGACCATAAAATTAAATAGTATATGCACAACCCTATAATAATGGACCGGACAGCAAGATGTGATGATATAAGGGAATTAATACATGCTTTAATAGGGGGTTGGTCCCCCAAATGCTGCAATTACACTAGCAACCCTGCTGGGCATACTTTCAACAAGGATTTGATACACAGGTATGGGTATTTGTGTCCATTCCTGCTGCAAGAAAGTCGCCAGCTCAGCTGTAGATTTCGGACGGGGCTCCCTGGTCCGTAAGCATCGCTCTAACGCGTTCCACAAATTTTCTATGGGGCTTAGGTCGGGACTCTGAGCAGGCCAGAACAACATGCAAAGGTCCCAGGCCGTACCACGAAATACACCCCCAAACAAGTAGTCGGATTTTATGCAAATCCGCAGGCGTCCGGTCCATTATTGTAGGGTAGTGTATGTAACATACCGTAATGATCTTAATTTTCCACCTTAGTATATTCTGGGTAGGTAGGGGACTTAACATTACACAGGAGCAACACAACGAGCTGTCGGCGACGGTGTGGGATCAATCGCAAAGGAAAAATCCGAGCTAGAATTTCAGCGAACTGAAGTGAAAGTATGCGCGTTTAATCTTCGTGTTTAAATGGAAGTGTTGGTCACGCTGTCTTAGTATATGCAGCTGAGCGAAGAGAAAGAGATTAGCGAACGGGGTCTAACATGTGCATGCTTGGACAGAAACATGGCAATACACATGTCTTGTAGGAACGTTAAAATCGAGAAAATAAAATTACTGAACCATTAAAAAGAGAATGTCCTTGGAATAGATAAACGTAACTACGAAAATCAAAAGAAATATAACTAACGAGTCCTGTTTAAATTATTCAGGAATCTGGAAATTGCAGAAAGGCTGGTGTTACGCTACTTGGAGGCAGGTACGACTTTTAATGGGAAAATGTGACATTAGACTAGAAGAGTTGGTTTCATACAGTGATTTAAATGTTTTTCAATTAAATAGGCAGTAAAGAGTTTCCGATAAATAATGAAGTCTACTTTTGTCGTAATACGACTTTGGTATTTGTTTACTGTTGTTTTCGAAGTCGAGAAATCGTGTTTAATCAAATGATAAAGTTTAGAGTGCTCAGTCCAGGACAGGTAGTTTATTTTACGCCGCACCACTGGAGCAACAATACGGTTATTGAAGACCGTACGGTATTCATCCCGAAGGGACAGATCGGAAGACAACAGCATGTAATTTGGTCCCACTCCTCTATTTCGCCCCCTTTCGGTATTGCTTGACAATCACCGCTCCCCTCTGCCCTTCGGCACCCCGTGGTCGCTCACGCCGTTTTTTTGTGCTCTCATTGTGACATTTTGCCCTCGTCGCTTGTCTTCTTTTCCATGCATCGACCACATCTCACGCCAAACTGTCAGTGAGTGATCTATTCGATTAAAATGGCGTAATGAATGGTGATCACTTATCTCTGTAAAGGGGTGAGTGTGCTCATCCCTTTTCAAGAATGTTCACCCCTTGGTATTGCCGATAAAGCTTTACACCAGAGGAGGCCTAAAAAAAGGGTCGAAAAGGCGTCATCATAGGGGGACGTAAAGCGTCGTCGCCCCAAAAAGGGGGCGAAAAATATTTGCAACTCCAGTGTAAACGCGGCTAAACAATTCAAAATCTTTTCCTCAGACTTATACCTGCAACCTCTAAGAAACAAATCCGGATGATTTTTGCGACACAAAAACCAATGCCCGACTGTCTTTTAGATAGAATATAGGTGAACCGAATGAGATACTTTTTTAAAATTGTGTTGGGGACTGTGTAATGAAAAATTTATCAAACATATTTTTGATTTTCAAGACTGTCACTAAAGCTGCTTCGAAATGTTGATGGATTTTTTTGTCAAAATACATTGCAAATATACTAAAAAAAAATTATAACATTTTTCGAATCAGTTGTTTTGGGAAAAGGTTGCCCAATATGACACACCAAGCTTTCTTAATATGATGTTGTGTATTCGCAATTCCAAAGAAATATACAAGCGTGACAAAAAAAAAATCTATTTAATATAAAACTTATTTATTTGTGTAAAAACTATCCATTTAACTTAACAACTTACCCCTCATACGTCTAAAGACCAGTCAAAAAGAAATCTTCCAAACTATTAAATACGACCTCTACCATAGGTTGGGAATGAAGTATAAAGAAGGTCATGTTTACAATGACTCTAGTCTCCCTAGTTAATAGTTTATGACACTTCCAGTAGTTGACGACACCGTATGGTAAAGATACAGGAGTACCTCATATTAGGGAAATATCTCATACTCGGTCCCTTTCCCTTAACTAAAAATAATTCTCAAAAACAAAAAAACTTAAAAGTTTCAAATTAGTGACAATTGCTCCGTGGCCGATTTTTAAAAAAATATTGTACTTTAATCCGTATGAAATACTGAGAGACACATTGCATTTTTTCAAGTGAATGTGTTGCGTATTTCCACGTTTCTTTCTTTTGCAGGAGGTGCGCAAACACCCCGCTCTGACAGCCGAGGACGCGGCATGCCTGGCAGCCGCCCGACTCGTCGAAGAGAGCGATCACACGCGGTTGTGGTACAGAATCGGTGCCATACGAGATCTCTCGGGCAGCAAGAAGGCCAAGCCCAGACTGACTAAGAAGCTACAAAAGGTAATAGCATAACGCATCGCGAAATTTTTAGCATCACATAAATTCGGAATTTTTCATGTGGCTTCTGAATGCCAGCTTTTGAACTTGGTGGTATTGAATAGCCTCTTCATTTCGCGGTACCATCTCATTTTCTAACTAATTCTTTGAGTCCAAAGTTCCTTTAACTCTCCTTGGTGGGTGTCTTGATGAAGTATCTTGTTATTAGCAAAACAATTTGCAGATCGTTATGAATGAGCTATCTCGCCATTAGAAGAAAACTGACCAGATGAGCATGGTCACGTGTACCATTTCATTTTCTTACTAGTTCTTTGAGTCCAGTTCCTTTTAACCCTCCTTGGTGGGTGTCTTGACCGAATTATCCTGTTACTAGCAAAACCATTAGCAGATCGTTTTGAATGAGCTATCTCGCCTTTAGAAGAAAACTGAGAAGATTCGTTTGTTGATCGGTGGTAGGTGTCTTTCAGATCAACCTTACATGGAAACGTATAGGTGACTTTAAAAGCTTGAGACAGACAAGTCCTTATTTGTCTTACCATTTATAGCCTGTCTCCGGCATAAGCTTGCTGGGCTTACCCCGACCAGCGCAACCAAGATTGACTTTCAACAAGGTGGGAAAACTAAACGTAAGCATAACCAGCTAATCATGACTTAAGTGGCTTGCTTCCCTTAAAAATAATCTTGGGTACAGCTGCAGTCTGCGTTTGTAGCGGTGGCAACAGCCTTGGCGCTTTTTGTGGCGCACTTCTAGAAGCGAGTGTTATGTTGAGGTGAGTATGTGTTATTTTAAGGCAACCCATCTGTATTACGTTTATTGTGGTTTTTATAGCAACCCCTCGGCAAGCGAAAAGTTTAAATTTTCATTTTGAATATTCTAGACACATCTTTCAAAACCCGTTAAGCTGTAGTTCACTTGGTATATTTTTTAAAACGTTCACAAATGTGTTTCTAAAGCTGACTACTTTACGTTTTAAAAATAAATTTTTTTTAATAATTCTCTTTCCTTGGAGTGCGGTAAAAAAAAAAAAGTGTCAAGGTCGTTGCCACCGCTATAAACGTAGCCTGCAGCTGTAGTACCGTGAAATAAAAATAGTTTTGAAATAATTATTTCCTTGGCAATTTTAGAAGGGCGCCAAAAAAAATCGCCAAGGCCGTTGCCACTGCTCGAAACGTAGACTGCAGCTGTACCCGATCTTGCTCCGAGTCAATGGACCACCAAAGTCCCCTTTCGAGGAGGACAGTAAGGGACGCCGTCTGTCTACTCTTTTAGGTACCTTCCAGTTGGCAACAGGTGGAACTTGGTGGTGAGAGCAGTTCTCGTGGTAGACGGGCATTGTGCTTGGAACCATTTAGATAGGCTGGTTTGTTTGGATTTAATGGCACAAGGTCCAATAATAAAATCAATATTTAGACTGTCTACTTAGATTGGAAGCAAGGTATTTGATTTTGGTTGTGTTTCCTAAGGTGTACAACCTGTTGGGTCAGGAAGGCGACGAAACGGACAAAAAGACCTCAGCTCCAGAGGAGCAGAGGGACATCCCAGTCCTGGATTTCACAGCAGCGACCGCCGCTGTGATGGAGAACGCTGGCAAAGTCCTCGTCAAGGTGAAGAGACACGGGAAAATGACCGGCACCGCCAGATGCAGGTACGTGATAGCCGTTTAAGTTCTTTTTACAATGAATAAGTAAGATTTCAATAGTGTTGTCCTTTCTGAAATTGCACCGGCTGCCACCGATCAAATGCTATCGTCAATCCATCAATGCGTCATCAATCAAAACCGTCATTCAATCAAATCAGTCTAAAAAATATTTGCTTCCGTTTATCTACGCAATCTGTCAGGAATAATGCTATGAATAAACATCTACCTGGCTTGCTTATTTTGTATGAATGCATTTCGCAGATGTCTAGCTACGAATAATAAAAAAAGCAGTTTCAAAGTAATAATTTGTTTTATTACATCATCACAACGTAACGTGAAAATATCTGTATGGTTACCATTGTTGAAATCTATCTGCCTCTCAAACAGATAGATAGATTTTTAACGTCGCACTGCAGCAACACAACGGGCAGGGGATCAATCCCGAAGGGAAAGATGATTCATTTCAAGATCCTTTGTAATCCCAGATAATCCTTCCTCATCCAATATACGTTTTAGTGATTGACTGATTGAAAGTTGAAGATGTATGGTTATGCAAATTCAAGGACGATACAAGTAATTTTGAACTAAGGTCAGATGACGAGGTCAACGTCTGAGCTGGCACCCCTCTCTCCGTACTTCCACGCCCTGCCAATGTAAGGATATTTAAGGTCACGAGTCATTTAACGTGCACCAGCAAACGTGTATACGACGGTCTTTGGTTGTACGTAGTTTCGAACTTGAACTAACGCCTCTAAATGTGCTCTCCTTATGTTTTCTAACAAATCTTCCTCTCAACTTCAAAACATTAAATTTTATAACGAACCCATCCCATTTGTCAAAAATTATAAATACCTTGGTCTGACCCTTGATCCTAAACTCACTTTCACCCCTCATATCAAAACTATCGGTAAAAAGACGCTTGCTCTTAAATCTCACTCATTGGTCGCCATAGCCACCTCTCCCTGAAAAATAAAACCCTCATTTATAAATCTATTATCAGACCCACTATCCTTTATGCTTCCTCTGTTTGGGGCTCTACTTGTAAAACAAATATCAAATACCCCCAATCCCTACAAAATACTATTCTCCTCCAAATGGCCAATGCTCCATATTAGGTACGCCTTGAAATCATTCACAAAGATCTCAACATGGAACCAATATTTGAATACATCAAGACTTTATCTTCAAAATTTTTCACCCCCTTGTCCCAAACCCACTTTTACAAAACCTACCATCCTATGACACCTCCCTTACTAAGTCACGCAAGAGACCCAAAACCCATCTCGATCGAGGCTTCCACACTTTTCCTCCTAGCAAAAAACGTCGATGTGGTGAGCTCAGAGACCCCTTAGTGAGTCTCCTGGACTCACCAAACTGAAATCCCCCCCCCCCCATCTTATCACCAAACTCCCAAATCATCACCACAGCTCATGCATTTCGCCACTTCTTTTCGGTACTGATTGCTTGCCCCTCCTCGATGTCTCCTCCCCCTTTGGAAACTGAATTGGACTCCTAACTGTATCAATTACTAAATTCTACCGTCTATCTAAATCAGGGTGGTAACAGAACCTGGAAAACCGGGAAATCAGGGAATTTTCAGGGAACTTTATTTCTGGAAAAATCAGGGAAATCTCAGGGAAAATTTCCAAATTTTACAAAAAATCAGGGAAATTTTGACAGCTTAAACGTCTACCATTATCGTTTGTCCTATTTAGAGGTGCGCGATTACGAGTGCTTTTGCGAATCGAATAAATCTTATTCGCCGAAATTGTAAATAGAATTAAGAACCATAGCGTCGTAATTTTTGAATGCCGCCGACATTTTTTTCGCGGCTGCAGCATCTTGTCGCCGTGAGACTAGCGATACAACTTGGGATACAATTTGAAATTTGTGTAACAAATGATGTTTATTGTGTATTAAATTATTTATTTTTGTTTGCAATTACATATTTGTAGAATTTTTTATGTATATTTGCATTTGGTTTCGATGAATAGTATGACAATGTAGTGTCAGGTGTAAAAAGTTCATAAAATATTTTGCAGTTTTTCTAAAGTTTTTTCAATTTTAATTTAAAAAATTCCATTAAGGTTTCCAACCCTTACAATAACAATTAAAATATCTGTAGAGAAAAAATACAAAATATTTGTGGAGAATGATCCTTTTACAACTCTCTGACCCTAAATATTTAAAAATAGTGTTGGGTGGATGCTGTATTTCGATAGCAATCACGGATCACAATATTTCTATAGGGAATAGTTAAATCAGGGAAAGTTTTGTGAGACTATCAGGGAAATCATGGAAATATCAGGGAACTTTATTTCTAGGATTTTGTTGCCACCCTGTAAATTATTTACCTTTTTCATAGTGCATTGTCACTACCTTTAACTTTCTTCCCTCATTTTAAAGTTTACAACCATTAAATTCTCTATTAATTCTGATGTGGAGGTTCGCAGTTTTCTGCAAGGTACTCCGTAATTGATACGTCCGTTCCGTTCCAGCACTGCGATTGCTACTCCATTTCTCTCAAACAGAGCTTACACATATCTTGAAATATATTTTACTGTATGTCATAAATTAATTAAATGTTGACAGAGACCTTTCTTGGACCTCTAATGACCTATTTTTTAAACTGTAATTTTAATTATTTTTTTGTTTGTGAACACCCAGTTAATGTTTTGAAACCTTCCCTTCTCGTTTGGAGCCAGATCCCTATAATGACATGGTAAAATTTCTAAAATCATCATACACAGTCGAAACAATGCAAAACACGCACGACTGAAAAATCCTATTGTGTGTTAATGTAAGCCACTGATCAGAGTACGAAGGACAGTAGACGTCACGGACACCGGAATATATATATATAGTAATTAGTTAAAAGTCATAATATATATGTCACTAAGTTGAAATTTTGAGCTTGTTTTGACACTGATTTTTTCTGCTTTTATAATTCACTTTTTAAGTTAAAAATAATTTTGCATTTCTTTGTTGATTTAGGGTTCCATAATTGTATTTAATTTCTATGTTATCATTGAAGTTCTCGTAATATACATAGACTGGGAAGCAAATGTTGTGATTTTGATTTTATTATTGTTGCTTCAGGACTATTACAATCCCGAATTTTTTTTCACAAGTAATAAACATATCAAACTGCATTTCTGTGAAATGTCGGTTTTATCAGAGCTGTCCTTCATTTGATTTCTTATGCCTATTTAGAGTAAAAAGTTGTCATTTTGTTATTTTCGTTAGCTTTTTGAAGATGATAGAATTAAAATGTGACTTCCAAAGTCCTGTTAGAGTCTGGAAGTCGCATTTATTCGCAATAATATTATCATACCTAGCACTGTAACTGGCATGAATTTAAAGGATGTCGTAAAATTTCTTTAGCTCATAGAAATGTTTTTAATTCTGTTAAAAATGACAATTTTCCAATTCTTGCAATTAAATTTTAGATTAGATATGATGTTTAAAATTGTTGTTGCCAAAGCGAAGAAAAGACAATTTGGTACCGATTATAAAGATGTTAAACATGTTTGTCTACGTTAAGTAGTTTTTGAGAAACAGAACTTCAAACATGCAACATTAAGCGATCTCACAACTGCTCCTCAAAGTTATCAAGTCCTTAAAATGCCTCAGACTTCGAAAATATTTAATTTTGAACCTAATTTTTTTGGATATCATTATTTATGCATAAACTAAACCCCTGTACCAAATTTCATGAAAATCCATTGCCGTACACGCACAGGTTTTTCCTGATTTTTGCTCATTTCACGTGGAATGACCCTAAAACGTAAATGTACGAAGGTGTGTCAATAAGTAACGCACAATTATAGTCAATTTTTAAGTAGGAAAATAAATAGTCAAAATGAAATTATTTAGTAAAAAGGGAACTAGAGGGTGCTATTGACTAGGCACAATGCAAGATCTCGTGATTCCACGTACCGGTACCGTTCGTCAGTCACCGGTAAAATGGCGTTAGTGATTACATCGTCAACTGTGGAGGAACAACGAGCTGTGATAAGGTTTCTTTTTGCAAAAGGAAAGGAAGTTGGAGATATCCATTCAGAGATGGTGGAAGTTTACGGAAAAGACTGTATTGACCGTACCAATGTGGGAAGATGGTGTAAAATGTTTCAAGATGGGCGAACGAGTTGGGTCGATGAAGTCCGATCTGGGAGGCCTAATGTCTTCTACAACCTGTTCAATTGTTCGACAACGTCATCCGAGAGAACCGTCGAACGACGTTGAATGAAATAAAAGAACGTTGCAACATTTCTTATGGATCTGCCTGGGACATTGTTCTTGAGAAGCTAGGGTACAGGAATCTTTGTTCTCGCCGGGTACCAAAACAACTGTCGGAACAGCACACTGGAAGCAGAATGGCTTGCAGTCTGACACATTTGCAGTGGTACCACGAGGAAGGTAATGAGTTTTGAGCGAGTATTGTCACGGGAGATGAAACCTGGGTTTCACACATGACGCAGAATTCAAAATCTGCGAGCATGATGTGGAAACATCCATTGGGATGCGGTTGGGAAGTTTTGGAGCACCCTCCATACAGCCCGGACCTGGCACCCTCTGATTTCCATCTGTTTGGACCCATGAAGAAGCTCCTTGGCGGTAAGAAGTTTGACTCTGACGACACATTCAAACGGGGGGGGGGCGAAGGTGTCTCTTCTCGCACTAGCGCGTCTTTGTGGGAATGGCTCCGCGTTGCGTGGACGATTCTATTTAGGACCGTAGGTAGGTCGGTAGATATTAAACTCGTGAAAAGTGAATCGATTCTTCAGTTCGATTAGTTCGTAACTTGTTTGGATCGACACTGAGGTATGATTATTTACTTGTCTGGTAGTCTTTTCGTGTCTTCAATGATTTTGAAGCAGATTTACTGTATGAATGAATTCGAAATGTAATTCGATTTTCATCACGAATAAGTGTTCGAGGTTTCCCTCAGAGAAGTGTTCTGATCTCTGTATGAAGTAAATCTGATTGATCCAATACAAAAACCAAAATAAATGTCATCAGTGTGGAATAAATACATCGTCTTGTCTAGTCCAATTGATATTATAACAAGTAAATAATCATAGCTCACTGTAGATAAAAAAAAATTACGAAAGAATCGAACTGAAGAATCGATTCACTTTTCACGAGTTTAATATCTACCGACCTACCTACGGTACAAAATAGAATCTTCCACGCAACGCGGGGCCATTCCAACAAAAACGAGCTAGTCTCTTCTCGCAGCCGACGGAGTTCTATGAGACCAGGATTTTCAAACTGATCCATCGTTGGGACAAATGCCTCAACATGCGTGGAAATTATGTGGAAAAGTAATAAATGGGCAATACTTTCATTTGTTGTTTAATATTGTCATTAATTGCTTTATTATTTTTTTAAGTTATGTGCGTTACTTATTGACTTGACCTCGTAAATTCTGTATGTAATTCGTTCTGTTCGATGCAGGGTGGAGACGATCGACGGGACAGCAGTGTCTGGGGAAGACTACGTCCCCCTGAAGGAGGTTCTTGTGTTCAAGGAGCAGGAGATGGAGAAGGAGCTGTACGTGGAGATCGTGGACGACAACCAGTGGGAACCGGACGAGAACTTCTTCCTCAAGCTCTGCATCCTCCCGGAAGACGTCGGAACAGTGATGCTGGGACGAGTCTGCATCATGGAGATCACCATCCTCAATGATGACGGTACGTCGACTTTCCAGCTACGTCATTAGCTGCTACAATTGAGCAGTGGTATAACTCCATGAAGGCCTGGCATCACATTAAGATTCTGTGACATACTCGCCAACTTTTCCGGTTTTTCGAGTCTTCTGGAAAACTGGGTTTTCCGGTCTTCCGGACGGAAAAAATATTTTCCGGAATTTCTTGGCAGAAAATTTTCAAGTGACGTCAAATTCGTAGTTTTGGAGTCAAGTCGTTGACACCATGATTGAAAATATGATTGCTGAATTGTCATAAAAATCTCCTATGGGCATTAATTTTCAAGCTCTAATCCTAAAAATATATCTCTACAACACCCAGAAAAAGTTTAATTGCTCATTTTGTGTAACATTTAGCCCCCCTTAAATCAGTTCCGGCGAGTTCGAACTGCATCCAAACATAACAGAAGTGTAGAGAGTGCAGAGTTATATACATATAATATTTTTTTCTGTTTAGACGCTGCTTTCATAAAGAGCAATTTGGACGCAATTATAACTAATTTATTTCACTTGTATCTGATTTGGCACTGTTAATTATTTTTTATTTTAATAATTCCGTTTAGGGGGCATTTTTAATTTCCGAGTTGGTTTTTGTCATAAAAATGTTCCGGAATTTTTTTTCCTAGAAGTCGACAGGTATATTTGGTATAAAATAAAACGATAAAACCTGAAGCAAGATATTTTAAACGTAAATTTGAGTAAGACGTTAGTTTCTATTTCAACATCCTTCAGTTTCACCGCAAGAAAAGAACCGGAGACTGACGATGCCCCATACTTTCCGCATCAAATGGTTTCTTATTGTGATTAGTAAATGGCGTTTGTCATGCGCAATTAAATGTTTAGAACATTCTTCTTACCCACCATATGCTCCCACTACTGAGGCTAGAATCTAGTCCAGAGAATATGTCCAGTGGGTCTCCTTGCGCATGTCAATCGTTCTCACACTCCCCTATCTTTGTAAAAGACTGCCGATGCATCATCCTTTTAGCCTCAAATGGTTTCTTAACTGATCAGTAAATGGCATTTGCCATGCGCAATTAGTATATTTAGAACACTGTTCGTGTTCGTATTTTGCAAATGGAATAAATCCATACTATTTAAAAATAGGAAGCAAATTTATTACAAACCTAACATAATTTGACAACCTGATCTCTCTCTCTCTCTCTCTCTCTCTCTCTCTCTCTCTCGGCTTAACAAATACATAAGTGACTAGAACTTAAAATGAGAAAAACTCGGACTAACAAGAATCCAAAATACACGAATATAAATAAATTAGAATGTGATATCGATTGATCTGATCGTCCAACAAGAAAGTCAATCAAAGAAAATTTGAATATAGACTAGTTTTGATTATGAACATAAATTCTGAAAATCCAACACACTCTTCTCACCCGCCACATGCTTTGTACTGAGGCTAGAATCCAGTCCAGAGAATATGTCCAGTGGGTCTCCTTGTGCATGTCAATCGTTCTCACACTCCCCTATCTTTGTAAAAGACTGTCGATGCATCATCCTTTTAGCCTCAAATGGTTTCTTATTCTGATTAGTAAATGGCGTTCGCCATGCGCAATTAGTATATTTAGAACACTCTGTTCGTGTTCGTATTTCGCAAATGGAATAAATCCATACTATTTAAAAATAGAAACAAATTTATTACAAACGTAACATAATTTGACCACCTGATCTCTCTCTCTCTCTCTCGGCTTAACAAATACATAAGTGACTAGAACTTAAACTGCGAAAAACTCGGAATAACAAGAATCCAAAATACACGAATATAAATCAATTGGAATGTGATATCGATTGATCTGATCGTCCAACAAGAAAGTCAGTCAAAGAAAATTTGAATATAGACTAGTTTTGAATATGAACATAAATTCTGAAAATCCAACACACTCTTCTCATCAGCCACATGCTTTGTACTGAGGCTAGAATCCAGTCCAGATAATATGTACAGTGGGTCTCCTCAAGCGTGGTAAATCGTTCTACCGTTTCCCTATCTTTGTAAGACTGCCTCAAACTCTACGACAGCGTTTGGACCATCCATACAGAGTTGCCAAGGTTGGGCGTAATTGCGCCTTTGGCAGAGCGACTGAAAGGCGAGTTTTGCTACTTTTTCCAATCCTGGCAAAAATCTTCTTCGTCAAATCATGATGGACAGACAGGACATCCGAATTTTCGTTATAATTATTACTAGCGGCCTTTTCCCTTGACTATAATCCGAACCATTCCTTCCAGAACCCGGCGTCCTGCAATTCAAGAGACGAGGCCTACTGGTCCAGGAGAGCATCGTTCAGGCCCTGGTGCCGGTCATCCGGACGAACGGCGTGGACGGTGTCGTGACCACCAAGTGGCGGACGATCGACCGGACCGCGGTGGCGGGCAAGGACTACATCGGAGGTGAGGGCGAGATCACTTTCAACCACGGGGAGGTGGAGAAGAATATCGAGATTCCAATCGTGGACGACTTCAATGCAGAGAAGGACGAGCATTTCGAGGTGGAGCTCTTCGACCCATCCGGAGGGGCGACTATAGGGCAGGTGAACAGGTCCACGGTCACCATCACCAACGACGATGGTAAGTTTAGGGTAGACTGTGCCTTTCTTGACTTAATATCATTCAATTCCAAACTTCAAGCGAAATTCTCAGGATTTTGCAACTGCTTCGAATATTCTTATGAAGTTTTCAAAAAGTTATATTAATAGAAAACAATTAAATTTAGATTTATTTTCTATCTGAATAATAACGTACATTACGTCATGCTGAAACATGTGACATATTTTTTACCCTTATTATATTTTTTTCGCGAGATTCCTTCGAATACAATCCTATGGGAAAATTATATTGGTACTTTACTTATGATATAATCCTTTGGACAGATTTCAATGCTATTTTCCTAGAATATAATCCTTTGCAACGATTCCAATGCTTATTTTCATAGAATATAATCCTTTGGAAAGATTCCAATGCTTATTTTTATAGAATATAGACCTTAGGAAAGATTCCAATGCTTATTTTCATAGAATAGAATCCTTTGGAAAGATTCCAATGCTTATTTTCATAGAATAGAATCCTTTGGAAAGATTCCAATGCTTATTTTCCTAGAATATAATCCTTTGCAAAGATTCCAATGCTTATTTTCCTAGAATACAATCCTTTGGAAAGATTAAAATGCTTATTTTCATAGAAGATAATCCTTTGGAAAGATTCCAATGCTTATTTTCATAGAATATAATCCTTTGGAAAGATTCCAATGCTTATTTTTATAGAATATAGACCTTTGGAAAGATTCCAATGCTTATTTTCCTAGAATATAATCCTTTGGAAAGATTCCAATGCTTATTTTCATAGAATAGAATCCTTTGGAAAGATTCCAATGCTTATTTTCCTAGAATATAATCCTTTGCAAAGATTCCAATGCTTATTTTCATAGAATATAATCCTTTGGAAAGATTCCAATGCTTATTTTTATAGAATATAGACCTTTGGAAAGATTCCAATGCTTATTTTCATAGAATAGAATCCTTTGGAAAGATTCCAATGCTTATTTCCATAGAATATAATCCTTTGAAAAGATTCCAATGCTTATTTTCATTGAAAAGAATCCTTTGAAAAATGTACATTGATCAAGAAGGTCAAAATTGGTTATGTCATGCAGGTAAGACTGCAACTTACAAAAAGCAAAGGTTTGTTATCACAGATTATCAGACAGTTACTTGAAAGGATAAGCATCGCGTTAGCAATTCACTTATTCATCCAACAAAGCACCGATTGTAGCGAGCGAAATTTGAAATTCGTCAAAAGCGCCATCTGGCTTTTTTGGAAGAACTCGTGACCACAATCACGTCCCGGTCACCAATGTGCAGACGATGGTAAGACAGTGCAGCTTCAGTTCACTAAAATGCACTTGATGTATAAGATTGGTTGCACTATAATATACACTAGTGTGCAAAACTTAAGCAACTTTTCTGATTTTGCTGTAATCAACTGGGGGACATGAAATTCATACTACAGAGGCACTATGCAGTACTTAAATGATAAAGAAAGCATAGTAGCAAAATAAATGGCAAAAGTTCCGCAGGGCACCTGCTTGGCGATCTTCTCTTTCCGATGTGAGATAACCAGCCGAATGTTGCAAACTTAAAAGTCGCCAGTCGCAGTCGCTTATTTTTATTGCCATCATGAGTGAGAACATTGGAATAGTTCAATAAAAGTAACAAGTAGCAAAAAAACGCATTGTACCGTCATGTAAGAATTAGACGGACAGCTGGTTTAAAATTAAACTATTTATTTAGATAAATTAAATATTTACAGGTAAATTTACAAGATTAATAAAGGGCACAGACATCGACAATCGATATCCTGCCTGGAGCCAAAGTAACAATGGCAAACAGAGACGTTTGTGTCTCTTCGAATCTAGAATCAGTCTTCTGCTAAAATCCACGTTCTCTTGGTTCTGCAGAACCGCAGCTGCGAACGGGAGGGGGGTGAATTCCCAGCCCTGGCAAGAGATGTTTATGTCCTCCACAGAACTCATGACACCCCCACACAGATGCAAAAACCGTTTGTAACCGACTTGGGTTCCCAACAGCAAATCTTCATCCCAGACATGGGATTAGGCCGACGGAAACTCCAGCTGTATCGATGAATCAAACGGAACGCCGGGCCGCCGATGAGAAAATACTCTCTTTCGGTTTTTCGCCAAAAACGCACGTGCAAAGTCTGAAATTGTTTCTGTCACCGTCTGGCTGTTGAGCACATTCCAGCGTCCACGTGTTAGAGAAAAGGGTCGGCTAGTACCATATGGTACAGCATCGAAAAAAATGAAACGTATCCAGAAATCCTTTTCTCCCGAAAGGTTTCTTAAAATATCCCTAAATTTACGCTACTTCATTATTTATTCAAGAAAACAAACACAAACTATAAGTAGACGGAGACAAATGCAAGCGAAGCGATTTCTAATATTGTATAAATATCTCCAAGCAGGTGCTCTGTGGAACTTTTGCCCCAAACACAGTCAGTCTGGCCATGAGGGAGAACAACAGACAAGTCCCTTAGTAATGGATATGACATCCCCTAACTGCAATGGTTGCGTGGCACCGTTTGTCCATACTCAACACCAGATTATCCAACAGTTCTTGAGGTTAGAGTGCCCATTCCTCAATGAGCATCTGTGTCAGTTGTCTGGTGTTCTCCGGAGAATACGATCGTGCCGTCAGGTGTCTCCCCAAAGCATCCCACACATGTTCAATGGGATTTAGATCAGGGGAGTACGCTGGCCAATCCATTCTACGAATATCTTCACTTTCTAGAAGCTCATGAACAGCATGGGACCTGTGTGGCTTTGCGTTGTCGTTTCTTGTAGGTTTGGTTTCTTGTAGCCATGTTCCACATACGATCTCACTTTCACATGCAGCGAATGTCTGGAAATGGGAATTTCCACCTTCTTTTTAAGTTGACTTGCACTGCGCGCGCTAACTTCACCACGACTCCACACGTTTTGCGTGCCCTCACGTTACCTCTGACGTCATGTTCCTGATATTTGGATATGCATCCCCTTTCTACTGAGTTGGCAGTGTACTGATCGCAAAACGCCCTTTCTACAATTTCATAGCTGTATGCTGAAAAGTGACTTCGTTGCTTAAGTTTTGCACTCTAGTATACGCTAGTACATTGTGGGTTAATTTTTGTAGTGGTGGTTAAATTCAAACAAGTTCCTCTATCAACCTAAAAATTAATAATTTTTTACAATAACTATTAAAAAACTTGCTTTCTTAAAATGAAACAGGATTGTTCATAAACTGTAAAAACATGAAAATATTACAAAATTTTTTATTCTTTTTTAGATTTCAATTCCATAGTGAGTCGGGTTGCAGTAATGACAAATGTCAACGTTGACAGCATGCGACTGCAATCAGAAACCTGGGCAGAACAATACCGAGCAGCGCTGACAGTCAATGGCGGCGATATAGAAAATGCAACTACAATGGATTACGTTCTTCACTTCCTGACATTTGGGTGGAAGGTATATTTTTTTTCAATATTTCTGACAACTACGCTTTTAAAGTACAGTTCAGTTTAATTTATATGTACAGGTCTATCTTATGGGCTTCAAATTAAATTTTTTTAAATTGTAATCAAGCTTTATTGAACGTTTTGCTCTCGAGCATTGAAATTGTAAAGCCTGGATTTCAAAACATTTTAACTACTAGTCTTGTCACTTGAAGTTCATTTTTTTATACAAGAGCTAAAAGTCAAGGATTTATTGCTTAAAAGGGTCCAAGACACAAAAATCGTCAAATTTTCGAATTTTTTTTTATTATTTTAAGAAATTCTCTGTGTTTTTCTGCTTAAAATGACATCTAAATCATGTTTCTATCTTAATTAGAACTAGAGATCTAATAATTTTTGTGGTGCGTTGTTTTGAAAATCTAACACTCTTGACAGTTGTTGCCATGGCAACAACATCTGTCTTTAAAACTTTAAATGCGTTTTTCTCCATGATACATTTTTTCAAGATTTCCTGTATTCAAATTGCTATAAGTCGAAAACCGATAAAGTTAAAGGGTTGAAATTTGGAATATATCTTTTTCAAACATTATACTTTAATTTTGATTCAGCAAATTTCAAACAAATATTTACTTTTAAAAATATGACTTTAAAAAAAAAGTACCTTAAAATTTTTATTCAAATATTTTTTATTAAATCAATATTTTTTAAATTGCTGAATCAAAATTAAAGTTTATAAATTTGTGAATAATTTACTGCAAGAATTTTGAAAAGTATCAAGAATATTTTGAGTTTTATCAATTTAAATTGACCCCTCTTTTTTTCAAAACGTTTTAATTTAAAATTTTTAAAAAACTTCTGGAAAAATTTTGTCTTGTGATTTTGCTTATTAGTTAGATTGGTAATCAGTACAAAAAAAATCACATTTCTAAATTAATTAATAAAAAAAAATTTATGTGTCCCGGACCCTCTTAAAAGTACAAATTCTGATTTCTGTATTTTATCAGACGATAACTTTTCATTCAAAAGAAAAAAATTTATTTTTATTTTATCAGACGACAGCAACTGATTGAAAACAACAAATTCAGATTTTTATTTCATCAGACGATAATTACTCATTTAAAATTACAGATTAATTTTAGTATTGATCTGACTTCTTTAAAAGTAGAAAAACATTTTAATTACTGTACAAAATGAACTCTCCTCGACTTTAAAGCTACATTATTTTTGTTCAATAGGAAACTCTAGCATCTCGGCATTTTTTCTATTTCCTGAGAACCTGTGCACATCGCAGTGCGTTACACAAAAATGTGTCCCGGACCCCCTTAACCCTCCAAATGATTTCGACGAGATATATCGTCCAAGATCTGACCAATTTTGCTAATAAAGAAATATATCGACATGCAAGATGGAGCCGATTTTTTTTTATGACGAAATCACGATCTGATCAGTTTTTCTAATTGCAAGATATCTTGTCCTTCAACATCTGGTCAGTCTTGCAACTTACCAGATACCTCATAGACTAGGACAGCTACCAGGAGGGTTAAAGTGAATTCTAGGGCGATGTGAATATTCCTGCCTTCACTGGGATTGAAATCGGAAACCGCTGTATTGATACACAAACTGCTCATTCACAAAACCGACATTACCATATAGGATACTTTTTCAGATAACCATGATTTAAATTGAACCCAAAATAGCGAAACACTAACAAACATTAGTGTCAGTTCCCTTGTAATATCTTGAGTATTGCTGCGCTATTAAAAATTACCAAACAGTTGATATTCACCCGCAGTACCAGGATATATAAATTTTAAATCCTAATAATCATTACAAATTTGATAATAAATTTGATTTTCAAGTTTAACCCTTCTTTGCATAATGGTGGAAATTTCCATCATAACATTGAATGCCCAAAAATTATATAAAAGAACAAGTTCACTTTAAGTTGATCGTGTCTGGATACCTTTTTAATGTCTATTGCATAAAAAAAAACATAGCTGTCAAAAATAAGCAAGTGTCACTATCAGTAAAACGAGCTTGAAGTTGTCATTCCGCTGTTTGTTGTAGTTGCAATAAAAAGTATGATTTCGTTTTTAATTTTGTTTTATTATATTTGAGTTTCTATTGTGCTAAAAAAGTGAAAATGAGTGGAAGAAAGGTTTGTAACATGTGTTTCTGTTATTTTTAGAGCAATTTCTGAAAAAGTTTGCGTTTAATTTAAAAAATACCACATGATACCATCCTATTGTTTTTTGCTAAATTTATACTATAAATATGTACTAAGATTTTTTTAACCATTTTTCCTTTAATTTTGAACATGAATTATATCACCTTGATTTATTTCACCAATAAAGAAAAAATCATGCAAAGAAGGTTTAAAAACAGTGGAAGATTTCGTTAAAGAATTCTTTATATTCTACTAACTTATTATAATTAATTAATTAATTAATGGATAAGATACTATTTGGTAGCCAAGTGGTTGGTACTGGTAGAGTTCAAATCCCGATCTCATTATGTATGTTCGTAGCAGTTCAGAATCCACTTCAAGCCGTAGACCCAGGACTAATTGGCCCTCAAGTGGTAAAATGCTATAAACCAAATCACGAAGGGAATCCAATGTTCCACCTAGGAATTTGCTAATTTTCGAATTCTTAAAATATCAACTCTTGGAGTGGTTTCGACAAAATATCTCATCCATCAAAAATCCGACCAATTTTGCTAATGACGCGATATTTCGTATCAAGATATTGGCGATTTTTTTTATGACAACACGATCAAGATCTGGTCACTTTTCTTTCTAATGTCGAGATATCTCGTACATCACGATCAAAATATTCTTTTTAATGACAAAATAACTCGGCATCAAGAAGTTCACCGATTTTTTGTGGTGACGAGAACAAGATCTGGTCAAGTTTTTAGTTTAATGACGATATATCTCGTCGAGATATTGCCAACGTTTTCATGATGACGAGATCATAATCTGGTCAGTTTTCTTCTAATGACGAGATATCTCGTCCATCGATATGGAGTCAGTTTAGCTGATGTCCGGATACGAAATTGACAACCACCACTGGAGGATTAATGACATAAATCTTTAGAAAATCGATGCGAACTATACATACAAGAAAAATTGACATTTGAGTATTAACACATCTTTGACATCTTGTTCCCCCAGGTAATCTTCGCTGTTGTCCCACCTACTGGCATGTGTGGTGGATGGTTGACATTCGCCGTATCTTTAGCGCTGATCGGCGTCTTGACAGCCATCATTGGAGACTTGGCGAGCATTTTCGGATGTTTGGTTGGACTGAAGGACGCAGTGACGGCCATCACTTTTGTGGCATTAGGAACATCCCTACCAGATCTCTTTGCTTCCATGGCCGCCGCACGACAAGAGAAGTATGCTGACAGTGCAATCGGAAACGTCACGGGAAGTAACTCGGTGAATGTCTTCTTGGGACTCGGACTGCCGTGGATGCTGGCTAGTATCTACTGGAGAGCTAAGGTTTGTCAAATTGGTTTTCTTAGTGCTTGAAAATGAAATTGTTCTAGTTTCATACAAATATTTAACTCATTCAACTTAAAATGTCTACTCTCAAGTCCCCAATATACACTGTATTGACTAAAGTCACCGGACGCCCATTCAAAATAACGCTCCAGCCTGAAAGCAAGGCCGTTGCTCAATGGTTTGATGGCAATGCTGTATCGTTTTTGGACTGCTCAGCATAGAGAACTGATCTGAATCCCATAAAGCTATTATGGGAATTAGAGCCAGAATAATAAAGTTTTGATCCAAGACTTACCACAAAGCAACAATTTTTTTTTTTAAATCATACGCCCAGCTCAAGGTTTTTCGGCCATTCGTCTTGCCGTTCAATACAGCGAAGAAAGTCCTTGGGGAGAAGTATCCCTGATGTCAATGTCCTGTAATTTAGAGCACTCCGCAAGGTGTTGTCTCTTCATAAGACCATCGCAACAAAGCGGACAGATCGGGGAGGGAGCCACACCAATCCTATGTAAGTGCTGTTGAAGGTAGTCGTGTCACAAATCAACAGGTAGCGGCGGCATTATATACTGAATGGAAGAACCTATCGTTGTGTTCCAAAAACTTGTGCCGACCAACCGGTATAGTGGTTAAGGTGTTAGCCTCTAGATCGGAAGGTTCCTGGTTCGAATCCGCGTCAGTGCATGGATGTTTATAAGCGTCTGGCGTAGAGGCGGCTGGTGCACCTTAAATCTGTCGTGGCCGAAAGTCCTCCCGTTGGGTTGGAAGTTTGAGATGCCAGCTCAGGTGTTGCCTCATCATCTGACCGAGGTTGAAATTAAGTGTTGTCCAAGGCTCTTTCCCTTATGGGATTGATCCTATGGACCGTCGTAAACAGCCCGTTGTGTTGCTATAGTACGACGTTAATTAAAAATTACCACATGTCCTGTGATTTTTGTCAGTACACTGTATGAGTGACTAAACCAACTCTGAACTGTGATGTAAGAAATCATTTTACTCATAATTTTAAGTATTTGTAAATGCCATTAATGCCTTGAACTTCAATCCGGAATAGGTAAGAACAGAGGTAATAATATGAATCAAATAAGGATCAATTTTTATTATTGAGTACCTGCCAATTGGTTTAAGAACGAAAAATGAACATTTACCAAATCTGTAGATAAACGAATTACTTTCTTCAGTATTGACCTTTTAACCCTCCAAGTACTAGCGCCTCAGCGTACAGCGTAAGTGTCCGACAAGTTGACTCTGATTGGCTCCTCATATATATGTTGTATGGTTGTTGTTAGTAGTATTTCTCGCCAACTTATAATAAGGGGAGGCAAAAATGAACTCTTCTTTTAAAGAGCTCCTCTTGGTGAAGCAACGATGTTCAAATGGCTAAAGTCACTTACCATCAGATTGGCTTTAGCGGCGGAGGATGACTTCCCGAGTTCGAACCCAACTGGCGGAAATATTTTTTGATCATCCAAATTATTTTAAAACAATTCCAATTTAATTCCTTTTGATTCTAAATTACTTTTCCTAATTTGTAATACCCTTTTTTTATTTTTCCAAACTTCCGTTGATTTTACATAAATAATCTAAAAACCACTCCTGAACTCACTACCAGCTGATATTTTTCCGCCCCTCTGCCGTCCCCTTTGCTTTAGGATGATGGTGTCGTATCCATCCCTGGTTTAGGACCATTCTGATGTAACAAAAAGCATACATAAAACACTAACTTATATAATTATTAACTTATATAATAAAAAGATACAATTTTCGGTTCAAAATGTTAAAACCTTTCGAAAACCGTTCCTATCAGTCAAAGAGATCTGAGCCAAAACGTAGATAAATAGCCAAATGAAACACCTTTACGTCTCAGGTACATGATCATACCAGCCAATCAGAGTCAACTTGTCGGACACTTACGCTGTACGCTGAGGCGCTTGTCTCCAAGTGGCCTCTGTCATGCGCAAAAGCATGAATGATAATCGCCCTGGCTAAGACTCGTTTGAAACCAAGTGACTGAACTGCTTTCTCATGGGAGACACAGTATCAGGAGATTCTTACCTTTTCCGCTGTCAGCCGACCAACCGGTATAGTGGTTAAGGTGTTAGCCTCTAGATCGGAAGGTTCCTGGTTCGAATCCGGGTCCGGGCATGGATGTTTGTAAGCGTATGGTGCAGAGGCGGTTGGTGCACCTTAAATCTGTCGTGGCCGAAAGTCCTCACGTTGGGTTGGCGTGGAAGTTTGGAGAGTGGGGTGCCAGCTCAGGTGTTGCTTCGTCATCTGACCGTGGTTCAAAATTACGAGTTGTTGTCCTCAGATCTTTCCCTTAAGGGACTGATCCCACACCGTCGTCAATAGCCCGTTGTGTTGCTCTAGTACGACGTTAACTAAAATTACCATTACCATTACCTTTGAGTTTCGAGCCTCGGCTGCCCGTTCAGAAGAACAACGGATTAGTAACAGGAAGGCTGCGAGTTCGAATATAACCCCAAACCGTCGTGTACAAAGGGGGCTGGTGCACTTGAAATCTGTTGTGACCTAAAATATCTTCACGTTGGGTTGGTGTGGAAGTTTGGAGAGTGGGGTGCCATCTAGCCGTGATTGAAAATAACGTGGTGTTATTCTCGGATATTTCCCTTCGGGTTTGATCCCGGACAGTCGCCAATAGCCCGTTGTGTTGCTTCAGCAACGGAATTAATTAAAATACTTACTTACCTTTGAGTAATTTTTACTTAAGGGACTGATCCCGGACCGTCGTCAATAGCCCGTTGTGTTGCTCTAGTACGACGTTAACTAAAAAATTACCAATTACCTATTGGAGCGGTAATTGGTAATTAACGTCGTACGAGAGCAATACAAAGGGCTATTGACGACTGTCCGGGATCAATCCCTTAAGGGAAAGATTCGAGGACAACACCTCATAATTTTGACCCACGGTCAGATGACGAAGCAACACCTCAGCTGGCACCCCACTCTCCAAACTTCCACACCAACCCAACATGAGGAGTTTCGGCCAGACAGATTTAAGGTGCACCAGCCGATTCTACACCAAACGCTTACAAATATGCATGCCCGGACCCGGATTCGAACCAGGAACCTTCCGATCTAGAGGCTAACACCTTAACCACTATGCTGGTAGAGGAATTCGAGACGTTGGACTTGAATCTCTTTGCCCGGCCTTTCTACTCTGACTCTTGAAAAACCGGGCTTTGCTCTCGGCTTGTCGGGTAATTAACGCGCATTGTTTTATATTTCGAAGATGGGAATGGAACTGAGAAGCAGTAAAAAAAAGCATTTTCCTGGTTGGTGAGAAAGGTTAGAGCGGAATCCATAAAATCCGATTTTCAGAATAACGTGCCCGAAGTAGTTACCGTTTCTTACGATGTAAACTTGTTACCAGGCATGGATGTGTAAAGTTCTAAAGAAGAACGCGTCTGTCGATCCCTATTTCATTTGGAGAGAAGGAGCAACTTCTTGCAGTACCAAAACTGGACAGCTCTTCCGGCAAAGATGAAGCTAAAGCAGTTTCAAACGCACTTAAAGAATGGAATCTCAACGATAAAGTACAAATAATGTGCTGTGATACGACAGCATCTAATACAGACCGATTGAATGGAGGTTGTGAGCTTTTAGAACAAAATCTAGAAAGATAATTGTTACTCTTTGCTTGCCGTCATCATGTTTATGTACAGGTTCCGAAAAGTGTATTTAAATCAAAGATCCAAGTCTCAAGCAGTCCCGATATTCCACTGATCAAAAAGTTCAGAGACAACTAGAAAAACATTAATCCTAATGCTATCGAAACATGCACAGATTTTGCCAAACAGCATTTTTTGACGCGACCATTAACGGATTGGTGACGCTTTTTAACCATGAACTGCAAAAATCCATTATATGTGACGATTATAGGGGACTGATCGAACTATCTGTTATTTTCTTGAGACGAGATAACGAGAGTAAAATTAAAATCAGACCTCCTGGCGAATTGCATCCAGCACGATGGATGGCAAAAGCTATTTACTCTTTGAAAATATGTTTGCTGCAGTCTCAGTTCAAAATGAGCGTTGAGGACGAACGAGCGTTGCAAGATGTTTGTTTATTCCTTGTGGCAGTTTATGTGATGCCCTGGCTTGGATGCAGTTTGTCGGTGAAGGCGCCGAATCAAGATTTGTGTTTTTTAAAGATGTTAAAAGAGTATGAAACAATTGACAAATTGATTTTCAAAGCGACCCTGAGCAAGTCAGAGAAAATAGTCGTACTACCACTCTTTGATGCTATAGTTTATAAACAAACCAAGGCGAATATTGTAACGAACTTACTAAGAGAAAGTTGATATGATTTTGAGAAGATATACGTTTGTTCCATCGAAGGAAGAGATGTCTGTATCTTTATACGATGAGAGTTTTGTTTGATCTGTTATTTTAAATTTTGTTAATTTTCTTGTGATACCAATTTCTCTTATTGTTTTAGGGAAATCAATGAGTGATTTCGTATCCATCAAGAGCAAAAATTTGTTTTCGTGATTAAAAGTTGACAACAGCTTCCTCCAAGAAAACGTATCTTCGTGGGAAGAAAATGCAGCCTTTGTGGAAGCTAAAAATAAGATTTTTAACTTAAAAGCATTCATTAAATGACACAGCTGAAAGAGCTGTTAAGCTAATGCAAGCCTTTCATGGTTTAATTACCGCAGAAGAAGAACAGAAACAGTTCTTATTACGCTGTGTGCAAGAACATATTAAGATGTTTCCAGACTGTAAAAAAGAGATCTTAAAATAAAAGTATCCTGAATAATTATGTGTGACTTTATTTTATAATAATTAAAAGCATTACTTAAATTTGTCTTTTAATCAATATTTACCTAAGATATGCATACTTGCGATGACCTAGATATTAAGATTTGTTCAAAAATGTCTATTTCCATAAACTTTGGGGCCCTGTCGGCACGGGTTAACATTAACGTAGGAAGTTAAAATTTTATATTTAAGTAAGGCTTAGTATATTAAAAAGAATTAGAGGGTATGCGTTTTGATAACTGCAAAAAAAAAAAAATTCCGCACATATAAGGGACACCCTAACTCGTATACATTAAATGTACTAATGCTCTACGATTATGCTATAGTTAATACTAGTTAGTTTAATGTATGAACTTTAATAACTAGGAAGTTTTCATGTGTATTTTTTTAAAGGAATTTACTTGGCCTTCGTCTCAGAGTGGTTGAAAACAGCTTGTCTAGAGTTCTTGTAAATTGCTAATTAAATTTAATCTGTTATACATGACATATTGATTCACTTTATATAACTATTTTTTCATATTTCAGGGACAAGCTTTCATTGTACCAGCAGGAACCTTGGGATTCAGTGTTGGCATTTACACAGCTTTGGCACTAGTTTGCATTGCACTAATTGTGGCACGACGGTACTTGTCTATTCTAGGAAAAGCTGAACTTGGAGGCCCTCGAACATATGCCATAGCCTGTGCCATCGCTATGGTATGCCTATGGTTTTTATATATTCTCCTATCCTCTCTGGAAGCATACAATTACATAAAGTGGTAAAGGGAGAAAAAGAAAGTATTGCAAAAATATGCTTTTTTTTTAACAAAATTGTTATACGCATCTAATGTGTATTTGTATATATCATTTTTGTATAAGAATTTACATTGAACTTCATTTTGTGAGTGAAAGATGTGCATATACATTCTTTATCAAAGTAAGCCCAATTCTTGTAAAAAGTAAATTTGAAGGTTTTAAAAATTAATACTTTTGTCTAGACGCGAATTCTACAGCTTGATTATTTATGAAAATTTGTGCCTTCGATTCGCAAGCTTTTGTGAAAATTGTAACGATTCTTTAAGTAAATATATTTTTGCAAGTTGCTTTTGTGAAATTAGCTGAGCTTTCCTTGATATCAATCATAGAATTGATATATACATATATAACACATCAGTCTAGCGGAATGCTATATATATATATATATATAAGAAAATGAAAATAAGATCAAGTCTTGATTATAAGAATATTTAAAAATTTTATTGTTGAATCTTATTTTGTATTTGCTAATCATTATATTAAACCATTAATATTGTGGGTGGAATATTTTAGCATTATTGACTTTTTTTAAACTTAGAAGATGTAGATTTATATAGACAAATAATGAATATTAAGCTGTTGTATTCAATTATAAGTTGTTTCATTTAATGCTCATTATTACTTTTAAAAGAGAAGGCCAGTACGAAAGTAGACATTAAAACAGAAAATTATTTGCAGCTTGGATAAAGTTACTAAACACATCAGTACTTAATGTTTCATTCAATTATTGCATTACAAGTTTTTGCATGTATGTAGTTATTTTTCCATCGTCAAGATGAGATATTTTATTTTAAAAATGTGATATTTTATAAGTAGCGAATTTTGCTGTATAAAACGTATTTTATACAAAATTTGTTGTAAAAAGTGTTGCGTTATGCAACTGATAAATATTTTCTGCATTGTTCATCAAGGTGAGGAGCATTCATTTGTATTGTTTATTTAACACTGACTCTAAAATCTTTTATGTACTTCGTTTGTACCTATTTTGTTCCATCTTTTTTTATAATAAAGTCTTCAACCTTGAAAGAAAAGTGAACGGTATTGATCTTTATTTACTTTCATTCACGATCTCTAAAGACTGAATAGCATCATCGAGTATTTTCAAATACACTACCCTACAATAATGGATAGGACGCCAGCGGATTTGCATAAAATACTTGTTTGGGAGTGTTTTTCATGGTATGGCCTGGGATCTTTGCATGTTGTTCCTGGTCAATTGAATGCTGACGCCTGCATGAACATTTTGGACAATCAGGTTCTTCCTACGCTCTGGCAATTTTATGGAACTGACGAATGTTACTTCCAGGACGACAACGTTTTATGTTATGTTGCAGCCTCTGTCAAGCAGTGGTATCGAGATAAAGATGTAAAACGTCTTCCCTGTCCTGCTCAGAGTCCCTACCTAAACCCCATAGAACATTTGCAGGATGCGTTAGATAATAAAGATTTAAAAGAATAGCTAATTTAAAAAGAAAGTTACAACCATTTTTTTTATTGCATCAATGTTATAAAAATACTTGGAAAAAATAAAAGTTAATGTACAGATAAAAAAGTACAAGCAAAGTTAGTAAATAACAGATGAGCATGCAAATCCATGCATAAAATCGCAGGAAACATTTCCAAGGAAAATGAAACAAATAATTGAATAAAGTCTAAAGTTGCAAGACTAGAAATTTTACAATATCTCTACTATTATAAAAGGAAGCGTTTGTTTTGTCTGTCTGTTTCGCGGCTGCAAAATCCTGACAATATACGGCACTTGCAGCAATGAGATTTGGTACACAGGTAGTCTAAAATTTTTTGAAATGTTTGGGTTGCGGCAAATTTTAAAATTTAATCTAGAAAATTTTTTTAAGGAATTTAATAGTTTTATTCTCTAACGGGTTCTTCAATGAGAGAAGAAAGAACGGAATTTAGACTTTTCTACCCACGTGACCTTGCCGTCAAGCTTTGGAAGCATGTCAAGTTTTCTTCATAGCAGGAAACATGGAGTAAATTATTTTTTCGTTTCCGCTTTGATTTTGCACGGAGGAATGATTTTCCAGCCAGACGATAAATCTTAACTGGAGTCATTTAGTTATTTTTCTATCTCCTGTACCGTTAAAGATAGAGTAAAAATTTCAACGGATTTGAAATCTGCGGAAAATTTTATACCAGATCAATACCTTGCATCATGGCGTTGCCCGTGGTGGGTTTGCGAAGCAAACCAACACCACGGGCACGGGCATTACTGGGCTAGCCACGCAGTGGCTAGTTCGAAATATTTTAACAAAAAGTTCAAAATTTCAATTATTGTTTACGTGAAAATGATTCGATCTTCTTTGCAGCATATATTTCACATTTTAATAACGAATACTAAAATATTTTGTTGTATATGTAAAATAAAAAAAATTTTGTGGCCTTTTATATGTATAAAAAATAACATGATACAAAACATAATATTTTCTAGGTGCATAATTAAATCAATAATAACTCCTCAAAAAAATCAGAATAAATTTATTTTTCATTCAACAACAAAATATTTATATTTCTATGAATTTACAAATAGGCCTGTTATTTTATACGTAAAATATATACATTTATAAAATTTACTGAATAATATAACCACCATCCAGAGGTAACTGAACTCCAGTTATCATGCGGGAGTTGTCACTGAGCAGAAACACTGTCGAATTGACGACATCTTCAACTTCTATACAACAGAATAAATAATCAGCCTTCTTACCATCAGAATACAAAATGCAATTGATAAACCATAAAGCATGATTTAATTTAAATCTAAGTAATCTTAGAATTGCTAGAAGTTATAAATTTAGAAAACTTGTGTTTTTTCAGTTTTAATTTGTACCGTCAAAGTGTACTTTATTTTGAAATTTAATATTGTTCTTATGAACTGATTGTATTGCCTGTGTACCATCGGAACTGCTCCTGACATCAAGTCTGGGTGGTGGCAGTCGCTATAGAAACAGTTGTGACTCTTGGGAAGACAATTTTATTTCGGCTTTGCAAATGCTGTGGCGGCAGAAAGAGGTAGGCCTAATAATATAGACATTCTGTTGACAGGTAAGTATCAACAAATATATCTCCAAACTGTTATGTGATAAACAAGAAAACATTTTTTCAAGAATCCCCATGGAAAAAGAGAATAAGAAACTTCAAAATGAATATATTTTGTCGAAGGCGATTTTTCAAGGAGGAAGAAAAGGCTAATTTTATATTAGAGATTTTACACCTTAAGGAATATTAAAGACAGTAAATATATTCACATAACTATGTGTATATGTTCAACATACAATTGTATATGCTTAACATACATAACATGACATATTTACTGTGTACATACATATATTAAGTAAATGGAGCTGGTACTGGTTTCAGCTAATTTAATTACACTAAATTTTAACTGTGTGTAAACATTTATTAGTAACATACCATATTACAGATTTAGCAATCTTGGTTTATTACTTACTGGCAAATAATAATTTTTCAACAAAAACAGTAATTTAAAACTAGCACCTTATATATATTAGGATAAATTGTAAGAAAATGTCTTCTAAAAATAAAAAAGGTTCTAAGAAAAATAAATAAGTTTCATTAGTACATACCACAAAAGTCCCCTAAAGGTATTTTAGCTTTCAATGCTTTAGTGACAGCCACTGGATCTCCATACGATTTTACAGCTTCTACTCCCATATCAGTCAATACAACAGTTGGATTAATACTATTGACTCTAATCTAAAAAATGGAAACAGTTTTTTAACTAAAAAGGAAATAGAAATTGTGTTTTCAATTGATAGCAGCCTTTAATAGTAAGAACAAGTAATTAAAAATTCTTACAAATGTCAGCAGTTAATATATGGATATTACATGTATATAAACAAACTATAGAAGGGATACAGAAAGGAAAATCTTTTAAACTTCCCACAATCTTCAAGATTTAAAAAGATGTTTAAAAAATTATTTATTTAAACTAAAACTAAATTATACGACAGAAAAAGAGTAGTGGAGGGTAAAATTAAAAATATAATGATTGAACTTATGTAATTTTATTAATTGTAACAAATAAAATACATTAAAAAATAATATATTACAAATATTAAAAACATCATTAAATGACTAAAAATTATTTCTAAATTTCCATCACATGACAATGAAAAATATTTTAAAAATCCTGAAATTAGAATAAATTCTAACAGTCATCTGTGTTTTTTAATTGACTTTTTTTTTCTTCAGAAATCTGATAGTCCAATTCTTTAATTTCAGGTGTTTTTTTCTGTGTCTTCACAGACCATTTGCTTTTATAAAAAGGAAATACTTTTAGAAGATTCTGTCTTATTAGACAGTTCTGCTGAATTTTCTATATCTGTAATATCAGCTTAAAGAAAATCTTTTCAAGATTTTAAATAATTTAGTTCTTTCGTTTTTCTTTTTCTACTGTTTTCTAAACTTTTATGATTTACAATTTTGCCTTGGTCTTCCAAATGAAGGAAATATTTTGCCTTGAAGAGACAAACTTTCTCATCTCTTTTGTTATAGTGTGAATATCATTAGAATTATTTACATTCTCATAAATGAGCCTTTGAGCAATGTAAGATTCTTTAAGTTTTCAACCGCTAATGATTTATTTACACTGAACCCACATTCTTCTGTAGCTTGTACATGTGATAAAATCATAAGCATTTTCATTATTCTCTCCAATTTTTCATTTGTGTGTGTGTGTGTGTGTGTGTGTGTGTGTGTGTGTGTGTGTGTGTGTGTGTGTGTGTGTGTGTGTGTGTGTGTGTGTGTGTGTGTGTGTGTGTGTGTGTGTGTGTGCTGTATCTTTAAGCAAAAAATCCCTTAAAAAACTCTAAGTCTGTCAGATTTTTGATCAAAATTTTTAAATGATGCTGAGTACTTTGAGACTGTTGTTTCTAAAATCTCTTTAAATTGAAGCAATAAGGCATTGCATTCTTCTTCTCGTAAGCAGTTTTATCGCTGATCAGGCGTTAAAGAGGTCAGAAATATTGTAAAAAACATCGCCATTTGAAAACTTAATTTTGTTTTCAAAGGAAAATAATCACTTTCTAAGGACTATTGGCAAAAAATAAGTACTTCTAATAGGTTTTAAACATGGAAGATCAAAATAAGCACTTTTTAAGACCTGTGGGAACCTTGAAAATATATCTATGTTCATCAAATGTCAGATCCTCAAAAAAGCTTTATTAAAAAATGAATTCATATTTTAATAACACTAAAAATAAAAAATTCGTTTGTGGTGTGCAATCTTTATTAAATTGATGGAAGCAAAGTCAACAAAAACATTCAAATAACGAGTTTTAGCTCAAATGTTAGAAAACATACATTTTTAGAAATTTGTTATATTATATTTATATTTTAAAATTTCTTACCTGCAGAGGCTAGGTAACAAATGTCAAAAATAGTGCAATGAAACATCAAAGTAAGACAAGATGTTATTTATTTACAATTTTCTTAACAAAGTCTATATTACGTAAATACATGATTCAGCAATAATGATTAGAACTAAGTAACCAATAGCAAGCGAATATCTAGCTCATTTGCCCTTGAATGAGTCGATTCCTTGAATTAAGCAATAAGTTTAAATGTAAACAAAGCACTTGTACAACTGCAGTTTTAGTTTTAAGTACGTTATTCTGTACTTAAAGCAGTGATAATAAGTTGGCTGGGAGTGAACCATCCATGGCAATTGTCATTTATGATTTTGCACAAGGTGTAAAAAAATCAAGATTTTTTTTTAAATCAATAAATCGGATTTTTTATTTAAATTTCTGTAGGCCCTATACATTGTTTTTACAATAATTATATATAAATTTGTTAAATAAAAAATTGAGTTTGTGACATGGTATCATCATTATTTACTTAACATTTGTTTAACTTTAAAACACAAGTTGACATCCTACATAGTTTTTTTGAGTAAATTACATCATCATGTTAACAAATTTATCAGTAAGTGTAAAAGACAGACCTAAACTATAGTGTGAGAAGTAGAATAGAGGACAGAGAAATAATCAGACTATAGTAAATTCTAATAATCAAACTGCTAAGCAGCAATAATAAACGAATTTTCACTTATTTTTAATTCATATTGGATCTTTCTTTCTTCCTGCAGACATTTTAATGGCTGTGTGTGTGAAAATGTATATTTATACTCTTTAATCTCTATTGCACACTACAAGAATAAGCTAACTGACAAATGCCTCCAAAAATTTTACTTCCTACTAGTGTGGTTTTTTTTTTAGCTAATGAAATCAGTCACCCCTTTCGTTTATAATTTTGAATCCAACTGTTGCCTTTAAGTGCTTTATATACTTCCTTTAAGTGTTTATATTATTAGTGCTGTTAATCTGGAATGTTTATACATTACTCTTTCAGGCATTTAGATTTATGATGTCATGTGTGTTTACAATACTATTTCCACAGTATGGTATATTCTAATAAGTTACAACTGGCTGTTGCAATCTCTAATATTATAAAAGAAAGTGCTTGTTTGTTTGTCTGTTTGTGGCCGCAAAATAATGCTAATTCTATGGCACTTACAGCAATGAGATTTGGCACCCAGGTAGTTCGAATTATTTGTAATTTTTAGGTCGCAGCAAATTTTAAAATTCAATCTAGAAGATTTTTAAATGAATTTAATAGTTTTATTCTCCATCGCTTTTTCAAACACAGAGAACTTTTTCTACCCGTGTGACCTTTCAGCCAGGGTTCGGAAACATGGCAAGTTTTTTTCATCTGCAGAAGGCATAGAAAATTATTTTTTTCATTTCCTCTTTGATTTTGCACGGACAAAAAAATTTACAGCCAGACGATAAATCTTTTAACTGAAGTCAGTTCCTTCTCCTAGACCATTAAAGATAGAGTAAAAATTTCAACAAATTTGAAATCTGCAGAAAATTTCAGTTTAGATTGATACCTAAAAATATGATTTTCTTTAAATAAATAATTTTTTAATTGAATAAATCTTCAATGGATTTGAAATCGGCAGAAACCTTTACACCTGATTAATACCTTACATCAAGGCGTTGCCTGTGGTGTTGGTTTGCGGAGACTAGCCACGCAGTGAATACTCAGATACGCACTAAATACTCAGAAGAATCATTCAATCTTACCTGATGTGGGCCAAGCTCTAGGGCCATCACTTTGGTGATTTGATCCAGGGCTCCTTTGGAAGCACAGTATGTGGCATGCCTGGGTAAAGCTATAATCGCTGCTTGGCTCGAAATATTCACAATGGAACCACCAGTGCCTCTTGCTTTCATACCACTGGCAACAATCTGAAATAAAAACATAAATACTTCTAATAAAGTCTTAGTTTGAAAGTTTCTTCTTTTGTCTTAAATAGGAAACAATAGAATTAATTCGATAAGAGCATAAGGAAAGGTTTGTACATGTGAAAATATAGTAGACAGCTTCCTTCATTTAGATAGAAATGGAATTGAAAGAGAGAAGGTCTTGTAGGTTGGAAAGGTTTAAGAATATTTCATGTCCTGAAAAATCAAAAACAGTTTATTAAAATAGTAACCAAGACACAGTTTGTTGGGGTTTTATGGCAAAAGAGCCATATTTGGCTAGCTGTGACAGACACAAGAGTGCAAGAAAGGAGAACAAATCAAAAACCAGAATAGTTGGTGAGATTAAAACAGAAGGGAGAAAAATCTCTAGGGGACCTCAGAGTAATTTAGACAAGGGATATGAATGTAATGAAACATATCTATACAAATATTTTCTTTGATAAAATAAATTAATTTCATTTTACGAATTCAACAAACTTCATGCTAATAAGACCTTAGTTAAAATGAATTAAAATTCATTGGAATTACATTGCTTCACAGGAAGTTTTTCTTAAGTCAAATTACATGACCATTTTAATGTAAAATTATTATATTAATAAAGCTTTGATCACTTTAGCAGGTAATTTGCAAATTCAAAAATGTAATGTATAAAATTCTGATAGTTTATGCAAATTAAAAAGTCAAACACAAATAACAAGGTTACTTTTCTATTAAAAACAGATAGGTGCATATCTTTATGTAGATGTGGGTAGTGTGAGAAATGGAACATGCATTCTATTGTATGCTATGCAGTAATCTTATACTGGGACAAATCATGGCACTGCAGATTGAATGGAAACAGATGTTACTTTTTTTTTTTTACTATTTCATACTATTTAGTAGATACCCAGTAACTACTCAATGAGATAAAAAACTTACTTGTGAAATATTTACAACTGCCTTAACATTCACTGCAAAGCAACTGCAAAAAACAAAAACAAATTAACACAAGAATTAAGATTAAAGAAACAAAATAAAAATGATCTGGAGATTAGAGGAAAGATAATTTGAATAAACTATAAGTATATTACTTATCAATTTCTTCTTCCGTTATGCTGCCAACTTCTTGTAAACTAATAAGGCCTGCATTATTGACCAGCAAATCAATATCTCCCAACTGCTTGACAACTTTTTCCGTTTCTTTCCAGTTGCTAACGTCCACAGAAACAGTTTCGATTTGGGGCACCTTTAGTTCAAATATAAATACAAAATTAAACATCATGTACAAATTACAAATAAAAATTAAATATGACATGGAAAGTGAGATTAAGATTTTGAAAAATACAGTTGTGTGCCACAACTAACTTGATTGATGAAAAAAGTCGAGTAGTTACTAGTCAAATTTCAACAATTCTACAGACTGTAGTTACTACAATGGCAGCTCGGAGAGCTGCACATTGTTCTCAGTTAAAAGCGAACTAGTATAGGTATGAAAGATATTGAAATATATTTTGTTGCAAATTCCATTCTATTGACAAGAAAATGGACTCTTAAAATATTTTTACTTCGACCATCATTTCTTACAAATCCTTAGTGTGTAGCATTTCGTTTTAATACAAAGCATAATAAATATAATTACAAACATTCTAAAACAAGACAGGAGTAAGAAAACGAGAAATGCGAAAATGCAAGCAATAATACTTACAATAAAACTAATAATAAACAAATAATTTTTCATTTCCATATCTGATACTGCCCACAATATATTTCAATTTTAAGTTTGAATTATAATTTATAATAAGTTTATGTGTGAGAATTGAATTCTTGTACTATGAGATTATCATGACTTTTCTGATTCCGGAGTCTGATGTTTCATTTGAAAAATAAATGTCCTAATTTATAAAATTAATTTTATAGTTATAATTATTCAATTCTAAAAAACTTTAAAATTTTGTAAATTGCAAGAATAATTCCATTGCTTTTACATGTTCACATTTTTTCTGAGTAGCTGTGATAAAATGGGGTTCACATTCAGCATTTTGTGGCAGAAAAATGAATCAGATATAGCTTTGATCAGCTATCCACTACTAGATGGTTTAAAGCAATCCAGTTAGCTGAAGTTAAGCCATCCAATAAGAATTTCACAGGTTTATGCCTTTTGTCTGTCAACCTGGAGCATCCGTTATTAGCGAATATGGTATAATTTGTCACTTAATGGTCATTTTTGCTGCATGAGGGGTAATTGGGCCAGGAGCTATGACTTAAACAGGATGTCAAACTACACGGAACACCATGTTAAAGTCCTAGTACCCGAGTATCTTGGATAATGGGCTGATGTCTCAGAAGCTTCTTGTCTCCCAAGTGTCCTTGATGCTTGCGCCTGCAAATGCAACTGAAAACAGTTAGCTTTCGGACTCCATCTTGTTAAGACGTCTCTGTAGCAGTTTGATTACTATGAAATCAAGCATTTTGTTTCGCTTTTCACGCTTTCATTATTATTAAACCCATGTATAGTACAGCCTGTATGTGTAAAAATAAATGTTATTTTACTGTCCAAAATGTTTGGATAAATTCATCAGACTATTTTTTGGTGTCAGAATTGGAATGAAAGCAGAAAATGTAGGTAGGCCCACCCTTTTATTAAATTAAGTTTATTAAGGTTCTGGCAAACTGGAATTAGTGAGCCAAAGAGAATAAATTATTTTGGTTTAAAAAAAGTTTGGATTAACTCATCACAATCCATGTGATGACCCAAATTCGAATCCAGAGCCTGTTGAACCGAGACCATGAGCACAAACAAATCAGCTATCAGAGTGCTATATAGAGATAAATGTCCTTAAAATGTAAGAAATTTTAAACTCACAATCATAAAATGCAGAATTAAAACTCAAGATAAGTGATTTAAAATTATTGAATTGAAAAATAAATATGGTAACTACTAGATGTACCAAAATGTTGATATAAATATCAATAAATTTTTTTTATCAAAACTGTTTTTTTTTACAATTTTTTTTGCACGATACTTTTATGAATTGCATGTGAATCCTTACTACTGAAATATTGAATTATCCGTCCTTGCAATTATTAATTACTATTCTTTGTGAATTTTATTGTTTCTTTACAAAACAAATATTTGTTTTGAAAAAGAAAAAGTAATGTTGTATCTTATTTATTTAATCAAATGAAAACATTCATTTTGTAAAAAAGTACTTTTGTAAAACATAAAATCAACAAAAAGATAAAATGCATCCATTCTTACTTCTTGTTTCAAAGAATCTAAATGTTCTTTTGTTCGGCTCAGAGCAATAACATGAGCTCCACGCTTTACAAGTTCAATAACGATGGATCTGCCTATTCCTAGAATCATTTATCACAAGATCAAGTAAAACATTAAAAATAGAAATATGTCAATTCTTAAAATCTGTGTATTCATTTTTATTTAAAAAAGAATTTTTTTTTGTTTGTTTATTATTTGTTTTATTAAATATATATTTCATGAATATTCATTGGAGTGATACCCAAATGCTAAGTGCGCAAATTTTAATCTTCCTTGAATTCACAGCCAAATGTTTTGGTCACCCTAGGTCCAATATACTTTTACTTTCACTTTGAAAACACACTAAGCTAAATAATTCAACTTTTCCGCAATTTATAGTGACTTGCTGGTAACTGAATAAACGTTGCATTGGCTATTGATGACAGTCCCATATCAATCCCAAAAGGAAAGATCCGAGGATGATAACTTGTTCAGTGTTCTCAATCTATTTCAGAAATAAAATTGTGACTTTTCCAGGTCTTCCAGAAAAATTTTACAAAATTTCAGGTCATAATCCAAGCTATTCATGACATTTTTAAGGTGAAAAAAAAAATAATAATAATTTAGCATTCAACAGCCAATAATAAAACCAATTTAAGAAATACACACTGTAAAAATTAATACACAAAGCACAAGTAATATTGCATAAAAATAACTTATTCAAATAATCCAACATATTTGACTTAATCAATATATGATTTAAAGCATCATAAGCATGAAATTCTTCCATTTAAGCCAATGGATGAAACAAAATTCTTTAGCTATTAATTATTAGCTGTTTTGTTTAAAATTGGTTGAAACATTCTACTCATAAAATCAACTGATACAAAACTGCTTACGAATTTTATTGGCTATTTTTCTCCAAAGTGTCCAAGATTTCCAGTTTTGGGATGAAACTGAGTAATTTTCCCTGACTTTTTTAGACAAAAATAAATTTTATGACAGTTCCAGGTTTTCTCTTATTAGTGAGATCCCTGCTAGTCATTTTGAACCATGATCAGAAGAAAGAGGTAAAAAAATTAAGCTGCCACCCCACTTTCCAAACTTCTACACCATGCCAAAGCGAGGATGTGAGGCCAGGGCAGACTAAACATGCACCAGCCGCAGAAACATGAATCTTTGGTGACGGTCAAGGATCAACCTCAAAAGGAAAGGTCCGAGCATAACATCCTGTGATTTTGAACCATGTATTTGATAAGGAATCTTTGTTAGGATCATGTTTCAAACTCGCATCTCTAAGGTTGCTAAACTTCTAACTGGGCAACCAGGCACCCTGTGATTTGCTCAGTTAAAGTAATCGACAATCAAAGCATAGAAAGGTGAAATGTTTTCACAATCCTAATTTACGATCAAATAATGTAAAACAAATGTATGATCGAATAAAACAGTTTTTTAGATACTTTATCGCAAAAGAAATAAAAAGTGTGTTCATTCATCTGAATCAAATTCAGACAGACAGTTAAATTGATTATTTTTATCGAAATAATTAATCATATTGGTAGTTATAATTAATTGTCGAAATTTAAAATACATGCTTTATAAGACTTTAATATTTCTTGGTAAAAGGAGTGATCAAGTCATCAAAACAAATCAATCGTTTATTGAATTTAAGTATTGGTGAAATTTTAAACATGGTGTTTGTCCCAGTGGTAACCAACTTTCGCTCTTATCAATCGGCAACTCCCAGAATCTTGAATATCTGATGGAATTATAACATAAAATTCTGAAGGAATAAATTTTTTGGACGAACCTCGACCTGCTCCAGTTACAAGAGCACGTTTGCCATTGAATGTCGTCTCCATTTTCAATTTCTTTTAAAGATAAATAAGAACGGAATGTCTTTTAAAACCGAAAATTAATGTCGAGGGGATTCGCGACTCAAATCAAAACTACAAGTGCACTTTCACTTCAGTTTGCATCGCGACTCGTATATTTTAATACGGGATTGACCCCGCACCATCCCCATTGTGTTTCTGGCTGTTGGCGAAGGTCCGGGATCAAACACGAAGGGAAAACTCCGAGGATAACACCAAGAAGTTTTAAACCACGGTTAGATGACGAGATGAACACTTAAGCTGGCATCCCACTTTCTATATTTCATCACGATACCAACGTGAAGAGATTTGAGGTCACGACAGTTTTAACGCGTATCAGCCTTCGTGTACTCTTCTAACCCGCCTATCGAAGCTCCTCTCACTAATAAGAATCTTTCCAATTGGAAGAGCAAGTATTGGGTAATTGGTAATTTTTAATCAATATCGTACTAGAGCAACACAACGGGCTATTGAGGACGGTTCGGGATCAGTCCCTTGAGTGAAAGATCCGAGGACAACACCTCGTAATTTTGAACCACGGTCAGATGACGAGCAACACCTGAGATGGCACCCCCACTCTCCAAAATTCCACACCAACCCAACGTGAGGACTTTCGGCCACGACAGATTTAAGGTGCACCAGCCGCCTCTACACTATACGCTTACAAACATACATGCTTGGACCCGCATTCGAATCATGAACCTTCCGATCTAGAGGCTAATACCTTAACCACTATACCGGTGGGTCGGCAACAAGTATTTTGAGTTTCGAAATGCACAATTCGACAACCCATTCGTTCGTACCTTCTGGTAATGCCTTGAGCTTTCTATTAAATATCAATTTTGCTAAAAGTATATTGGGAAAAAAAACTGTTGAAAGAATTTCGAAAGAGGTCAAGGAATAATATTAGAAACCATCCTGTCAGTGCTGTTACAAACATAGAATAGGTTCTGTAACAAACTTGATTGTCGTGTTAAAGGTTTCTAATTATATACATAAATTGATTCATATTTATGTCGTGTTCAACGTGTCAAATTTTGATGTGTACGGTTGATACACTCGGAGTAACATGCCAAAATCTAATCTGTAAAACTCATTCTGCTATTAAGTATGTGTATTCATCTCTTGTTGATTACTTGACGATGTTAGATTCTAGAAATAAAGAACAAAAGCCATATATGTAGAGCTATGTTGTTGTAAAAGGGATAAAGAGACGTTGTTCCCAATTGAAGATATTTATTGGACAGTGGGTTTGGGGTAACTATAGGGATGGTCATTACAACGGGAGTGACCATATGCAGCCATCTTTAGGTCCTTCCGCGACTCTGAGAACTTCGTTAGGTTTGGACATTCTGGCGCTTGACAACTTCCTGGTTCACACGCAATGGCAAGTGTTCTCGTTCTTTATGCCAGAGAGCCCGTTGTGACTCAGTTGGTATGCCCACTGCGCTAGCAACCTTCGAGTTGTAGGCGGCGCAGGTTCGATTCATGTTAGATGCAATCCTTTAACTTCGATTCAATCCTTTCCTTGGTGTATGTCTCTTCTGTCAGAAAACCAACATATTGTGTGTGTTTGTCTATTACTTGGTTTTGTATGTCTTGTGTCTGAGACAGCATTGCCAAATATGGCCCTTGCGCCATAAAACCCCAAAGCCAACCAATCAACCAACTTTATTCCAGGAACGCAGACCACATGTGTCCCCACATTGATTTGCTGATGACCCGTCTCACCATGTGTTTGTTATTTTGAGTTTAACAAGTCAGATGATGGGTAATTTAGGTTAATACTACGTTGATAGGATATGCATTAAAATGCACAAGCCTCTTTGGGTTAACATAAACAGGGTGGCAACAAAATCTTCATAAAAAAGTTCCCTGATATTTCCCTGATTTCCATGATAGTGTGACAAAAATTTCCCTGATTTTACAAATCCCTTAAGAAATGTCGGGATCCGTATTTGGTATCGATATACAGTACCCACGACAATATTTTTAAATATTTAGGGTCAGATGGGGTAAAAGAATCATTCTCCACAAATATTTTGTATTTTTTCTCATCAGATATTTTAATTGTTATTGTAAAGTCTGGAACCCTTAATGGAACTCTAACAATAGCAATTGAAAAAAATGCGAAAAAAAATATTTTGTTTAAAAAATATTATGAACTTTTTACACATGTCCCTACATTATCCAAATATACATCAAAATCAAATGCAAATATACATAAAAAAAATTGGTACAGCTTCAGTCTATGTTTAAAGCGGTTGCAACGATATTCGCGTTTTTTTTTTTTGGCGCATTTCTAGTAGCAAGTTAGGGCAGGTTAAGGCAACCTATCTGAATTACGATTATTATGGTTTCCATGGTAACCTCGGCAAGCGAAAAGTTAAACCCTTATGGTGGCTTCACACCAACGGCGACAGCGACAAAAACAGCTGTCGCTTCGCTTTGCGCATGCGTATTACAAACAAATTTTGTTTCTCCCGGTTCGTCTCTGTCGCTGTCGCTGCACTTTCAAGTCTTGGAGGAAGTTCAACTTTTGTCTCTGTCGCCGTGCTGACAGCCAATCAGAATAAAGCCTAATCCGGTTTCGGTTGATGTTTTTCACCCAGCAAGTAAAAAATTAATAATATCGAAATCCCATGGGCTCAGGAAGCTAAATACCTAGGTATTATCCTAGACAGAAGACTCACATGGAATCAGAACACAAAAAACGTTATCCATAAATTCCGAGACGTAAAACGTTAACTTTTCAACCTAATTGCTCGGAATTCGCCAATGGCTATTGAAAACAAAATATTCGTGTACCTAAGCTATCTCAAACCAGTAATCGCATACGCATGCCAAATTTGGGGATCTACTAATAACAAAAATATAAATTCACTTGAAATCCTTCAAACTTATACACACCAAACCATCTCCAAAGCAAGATGGTTCCAACGAAAAACAGAAATTATAAGACACGTTCTTAAAATTACCTCCCTTAAAACCCCTATCGTTAAACTTTTGAAAAAAAATAAACCACGATATTTAATGCAGATAACTGATTAAAATCTAACCCCTCTTTGAAGAGACATTATAAAGTCGCTCTCAGCACTATTTTTTCCTTGCAAAAAAAGAAGTAGTTTTTAACTATTCAATTTGTAATAGCAATAAGATTGAACAGTCAACACAGCAACGTCCCAAATATGGGTCGTTATTTTTAAGCATCTCCGGTCGCGGTCAGTACTTGGGAGGGTGACCACACAAGCTCCCGCGACCGGCAATCTGTTTACTGATGCAATACTACTTTTTAAACTTTTATTACCACTTCATAGCTACTTATTTAATTCCAAAAAACTTATTTTATTTCTACCATTTTTTTAATTTTGGGCATTCTATTTTAGAATTAAGTAACTCCACCAAAATTGTTCTACCGGAGATAAAGGCCGCTAAGCTCGTCTAACAAGAATAAAAGGAGTTTTATTAAAGGCGGAGATACGTGATACGAGCGCCTCAATGGAGTAAGAACTCCAGACAAGCGAGAGACATTTCGAAGGAGCCGAAAATGCAATGCGCATGAGCGAACTTTCTTTGGTGATTTCGCTATTCTTGTCGCCAATTTAATGTAGGATTATAGCAGTCCTGCTGTAGATCAGCATTTGCCATTTGGATTGTATAGATGAAAGCGGAAGGACAAGGAATTTTGAGTAGTGGTCTTTTGTGTGCCGACCAAATGTTTTCTATTTAGAAGCCAAATTTTAGTAAGCAATAATATTTTAATTTATTGAAGATTTTCATTCCTATCCATTTGTTTCGCAAATTGTTTTGTTCCTTTAAGTTAGCTTGTATTAAATGCTATCCTACGGAATAAACTTTTTGACGGACAGATGAAGGCTCTTCATTTACTTATTTTTCCTGCATTTTATATCCCGTTTTGAAATGTATTGTTCCCTTGCTGTGCTAAATCGTGAATAACGTTGAGTTAGCTTGTTTTTAAGTGCTACCCAACGGAATTGACTTTTTGGCGCGCAGATAAAAATCCTCTGTCAGTTGCATATTTTACGTATTTTATTCCTTTATATGTTGTATTGTTCATTTGCTTCGTTAAATAGTTAGTAACGTTGAGTTAGCTTGTTTTTAAGTGCTACCCAACGGAATTGACTTTTTGACGGGCAGATGAAAATTCTCGGTCAGTTGCATATTTTATTTATATCCCTTTTTTATACTGTTCATTTGCTTCGTTAAATGGTGAATAACTTTGGGTTAGCTTGTTTTTAAATTAATATGGTAAATGGTTAGGTTGTCCCTCCGTCTTTCCTTGGTTGTGGCACAATGATTATGCCCACTGCACTAGCAACCTGTGAGTTGTAGGAAGTACAGGTGTGATTCCTCTGTAATTGTATTTCTCTCTCCTGTGCCAGTAAAAATTTCATTTTGTGCATGTATTACTTGATGTTGTACATCATGCGTCTATTGCAACAAGGCCAAATATGGCCCTTGCACCATAAAAAATCAACACTTCTGGCATCTTTCTCTTTGGGATTGAACCTAGGTTGTAGTCAATAGCATGTTATGTTTTACCTGTGTGGCAAATTCAACTCCTTAAATATTAATTGCTTTTTATGGTGTAATCCCTAATAATGTATATATTATTTGCTTGCTATGCTAAGTGGTGAATCGTGTTGCGTTTGCTTGTTTATAAATGCTACTCAACTAAATTCCCTTTTTGGTGGGCAGTGAAAAGTTTTGTTCATTCACATATTTGAATATTAAATATGTATTGTTCACTTTATTCATTATTTGCAAGTTACATTGAGTTAGCTTGTTTTTAATGCTACCTATCAAAATTAACTGAGAATATTTTGTGTTTAAATAATATTCCTTTTTCTTATAGATGTGATGTATGTGTTTCTTTCATCAATTTTTTTACCAGCTACTAAAGTAAAAATTTTCTTGCTGTGGTAAATTGTTCTGCTGATTTGTTAGATGTGTTGAAAATATCTTAATTCCTTTATTGTGAGTTCATTTAGTTGAATTTTTTTAATTATTATTGTAAGCTAAGAATGTAAGATGGTAAATAATTTAAGAATTTATTTTGCTTGAAAAAACCTGTACGTCCCATTTCAGCCTCTACTCCCAACCATCTGTCACTGAATTGATGTAGGATCACATTCCTTATCACTGGAAACAGGATTTTCATTTTACTCTAAAGGTGAAAGTAGATATTACATTCAATAAAAACTTGTTCATTTTCATTCTGCCACTTTGCACTGATCTCAAATGTATGTTATATATAAACTTTTTATTTTTGGAGAATAATTTTCAACTCATTCTTTATGCTAGTAATTCTTTTAAATTTCAATAATTTATTCCCACAGCACAGTCCATTGCTCTAGCAACCTGCAATGTAGGAGGCACGGGTTCAATTCCTGAATGTATTTCTCTCTTGTATGTCAGTAAAACTGTCTTTGTGTGTGTATGTCCATTACTTGATATTCTATATTCTACACCTTGTGCAGTACGGTCGAATTTGGCCCTTTCTCCATAAAAACCCAACCTGAACCATTAAAATAACATTTTAAATTGCCAAGCAAGATCTATAGAAGTTATTGATCACTAAGCACATTTCTTTTATTTCTATTCAAAGATTTTTGAAGCAGATAATAAAATTCTTAATTTTTAAATTATATTCAAATATCGAGTACTGTACAAAGTAGAATAGAATACACACATCTGGAGTCCAGGAGGGCAGACTGTTAAGTGAAAGTTATTTGGGTATTAAATTATAAGTGTTATGGCTAAAAAAAGTTAGTATATGCTATATTATTTAATCATGTACACCTTTAGAAGTGACGATGAACTTTGCAAAACTCCCAAAAGTGCATGGCCCTTGCAGCATAAAAACCAACCAAAAGAAATTTAATACAAGCATCAATATTAAAAATTGTTGAAAAAATTCATTATCTTCACAGCTGCTCTTAATGTTATTGATTCATTACACAATGTGCACTTGAAAATTTATTAAAATTATAAGATTTTATTTATTTACTGTATTGAGTAACCACTCAAGTAGTCAAAAGAACACCTTTTTTAAATCAATTAAATTTTACTTGAATGAGATTTTTGTCATTCAAACACATGTATTACTACACAGAACGCAGATCTTCACATTTTAAATAAAAATTGTCAATATATTGTGGACATATGACTGATTCAAATTTATGATCTCAAAATATGTGAAAATAACTTATTCAATCCTGTATATTGAAAAATCATAATGCTAGTAATTAATCTTCATTTAAAAATGTGAAATAAAACTTATTTTAATTATTTTTCCACTTTACCTACTCATTTACTATAGTAACGAATATTTTGTAGTGCCTTATTTATAGTTCTTTATGAAAAACCCATTTTTATTTATAAAATTAAAGCATTCTATATACACATCCCTTAGCTAGGTTTTACTTGTAAAATTTAAACAGCATAGTTTGGAAAACTTGCAAGTTTCATTACAAGAATTATTTTAGCCGAACAGGTAAATAATCTTCAAAGATCAAGATTAAAAAAAGCATCTAATCTGAAATTTAACCTCTAGTGAAGTTTCAATACGTTCAGTTATTCGTTTTTAAATAGTTATAATGATAACCTATCTAGTGGGGTATTGTAGATAATGTATGTATATTCACCTCATGTCACCCAGAAATTGGATATATATATATCTTTAGGAAAATAACTTAACAACCATAAAGACATGTAATTGGGACACCTTTTTTGTTGAAAGATTACCAACAGTAAGAGAAAAGATTATTTAATTAAATGTCCAAGCACAATGGAATTATATAGGATTCATATATGAATAGGTAATTTATCAAATATTAAAACATTTTTTTGAGTAATACTACAAAAAAGCGAGCGTTGATTTGAAAAATTGGTAACTATATGGAACACCTAAATAATTTGTCAAGCTCCTAATTAACTAATAAGTGCTTGAGTAAAGTACAGTGAATAGTGTTGGAAAATGTTCAGAAAATCTTCAATATGGCTTTTACAAATTAAGTAACTCTTGTCCTTGTCAATGTTACATTCAACCAGCTTTGCATCTAAAATCTCAAGCATTGTAGTTTCCTAGTAATGGTGTATGCTTCGATTTTGAGGCTATTCTAGAGAATAAAGAATTCGCCCCTAATCTTTTATAAAACTTTTAAATGCCTTTTCAAATATTTTTGGCAGAAAAAATATTGTTTTTTTATTAAAAATGTCTAAATTTTAACTTAATTGTTTTTTTTATATATACAGTAGCTCCCAAAAGATGTTCGTACACATTAAAAATTTGCAAAAAAAAACCGCTGTAGCCTGGAATTGCATTCGAATATATGAAATCCTGTATTTTTTCATATCTCCATGTGATTCTCTGAATAAAACAACATTTTTTTGTTTAAATATTGAATTATTTTCTTTATATATATTTATGTGACTTACTATGGGGGTAACTCTAAAGAGTGCCAGCACCGTGACCAGTAGTCTATTGTACTAAAAACCCCGACTGATCTAATAAAAACAGATTGCCGAAATAAATTTCATCATGTACCCGATTGGAATGTTTGGTAATTCCTAGGGTTCAATACAATGGTATCCCAGATACTCGAAACGTTGGGTAGAGTAACAATCACACAAAACGTGTACAGGACCCTCCTCTGCCATCTATGTAATGGGTCATCTATAACAACCATAAGGTTGAGGCGTCTATTTAGGATACAATGGCCAATAGCTACCCTGATTTCTTTTCTGCTCAATTTCAGAAGTTACCTCGACCAGAGAGATTGTTGATTGAGCTCTTTAGCTTGTCTTTGATCTGTAGTGATAATCTATTTTTATCTAAATCTACCTTTTGCATCCAACCACATAACAGATCATTATGCTGAAGCCAGGCCAAAACAGGCTCTGGTCTAAAAAAATGGCATTTCATATCCACGTTTTGCTAGTTGGTCTGCTATTTCATTACCCTCAATGACCAGGGACCCACATAAGAGACACTTCGTTTCTCTCAGCCAAACCCACAAGTGCATTGTGACATTCCCACACTGCTATTGAAGAAAAGCAGTGTCCCTGCAAAACCTTTAGGCCTTCTTGCTGTCAGAGAAGATCTTTAAGACCATCTTAACAACCCCAATATAGAGGCAGTTGTAAGAAAAGTAGAGATCGCTAGAACCTCAGCCTCATATACAGTGGAGATCTTACCTTGAAAGATAGCTTTATTTTTCGATTAGGACAAAAAGCACCTGAACCAGTGCCATGATATGTTTTTGAACCATCTGTGTACCAAATTTCATCACCTCCCCTGATCAGACTGGAGACAAATGTCAAGTTGTAAAGATAATGTTGTATTTGGCTTGAAAGCAAAACTGCTTTAACATCCAATCACGTCTCATTAGTAGATAAAGATGTTCTTTTACCTGCTTAGCAACATTTTTAAACATAGACATTTCATAGGGCGATTTCCATAGACCCATGAGTTTGAGGCGTTGTGAACACGAAAATACCTCAAATCCCACTTGTTTATGTAGTAGTAGGAGTCCTAGAAGCATTTCTGGACTCTGTGATGGAATGGTACGCATTACACTTGAAATTGCAACGGTTGCCATTCTCTGTAGACTAGTGAGTTCTTCTTCACTGTCTCCATTACGGGTTCTACTCCACCAGGCAATGGCCCCATAAGATACCATTGGAGTAATCACTCAGTACATATCCAGTGCAACATTTTTGGCGTTAGACCCCAGTTAATTCCTATGGCACGTCTGCAAGCCCAGAACACTTTTGGCCCTGCTCGTGCACTATTGGAGCATGTAAGCTCCATGTCAAGGTAACTCCTAGATACTTCCTCGTCTGAATATACAAGTGGTGTTCCAAAGAATTTTTAGCTAATGCATATCTCGCAGCCTTTTCGGGGTAAACAGGACTAGGCTAGTTTTGCTGGAGTTAACCGACAGGTTCACCTCTCTGCACCAGTTTTCAATCTTTTTAGTGCAGTGTGCTCATGATATCAGTTATAGTATTCTGGAACTTACCTCTTGTGACCATTGTTGTCATCAGCATAACCTAGACAGTACTGGCCCAGAAAGTGAGTGCTGTTTAGGAGCTCGTCAACAACTAGGCTCCATAATAATTGTGACAACACACCTGCCTGTGGACAGCTTTTACAGTGAGTGTGTCTCCCAGCTCTACAGTGAGTGTGTTTCCCAGCTCGAGCCATACTTGTCTCAAGCATATATTTTATCCAGGTGCAAACCAATGGGTTAACTTTTCGTTTGATAAGAGATTACATCCGTTGGAACTCTATCAAAGGCCCCCGCAATATCTAGAAAGGCTGCCAAAGCAATTTCCTTTCCATTAACCGCTCTATCAAGGACCGTAACAAGATCGCATAGGGAAGTCTCTGTAGATTTCCCAGGCTGATAGGCGTGTTGAAATCTTGATAGGGATTCAATTTTTAGAACCTCGTCTCTCTCTCTCTCTCTCTCTCTCTCTCTAATGTATCTTTCAATCAATTTCTCCAAATTTTTAAGTAGAAATGACGTTAGGCTAATAAGTCTGAAGGCTTTAGCTTCATTGTTTCCTTTCTCGCACCACCCACTCGTAGCTCAACGTAACGATATGCACCTGTCTTACGTTTTTACAGATCTGTGTGGCTCAAGTATAATGCAACACCCTTAATTAATGAGCGCACTCACTGAGCATCTTCCCATGGGCGCCCATGACTTAATGGGTTTGTACAGGATATTGCTTTTTCAGGTCTCTGGTAAAAATTCAATAGCACCCTCTTAGGTGCACCCATGAATCAAAAACAGATACATGTCTTTTCTATGTATTCTCGTAGATACGTCCATGAATTAAAAAGGATATATTGCTTTTTTCGGGCCTGAGGAGCGTAATGAATTATGTGGCCCATGAATTGAAAAAATATATATTTACGTATTTGCTTTCATACGGGTAGGTGGGCTTAAGCCGGTACGCAGGTGCGCTCCTGTGAATTAAAAGGTGATTTTTTTTTTCAAGACTAGGGTGGCATATGCTCCCTTATCTCCCTTGGTGAATGTTTCCATTGATAAAGGCATTTGCTTTATATCCTCTGAGGGAAATTTAAAATACCAAACCTTCCCCTCGTGTGTGCACTTATGCACAGGGTCTTCAGAAAGGTGGTTCTGTATCTTTCACTTCATTAACCAATATTTAATTTCGATTGGACTATCAGGTCAAAGGATATAGGTTTTTTATGGAAATTGTTTACATTTTATTTTTACTACGAAAGAGAGGGTATAAAAATTACGTACACAGTTTTTGTAATTCAAAGTTGAATTGTGAGACTTTAAATTAAAAAAGCATTCTCAGTGGCACAAAATAAGTTATCAGAAAGCATAAAATAACCCCAATATGAATCGATCGGATAGTTAGATCAAACGATACGGATAATGTACGTATAATGTGTACAAATTACATGTATTTGAAAAAAAAAATTCTATGAATCCCCATACTGTTCCAACTTAAAGCTTTCATAAAGCAGAGACAAATAGCGTACAATAAAGAAATACTTTTTTGGGAAAAAAATTTGTAGCGATTTTTTGGAATTGAGGTTAGGATTTAAATTGAATGTCTGAAGCTAAAAAAAGGCACTCTCGATTCAGGTGCTTTGCATAAGAAAAGCAAAACTCACACTTCTCTACAAAAACAGGTTTAAAATTATATTTCTTTACCCCTTCCCATTATGTAAAATTGGTAATTTTTAATCAACGTCGTACTAGAGCAACACAACGGGCTATTGACGACGGTCTGTTATCGATCCCTTAAGGATAAGATCCGAGGACAACACCTCGTAATTTTGAATCACGGTCAGGAAACGAAGCAACGCCTGAGCTGGCACCCCACTCTCCAAACCACCAACTAACGTGAGGACTTTCGGCCACGACAGATTTAAGGTGCACCAGCCGCCTCTACACCATACGCTTACAAACATACATGCCCGAACCCAGATTCGAACCAGGAACCTTCTGGATCTAGAGGCTAACAACATAACCACTTTACCGGTTGGTCGGCCCCATTATGTAAGCACTTGCAAGGTCCCTGCAGACTAGTGTTTTTACAACTTAGAAATTTTTTTCACACACTTAGGGCTGTTGTAGGCCAGTTATAACGGATTAGCAACCTGAAGGTTTGCGAGTTCGAAACTAGGTCCAACCAAAGACCGTCGTATATACAGGGGGAAGTGTGCACGTTAAATGTGTCGTGGAAACAAACTTCCTCACGATGGCTTGGTGTGGAAGCTTGGAGAGTGGGGTGCCAGCTCAGGTGTTGTCATCTGATCGTGGTTCCAATAACGTGGTCCACATTACTTTCCCTTCGGGATTGATTCCGCGCAACGTTAATTAACTACCTACCTAACACACACATGTTAGCAATTTGCTTAGATATTTGAAGAAATGCAAAACAAGAAGGTTCAAAATATTAACTTTGAGTAACTTTACTTAAATATTAACCAAAAGTTTAACTTCTGAACAGATGATTTTTTTTATTACATGATCTTTAGAGATGGTAGGTATTTTAATTGCCGCACAGCAGCAATACAACGGGTTATTGGTTAGATCGAGTTTCTACCTCGCAAAGTTCGAGTTGTTAATTTGCTACTCTTCCAAATGGGCTACGACGGCCCTGATACTTTTTTGGTCATTATAATAAAAAACAACACAAAATGTTGAAAAAATAGTTAAGAACTGAACTAAAAGCTAAAAATGAATAATTAAAACGAATTATTTCTCAATACGTTTTTCAAATTTTCTAACTTTATTTCTTAAATATTTAAAATGTAATTTCGTTAGAAACTTGGGTTAATCTTTTCGAAACATTAAACTAACATTGATTATTTTTTCTTTGGAAATTATAAGACAAGCTCTTTTTACCATTGTACAGATAATAAACGTAAAGAAATATATGAGTATAAAAATATTCTTCCATATCACATTTTATTGTGTTGGATATAAAACTTCGGTTTGTTTTGGGGTATGTAAATAATAAAAATTGATGTTTGCTTAAATGTTTTTTTACAACTTAAATTTGAAATGTTAAAAATAATTTAGACAATTACCTATCCATACAAACGTTTATGTGTAACCAAATATTTACACAAAAAAAAAGCAAATGAATATTTTGATGAAATGGATTAAAATATTATAGCCTATATATGTCATTTTAATGTGCCAGCAAAGTAAAGGCACTTGCAAAACAATTCAAACCTGTAAGTATCAAATACTTTTTTTTAAATCTATTTTTCGAAATGATTCAATAATATGGTAGTTGCATCATCAAATTGCACTTTTACTGAACTCGATGTTTAGATAAATCCATGTTTAGATGAATGTAGTGGAAAATCTGAAATAGTTGGTAGAAATTGAATCTCGATTTTTATAATAGGGTCTTTCAGATGAAGAAAACCCTTTTTCCAGTAACTTATATCATCGGATTAAAACTAATAATACTCATTGCTCTCAAATGGTAGATAGAAATTGCAAAGAAGTGCGAAATTTCAAGACGTACATTTTTTTATCTAAATTGCAAATTTATCTTTTAAGTAAAGCTGCAATAAAAAGGAATTTTTTTTAACTGTTCACATGTGAATTAGAACCTGGTTTTAAAATAAAAGAAATTATGTGATCATAACCTGTTTTTGTCAGCAAAGCAGTGCTCAGCAAAATGTAGTCAACTTGGCAAATATTTCACAATTTGATGCATTTTAATTATTTAATGTACATTTGTAGTATGCTATTAAAAAGGAATTTTTAAAATAAATCAATTTGATTTGTTTAATTAAAAAATTATACGTATTCCTTTTGGTGCTTGAGTTATATGATTTTGAGAGCACGATTTTGAAAAATTATTAAACTGTAAACTTATTAAGGGGGTCTAGGACTCAAATAATGAAAAAATGTCCAATATTTTTTTATTATCTAAAAAAATAATATAGATATTTATGAATAAGATGACACTTAAATTTTGTTTCTACTATAAGTAGAACCGGAAATATTCAACTTCTTATAAACATAACAGCTGCAAATCCAACGAGCCTTCATAATTTTAAACGCTCTTTTTCTCCTTTTGTGTTAAATGGGGTTTCAATTGTAAAAATGATTCAATTGTCATAAACGAACTAAATTTTCAACATTTACTTTTCAAATACATTTCTTTAATTTCTCTTCAGCAATTGTGTATATATGTATTAGTTTTTTTTCTATAATTTTTCGAACTTTGTATACTATGTGTTTTATGTAGTTTTTGAACAAAATATTTAAAAAAAAATTTCCAATTGTTTTAATCAAAAATTACGGACACAATTTATAGTATGAATTCTTTGAAGTTAATTAATGCTAAAATGAAGTGATTTGTTACAAAATATTTTTATACATATCAATTTTGCCCAACTTCAAAAATTTGACATTTTTTAATTTAATAAGAAAAATTTTAAAGTTTTAAAAATATAAAATAGTATTATTGCACAAAAAAATGTATACCTACTGAAAAAAATTCAAAACATAAACTCTTTAGAATTGAAGATTTTTGAATTTTGAGTCGGACCCCCTTTGTGAGCAGTTAACTGGATGGCACTTGAATTATGTTGAAATTGCCAGGGAAAAGATTTCTTAATTATGTGTGCAAAAAGTGACTAAAAATAAATAAAAATGCAAACTTGTATTTCTTCTCAAAGAATTCATGTCATCAAATCTATAGTTTCTAAAATTCAGACACAAACAAAACATTAAAATATTTACAAGACATTTTGTGCAAACTACCATAAATTTCAATGTGATTTTTTTCTTTCCAAATAGCTTATTACTTACGAATCAAGCTTTAATGATTATTATTAGTTCTATAATTTACAGTTAAAACAATTTCTATTAAAAAAAACCTTGTTTTTCTGGGACGATATATTTTTCCTTCGCAAAACTTTACAAGCTTTCCTGATATTGACCCCCCCCCCCCGCCAAGAACGTATTTAAAAACTTTAATTTCCATTCACTTGTTGATTTTAGCAAATTTCCGTTTTTTATTATCCAACCCTACTTCCATGCATCCAGCCACGATCCAGCACCCTTCGCGACATGAAACAACATATTTCTTCCCGCGAGCGCGGTCATCAACCTAGGCTCGATTCACATTCGGATTCGGGGAATCTTAAAAAGGCGGGAAACGGGAGTGAAAACGCGCCTTCCTTACACAAAAATGGATTGCCTTTTTTGGCAGTTTATGACAAAGGCAAAATGGATCAAAATACTACATAGTCGCCAAAAACGCTGTTTTTATTACGTCACAGCTTCAGGCATGCGCAGTATTAAGAGCCAGACAGTGCAGAGTGTGGAGTTCTTACTCCGTTGAGACGTTCGTATACGTGATCTGTCTGCCACACATCTTGCAGAATCAGAAATAAATGTTTTGCTTTCGAAAAAGAAAGTTATGCGCATGCGCAAAGAAATAGCTGTCGCTGCTGGTGTGAAGGCTCTTTTAGCAGCACCAGAGACAAGCGACAAAATGTTGCCTGTCTCTGTTGCTGTCGCCGTTGGTGTGGAGCCACCATTAGGCCCGGTGCACACATACGGTTTTTCAACGTACGGCGCCGCTGCCGTAAAGCAAGTGCGGTCTGAGATACATTAGATCCAATGGAGTAGTGCACACTTGCCTCCGGCGTGACTGCTGCGATGTACGTCCAACTTTGCGTGCAATTTCTACCGCAGTTCTCCACGGCGCAGCAGATCGCCGCACACGCTTCTCCGGACTGAAGTGATTAATAAATGGTTTTCAAAATATACTTTTTTAACTCTAAGTTAACGAAATAAACACGTTTTCATCGATAGAAAAATAATTGCAAATGGCGCGAAATGTCTGAATCTGAGTCATTTCACGGCTATGTGCGCATAGTTGGGCTTCGGTGCCGCATGTTGAAAAATCGGATGTGTGCACCGGGCCTTAGACTACGGCTAGTACAGCAGTTGTACCATGATCGCGAAAAGGAAGAATTTAGACAACGGCCAGCACATCAGTTGTACCTTAAAAGTTATAAGAATCGCGCCAAGAAATAATTTAGACTACGGCCGTTACAACTGTAGTGAATTGAAAGTTATAAGAATCGCGCCAAGGAAGAATCGCGCTAATTATATCGATAGTCGTAGTCAAAAGGTTAAATTTTCATTTTGAATCTCCAATATTATAAACTGAAGTGTTTGTCAGTCTGTCTGTTTGTTTCCTGCACGCAAAGAAAGTCCTGACGAATCTATGGCACTTACATCACAGGTAGTCCGAATGTTTTGCAATTCTTGGGTCGCGGCGAATTTTAAAATTCAACAAAAAATTTTTTTAATGAATTAATGAAATGTAATTACTATTGAATGCAACAGCATAGAAAATCACAGATTATAATTTTTTTTTTCGTTTCCGTTATCTTTTTGCGCGGATGAATGATTTTCCAGCGGACGATAAAAAACAAATAAACTTTGATCTGGAGTTATTTAGTTCTTTTTTCTATCTGCTAGACCGTTAAAGATAGAGTAAAAATTTCAAATTTCAACGGATTTGAAATCTGCGGAAAATATCACGATAGATCAGTACCTAAAAATATGTTTTTTTTTTTTTTTTTTAAATAAAATTTTTAAATTAAATATCTTTAAAATTTTAGCAGCAGATTCTGACGTTTAGAGAGATTTTCAGCGAAAGAGGAAAATAAAAACACCATGGACTACACCGTTATGGCTGTTATCGAATTTGCGAAGCAATACATAGTTCACTATATTCATAGTTTGGTTTGCTTCGCAAAACCAAATGGAATTTCACAGGGAATTCATTCCAATAGGCTACGAATTTCCATTCGGTTTGCGAAGCAACCCAACACCACGGGAAACGCCATGATGGCTGTTATCCAATAGACTACGAATTATCATTGGTTTGTTTCTCAAACCGTATTCGTAGCAATCACCAGGGGTTAGCGAGCAGCACCTAGTTAGTAAGCACCAGACCCCACGAAAAGAACTGTCACGGGCAACGCCGTGCTGGCCACGCAGTGGCTAGTATTCTTTTAAGTTCTTTCAAAATTCGTTGAACTGTCGGTTGATTTTATTGATTCATTTGAAATAATTCCTTCCTTGGCGAATTTAGAAGTTCGCAAAAAAAGCGCCAAAGCCGTAACATCGCTATAAACGTAGTTTTACCAAAAAATTCTACAAAAATATAATTGCGAGCAAAAAATATTAATTTAATGCACCAAAAAACATTATTAGTTACACAAATTTAAAATTGTATACCACAAGTTGTATCGCTGTCCTCATGGCGACGAGACGCTCCGTTAACGAAAACCACGGCGGCGGTTTTCGATGGGTTCGAAAATTACGACGCCGGTGTTCTTTATACGACTTACAATTTCGGCAAAAACGATTTATTCTATTCTCAAAAGTACCTGTAATCGCGCAACTCTAAATAGTCCACAAACGACAATAGTTAGTTTTCATAAAAAATTTTAAAATTCCCTGATTTTTTGTGAAATTTGGAAATTTTTCCTGAGATTTCCAGAATTGAAAAGTTCCCTGATTTCCCGGTTCTGTTACCACCCTGTACAAATAATGTGATATGACTAAAACTATATATCTGCGACAGCATAAAAGCTTTACAGTCATGAGGATTAACAAAAAGTGCAAAAATTGAAACAGCTTGAATACTGAAAAGTTATAATCAATTTTGCGCTTGGCTTCTACAAAAAAAATCTAACCGAACACATTAAAACAATTGTTAAATCAATGTAATGTCACAATCAAAAGTAATTCTTTCCTTACTTTTTATATTTCTTTGTAATAATATAAATATATGTGCTAGATAACTTACAAGGATTTTGGCACGGTTCTCCCGTTAAGCTTTGGTCTCAACAAGTCTGTATCTCGGCTTTATTCAGGCTATTCCTTAAGCATAAGCTTAAGAAATTCAACTATAGATAAAGAGCCAACTTCAAATTATGTCAACAATAAATAGCATTTTCAAGATTTAAAACTGCTCACACCAAAACAATAAAATGTGTAAAAAAAAAAAAGATTTACCCACTGTCAGGGTAACAACATAGCTGTCCTGACCATGTACAATAATGTTTTTGGGTGTCATGGTAGGGCATTCATGATAATCCAAGACATTTTTTGGACATTTTCCCACAGACATCATGGAACTAATCTAATTTTGATTTATGATAAGAAAAAAAATTCCATACACACTTACAAATACCCATGCTTCTTCATTTTAAAAGTTGCTTCAACTATGGCCACTCCAGAATTCAGATGCTTATGTTTATGTGCTTACGAAGATAATCCAATATTAAACTTCAGTGTGAGCACCAACACACTGGCATAGAAATGTAGAACTGATTTGTAATAAGAAATGTATGGGCAGATAGTTATGTAATGTTGCACTGGAGATTGTCATGTATATGATGGCTGGTGCATGTTAAATCTGGCATTGCTTCAATCATGTTGTTGTGGTGTGGAGAACGGAAGGCCAACTCCAGTGATGACCTTGTCATCTGATCACGGTTCAAAATTATGAGGTGTCTTCGATGGGAAGTGTGTTAGTGCTGCACTAGAATAACATAACGGTCCATTGGCGATGGTCCAGGATCAATCCTGAGGGGAAAGATACAAGTGCATTGTAATTTTGAACCACTGATCAGATGACGAGAATAACACCTGAGCTGGCACCCCAATTTCCAAACTTCCACGCCACCCCAATGTGAGGGCATTTGAGACCATGATAAATTTAACATTCAACACAATTATCTTTGGCTTGACCGAGTTTCGAACTCATAACCCTCAGGTTGCTCGTCCAACTGGGCCACTGTGTGCCGAAAAATGTAAAGAGTGGACTCAATAGTAAGAAAAATGAAATGGTAATGTACACTTTCCTCTAACCTTAGAATTATAGAATTTACAAAATAAAGCCACACAGATATATATGCAAATATAAAAATATAATTTATTTTTCAGTAAAAAGAAATTCTGTATCAGAATTTCTAGTATTATAAAAATATAAAATTTGAATATAATACATAAATCGTAAGGATATTTAAAGAAATCTTTTATTGAATTGTGTAGCCTCCATCAATTGGCAATTGCACCCCAGTAATCATGCGGGAATCATCACTCAGCAGAAATAAAGTAGCTTTCACAACATCATCAGGATCTGAAAAGTTAATTTTTGAAACTTCAAAAGTAGGAAGTTTGCAAGTAAGCATGGTATATCTACACAAGGACTCTAATAGAAACAGTATTAAAGTGGCACTTATACAGCAATTTATCTAGTAAAACTGGTTTACAACCTTTAAATTATTGAGACTTCGATTTTTAGGTTGATATATACTTATGTTACAATATAAACCCTTTAATACGTCAGTAATCTAAATTAACCTTCTGAGCGTCACAATATTTAGGAATAGTGAAGTAGTGCTTTTTTAGCCTTGCGTCCTTTTAAGGAATAAACAATATTTTCTGTTTGGGTTGGTTGGTTTTTATGGCACAATGACCCCAAATTTGCTCATGCTACACCAAACACAAGCCAGACAATATTATATAATGGACACACAAGAACAGTTTAACTGACACAAAAAAGAGAAATACACACAGGGAGCAAATAGACCCGATTTCCTGTTTGGGAGAACATTATGAAACATTCCATTGGTGACGAATACTTTCTCAAACTTCTTGTCTCAACACTCTCTTTTCAAACACAATTTTAGACACCCTCTCTGAAAAACTGAATAAATAATAGATTTGAAGTGTAGCTGAGCATACAACTTCGGAATTCCACCAAAATATTTGTGTGTGGCTGGATGTGCACTTCAGAATTTACATTTTATTTTATAATTTATATTTGGACCCTGGAACTGAAATTGTTAAGATATTCACTTGCATGCAGAACCTGTGTAAGAATGGCAACTTGCATTTTCAATGTATAATTCTTGCAACAACGTATCACTGTAATAAGTGTGTCTATATTGTCAACTGAAGGTGTTTGCTGAAAAAGTTTTAGACAACACAATTTTTTAGCATCATCTTATATTGCCCACTCTAATTTATTTGCACACCGTTTTCACCCAAGATTTCTTCAATGTCCATGCAGGATCAGTAGCATCCAGTTTGGGAAACTATGGTCTTATATGTCAAAAAAGGTTCTATCCTTTCTCTTACACTGTATAACATGATGCTGGTATGGTGTACCTTTAACTATTTATATTAATCTGCCAATAAATAATTTTTATATACACACTGACATTTTGATCAAAGACAACAGTTCTGAGTCTTTTGGACATCGCCCAAAGGACTTCCATTCTGTCCTTCCTTATAGATGTCCATCACTTGTTACCCTTTGTTCCAGACATGTTCTCAGTTTCTTCCTAGGACCTGGATGACCCTCTCAAGGACACTCATGCCTACATCCATTGGGGTTCAAATGGTTCTTCCAGCTTAAATTCTTTCTTGTTTGGCCAGAGAACATAGCAGAAGTCATGCAGAGAAGATTGCAGGTAGGAGGACAGATATATGTGTGCATGCCACTCAGAAGGTTAACCATGCTAACTGGTCATTTAAAAGAGTGACTAAAGGTAGCCACACTATTTTGATCATGTTATATCTTTTGATAGTGAAGTAAGAGTGTAACTCCAATTCCAACAAGAGATTTAATAACTTAGAGACATTGCAACAGACTAGTATAAGAACGATACGAACAGAGGAAAGACTCAGAGGCAACTAATTCGCTGCATACCATGAAAAGTATTGCATCGATCAGACAAATGAACTGATAAGATATGTAATACATGAAACAGTAATGAAAACACAGGAAATAGTAATATTAAACACCAGTGATTTATGACTCATTTATGTAAACACTCAAAGGAAATATGCAACAGATCATTTGTTAGACTCAAAGTTTGTATGCTAATCTGTTGAGATCCTGAATTTAAGCATAAGTATTATTCTAGCTAATTATATTTCTTGATCTATATATAAAAAAGGATGTGTGTATATTCTTTGTACGAATCTACACGTTTGACCAATCCACACCAAATTTGGTATTTTTAGCCTATGTTTTTCAGTATTCTAAAGTTTTTTTCTTTCTTGTCTTCAGATCAATCTGTAGCCATGAAAATTGGTACAAAGGTAATTCCAAAAGTGCCACTCAAAGCCCAATTTTAAAATCTTAAGTTTGTTTTCCTGCAGTAAATGGACATGGAAACAAATTCTACAGGGTTTGTGTATTTGAGTTAACACAGGGAAATTTTTCAGTCATATTTGAAACCCAAGCAATACCGGGTTATTCAGCTAGTATAGTGAAAAAGTCCTTCGCGGTACCCCTAATCTCTCTACATGGCACACACTTTGGAAATCCCATGCTCTAGACTCATCCATTTAGGAATAAATTTATACAGGCAGTCAACTCATGTGTCTAGAGGAAATTTTGGACCATAAAGTCAGGGGACTGTGAGGCACTACAGTACGATTAAGTTTCTTAAACATTCAGATTGAATGCTTTTGGCAATTGCTAAAATGAACATATTTTCTTCTGCGTGTAAAAAAAGCTGAAGCATTACGGAATAGAGCACTAGATACTTACCACAGAATTTTCCCAAAGGTATTTTATCCATCATAGCTTTAGCAACACTTTTTTCTCCCCAAGCCTTTCTCCCCATATCTGTCCAAACTACTGTAGGATTCAAGCTATTCACTCGTATCTGAAAAATACATCAAGAACTCAATCAATAAGAACATTTGGTCTATTTCCTATGGCAAATGATGATTGAAAGACTGACTGAATCCAAACAATAGAACAAATGGTAGCAGAAGTTGAAAGTTGTCTTGATTATTGATTTAACAGCATGGTATAGAATCTTAACATTTGATGTCAGAGAAATTTCTGTTATTTGGTAACATTCTTCTAGCTTTAAAATTAAGGTATCATTCAATCGTAATGACCACAAATCTAAACCCATTTATGAAGGAACAGAATCGGAATGAAAAAGATTTTGTTTCCTTGCGAATCTAATCAGTCATTAAAACAAATATATATTGTTAAATAAAGCATTAACATTTTCATAATCTTACAGAAAAATCTGATCTCCCAGCTTTGGATGTTCATATTTAAAATACTTCAGGAGTATAATGGTCGACTAAATTCACATTTTCTTGGCAACATTTTGGAGACAGAAGACACATCCTTCTTGCACTTTTTTTCTCCCAGCTTTGGATGTTCATATTTAAAATACTTCAGGAGTATAATGGTCGACTAAATTCACATTTTCTTGGCAACATTTTGGAGACAGAAGACACATCCTCAGTGCTTCTTGCACTTTTTTTCTACTTTTCGGTAATCTCCAGTTACGTTTTCATTTCTAGGCAACACCAAATAGTTATTTAGTGGAGTTTATCTAGAAGTTTACCTTAACTTGCAAAAAGGTCCTTTTAATGCAATTACGGTTGAGTTTCATGTTGCAAGTAAGTGTTTTATGACATCTTGTTTTATCTCTCTCTCTCTATCACTTATTATATATTCTCTTTTTATTAACAATATGCAATTTCTTCAAAGTTTTTGTGACAAAATTTCAATTAAGTTGCTGGAGGGAATAGTTTTTTTAAATTTTTAATACAAGGAAAGATAAAAATAAAAAAAACATTGTCTTCAGAAATGTTAACATATAAAATTCAACTGAAAATTCATTCCTTTATATTCATTTTTGTTAAATATATTCATATAGTTTCATATTCATTTGCAAAGGTTATTCATTTTTGAATCAGAGTAATTAATTACTCTGATTCAAAGTCAAAACATTCACTGTATTATATAGATTAGAATGATGCAAAATAATTTTAATAGGTCAATTTATTCTTGAGGTATCACTGTTTGAAAAAAAAAAGCATTCTATCGCAAAAACAGTTCTTTAGAAATTGACTTTAAACTTTTGGAAACATGTTTGTATATGATGACAGTACCTAATGAAAAATCCAAGTAAATAGAAAAATATTCTGAATGATATCAGTGAAAGCTAAGGAGTTGAAGAACATATTGAAAATAATCAGACAAGCGAAAGAGCTAAATCAACAATCTCCCTGGGAAAGACCGATGGAATGACTGAAATTGAGCAGGAAAGAAATTAGGGTAGCTATTTGCCTTCTAACTGACCACTGTAACCTAAATAAACACTACAACCTTATGGGTGTTATTGATGACCCATTATGAAGAGGCCGTCGGTCGACGGAGGAGAGTCCTGTACATGTCTTATGTGGTTGCGATTACTAATCTGCCCAACGATTCGAATATCTGGGATACTATTGTATCAAACCCTGGGAACTATCAAACATTCCGATCAGCTCTATGCTGAAATTTATTTTGGCAATCGGTGTTTAGTGTATCAGCAGGGGTACAAAATAATTATAATAGGTCAATTTATTGTTGAGGTATCACTGTTTGAAAAATGCATCTTATCGCAAAAACAGTTATATACAAATTGACTATAAACATTTGGAAACATTTGTATATGTTGACCGTACCTAACAAAAAATCAAAGTAAATGGAAAAGTATTCTGAATAATCTCGGTGAAAGCCAAGGAGTTGAAGAACATTTTTAAGCAATAATAAAAAAAAATTCTTACTCGGGCGATTTTTTTGATTTCTAGGTTTATATACACTGAAACAAACCTTTAAAGTACATCAATTAAACTAATTTCAGTCTTTATTTTTAGAACATCAAAAATATTCCGGTGTTGCCTGAGCATACTCTATGAATATACGAGGGTAAGTCAAAAATTATCTGCATTTTCGCTATAAGCATACATAAAGTTGGTACTGCTATGGTTACATTATTGAAGTTTGACCTTTATTTTTTTCTTGTTTCTGCTTCAATGTAAACATGGCTGCTTCACTGACAGTGTGCACCAAGTAGGAATAAAGAGGAGTGATGGGATCTCTATGGTCAGAAGGTGTGTAAGTGGCTGAAATTCATCAGAGACTTGCAACACAATACAGGGACAGTGCTCCACCACATAGAAGCATGTATGAGTGGATCTAGAAGATTAAAAGAGGCCAAACAAGCGTGATGCACAAAGAAGGAACAGGACACTCGTCAACTTCCACCAAGAATGAGAAGATACAACAAGCTCGAGAAATGGTACAGACAAATCGATAGTAATAATCGACAATGTAGCATATTCTCTGCAGATTAGAAGGACAAAGAAGTGGGAGAAGTTATGCATAAATGGTTGGTTGACTAATCATATACCTTCTTGGAGGGAATACATACTCTTGTGGATAACTGGACAAAATGCATTGAAAAGGAAAGAGACTAAAAAAATGAGAAACTTGTTCAACCTCTACATTTGTGTAAACAGATTGAAAAACTAAAGTGCTGATAACTTTCTACTTTCCCTCATGTATGTCAAATAACATGGCAATTAATCTTGATAGTTTATTTGATACTTTTGACACTTGATTTGAACTTTAGATCCATCACACAACAACTATGATCATACCTGATATGGTCCCAGCTCAAGAGCAAGAACTTTCGTAAGTTGGTCTAAGGCTCCTTTGGAGGCACAGTATACGGCATGTTGGGGTAATGCAACAAGTGCAGCTTGGCTTGACATGTTCACAATAGAACCTCCTGTGCCTCTCTCTTTCATACCAGTTGCTACAATCTGAACATTGTAAAACATGTCAATAATAGCAGTCTATATAAATGTTTAGACATTCAAAAACACAATAGAATCTTTTTTTTTTATAAAATAGGATGCCTGATGAACATATAAGGTTTTAGAAGGGGATATATTTTATGAGTCGATATATACATGTGTATAATGCAGAGAAAAGTTTCATGGAAACATGTATTCTATAAAAATTCATTGAATAACACCTAGGAAGCTTCCATTAAATTGTTTGTGGTTTGCCTGTTTTTGGTATTGCAAAAGCATTAAAAAGATTGGTTCAAAACACATATGTACAGAAGTATTGGGATAAGTGTTGCTAATCGTATCTTTGGACTTCGACAAAGGGCAGCAGCATTACAAGTAATGTATGAAAAATGTCACATGATTTTTTAATAAAATCTAATTACAAATACTAATTACTCTAAAACAGTGCTCTCTTGTATGTTAGAGCAAAAGGATGAAAGTTGAAAAAACAAATTTTTCAGGAGACAAATTTTATTGAATGTATATCTATTATAAATAAATTTTTTAATCTTTTCCACCAGCTCTTATTTATAGTCGACTGAGACTAATTTGAACAAATGGAAGAGAATTTGTTTACATGTACTGGTTTACTTATCTCAATTAAAAATTTTTTGACTTCATAGTGTTTAGTCCAAACAATTTAGATTATATATTGTGAATGATATATGAAATAAGCTTTAGGTTGATTACAGCAATTTCCTAAAAATGTTCTAAATAGAAAATTCTCAAATATCCTCCAAATTTTTATGGTTAAAGATTATCATCAGCTAACAACTCTAGGTGCAACAAAGTCCAATTTAAAATAAAATTATAATTCAAAAGCAAAATAAAATTTTAATTTAAAAGTGAAATAAATTTATAAATCAAAAGCAAAATAAAATTATATTTCAAAAGCAAAATAAAATTTGAAATTGCACATAAGTAGAACATTTTGGCAACAGTGGCAAAATACGTAGTTGCCATTTTTTGATGCCTGACTCTCCCTAATTTTTAACGATGATGGAGACAAGATCATATAGGCTTATTGCAAAAATATTAATAAAACTTCAAAATAACAAAATTTTAATGAGCCTTGATTGCCAATAAATAGGGAGATCTCCAGATTGTCATATGTCTTAATCTGAGTGAATATGACTTTTAAAAATCAAATTAATCTCAAACTTACTTGAGAAATATTCAGAGCAGCTTTCACATTTACAGCAAAAGTTCTGAAATCATATTAAATCCATTACATTACACATAGCAGCACCAGCATTTAAAGTGTAAATCTACATTCATCCAAAAAAAATCACACAAGGCTGGCTGTTTGTGCTTACTGATCAAATGCTTCTTCTGTTACACTACCAACATCTTGCAAGAATCCAGTGCCAGCATTATTGACCAAAAGATCAATTGGTCCCAACTTTTTCACAGCAATTTCAGTTTCCTTCCAGTTGGCAACGTCAACAGATACAATTTCGATTTCTTTACACTATTAATGATGAGGAAATATAATCTCTTATATACATAATATAATCACTTTAAATTAGATTTTTATCAGAATATAATCAAGTCAAAACACAATGAACAAACTTTTAAACAAAACTTGTAAAAGCAGAAACAGACAACTTTTAATTCAATAATGCAAGAGACAAAATAGAAGTTCTAAAAGTAGAAACAAAGAATTATTTTTTAACTATCTTACTTCATTCTTTAAAGTTTCTAAGTGCTCTTTAGTGCGACTAAGAGCGATAACAGAGGCCCCTTGTTTTGCAAGTTCAATGGAAATTGCACGACCAATACCTGAAAAAAAAATCAGATATTAATATTATTATACAATAAATGGCAGTCATAATGAGCTATTAATATTCAAGACAAAAACACATCAAATTACAAATACTGGAAAACAATACGCTAATATAAAGATTCAAAATTCATACACAACACAACAAAATATTTTATAAAACAAGATGTCTGATAAAAATAACAGGTTAGAGAAGGAAGAAAACTTTTCATCTTAATTTCTACATGGATACAACTCAGTAGAAACTTAAAGAGAAATGTATATTCTCTTGAAATTTATCAAATAACTATACAATATATTTTTTTAATTGTTTGGCGTTTCAATTTTACTGTAAAAACCTAAAAGCACTAGAAAGTTTGGTTTAGAGCACAGCAAATAAAATAATTTACTAACAATACATCAAAATAAATTAAAAGCTATGCATTACCTGAAAAAAAAAAGTCAGGGATCATTGTGTAGGTCATTAATTTATCAGTGTTATCGATTAAGTTTTATTCAGGAAGAAACAATATTCCAGTTTTGATACATTAATGCAGTAATAAAAAGACGAGTAAAAGAATATGTGCCAAACGGAATAAGTATTGTAAAATTATCTATCTACTTCATCTTTGAATCGAATCAAAGACCTCACCCAGAAAATTGACCACTCCACCAATTGAAGAAACAAAGAAATCATCTTAAGATGAAATAATTAAAATGAACAGAAAAAATTAATAACCTCTGCCGGCACCAGTAACAAGAGCACGTTTGCCGCTAAACGTCTTCACCATGTTGGAATTATGAATATTTCAATACGAAACCCACAAGGATTGAGGACAGAAATTCGGACTTGTGTGCAGCCTTCGGCAAATCAAGTGGTATTTATCACGGGAAGTTAAGTCAGAATAAACATTGCGCCTGATATCAAAACAAATAATGAAGCAGAAGTGACAGTTAATTTGAACTTATGGTTAACAGTTACGAATACGAAAACCAAGTTTGAAAATTCATTCGTATGGTTAGGTTGGGTAATTAATTAATGTAGCTCAAGAACATAAACAAGGGCTATTGGCGAAAGTCCGGATCAATCCGTGTGGTTAAAAATTGCGTGGTGTTGTCCTCAGATCTTTCCCTTGGGAGATTGATACCTGACTGTCACCAATAGCCTGTTGTGTTGCTCCAGTGCAACGTTAATTTAAAATATCAGCTGGCTGACTGACTTGTTTGGGGATTTTATGGCGCAAGGGCCATGCTGCGCGAGACACGATTTATGTAATATTCAGTTATAAACACACACATAATGAAAGTTTAACTGGCACAGAATTGAGAAATGCACTTGACAGGAATCGAACCTGCGTCGCTTACAACTTGTAGGTTGCTAGCGCAGTGGCCATAACCACTGAGGACAACACCTCATAATAATAGCTCGTGAAACGCAGCAAGGTGAAAATGTTCTGCCTTCGTAGGTAACAGAAAAATTTCCTATTGGATAGAAAGAAAATTGTTCTGGACAATGAATTGTCATCCACCGTTAGCTTGCTATTGTGGGATGCCCAAAGCACATAGCATTTTTTTAAATTTTCACTTGTCTTCCGCAGAACATGAATGAAGTGACAAGGAAGAATACAAATGGCATATGAAATTAAAAAAATACTTTGCAATTCAGCCGTGTACACGGGTGTCTTGTGCACGTTGAATCTGTCTTGACCTTATGTTGGGGTAGTGTGGAAGTATGGAAAATGGGATGCTCTTTTCATCTCGCTATAAAGCAGTAATTCAAAATTATAAGAGTTGTCATTCAATCTTTCCATTTGGAATTGATTTTTGACTGCCGCCAATTATTCCAGAGCAGGGGTGTAGTGCAGCCAGAACACTATTTCGGTACTGCTAATTTTTGTTAAGATAAATAAAAAATAAAAATTTTAACGTTAAATAATTACCCAGGAATTAACTAAGTACCTAATGATTACCTAAGAACAAAGTACCTAATACTTTTCTCGCTTGGTTTACGCAATCTTAACTGCATATTCCCCAATGCCCCTGCATTCGTTCTGTAATTTTATTTACCAATTGACGTAAAAAGAAGCAGCTTCAATCAATTCTTCATTTATATCATAATCATCACAGTAGTTAGAAATTCATTCGAAGGCAGATGCGTGATTTTTTGTATTATTTACTTGTATGATATATAGATGGCAGCACGAAATTCTAGAGACTGCACTGTTCTCGTTCCTCTTCAAAGTACGACTGGACTGGACATATTTCTTATAGAGCTCCCACGGCAGTATGCCGCTCATCTCCTCATCGAAAGTAGAAATAATGGAAACAAAAATAGTGCTTAAGGGAGGAGGGGAGGATGTAATGTTCTTGTCGCAGAATGTGACAGTGTGCAAGTACAAGTGGAGCACAGAGCAGCGTCTGCAGACGAGGCAAAGTACAATTTACTGGAGAGTTGCGACAAAATAAACGAAGAGCACCTTAATCACAAATAAATATACCAGTTTGGGAATGTATGTTAGTCAAATATGTTTTATAACTTGGATAATGAACTCATCCAACTTAAAAATAATATGAAATAAAGGCATTTCGATGTTGTAGCGTCGTAGGGGTCCCTCTGACCACAGCTTTCATGGTGGTCCATGAATTTATGACCGGATGGGGGTATCCCCTTCTCTTTGGGCGATAGCGGCTTCGGAAGAACGTGTGGGGTCTTCTCTGAGGAAAAGGAGAATCGTGAAAAACTGAAACGTGAGCGGACGCAGGACGACTCTGCTCCGCTTGAATCCGCGGGACTGAAACCCTATTTTGTACAATCTCTATTAGCCTCGAAATAGTTTTAACTTATATGTATTCTTCTATAATTAATTAAATGTGCTGTAATTTTAAATGCCGTTTTAATTATCTTCAAGCCACTCGCCACGTAAACTATACCCACGACGTTACAATGTATATATTATGTTTCGACAAGGTTTTAATCTAAAGATTTATGCTGCGGTCAATCATAAAGTAATGACCCACTACCAAGAGAAAATATAAGTTATCGAGACCGGTGAAAATGAAGTGTTCACAGAATTGAAAAGGGTTCGAATATTTTATTAGGACACGAAACTGTGGAATATTTAAGACAAGGGCTCGTGCCAGGGACGTATATAAGGGGAGGGGGCCCGGGCCCCTCCCGAAATTTTGACTAAGTTCAATCATGGTAACTTTTTATTTTAAATTTTTTGAAATCGAATTTGTATTCCTGGCAGAAACAATTTTCTTAAAAATTTTTATTATTTGGTCACATTTAAAACTGGACAGAGAAGCTATTTCCTTTCCTGAGTCAAGTAAACACAGTGGGCTGGACACATGGATCACCAAAATTTATGATGGTTAATGAAAGATGTGCTGTGACCACCTGGTTGTGAGAGTGCTACTCAACAGGGAACATTTTCTTCCTCCGCTGCATGCAGAATCCAATGGACACCCCGGACAGTTTTACAACTTTGCGAGATAAGAAACCCTCTGTCTAGTTTTCCAAACAACCTCTTGAGCATTTCACTTGTTTTACGACCCCAGTCTTTAGAAACTACAATGAAATTACAAACAAACAACCGTTAACCATTCGTTATATATGCATATTTTCAATAACAAAAATGTTTGGAAAGGAAAAAAATTGTATTTGAAACGTTTTGGATAAAAAAAAGTTCTTAATTAAAAAAGATAACAAAATTTAAATTTTTATTCCGTGTTCTAGTTTTATCAGTCATAATTCGTAAACTAATATCCAGATGCTCATACATTAAACAAAGAGATTTCTATTGAGATAGTAATTAAAAATAAATTACCTATCCATCAACTTTAAGAGTGGGCCCCCTGTATATAAGAACGAATTATGGAATATTTTAAATAAGTAAACAAGTTACTTTTTTCCAATTAAAGAAATGTATATTTCACTATAAAAATATAAAATTATATTTGATAGTTAAAAAATTATTTTTATAGTTATAAAATTATATATATTATTATAGTTAGTAAAATAACCTCAAAATTGAATTTATGTGAAATCGTATTTATTCCATAGGAAAAACGAAAAATTGTATTAATATTTTTAGAATATACCTTTTCCACATATTATTTAACTATTCGGTGGATTTCATGACCAAGACCTTGTTATAAGATTAATTTTCAAACACATATATTGGAAAAATAGCATTTAGATTTCTGTTTACGAACTTAACGACAGTAATTCTACTCCCTTTATACCCTATCAAACAAGGTTTGAACCACTAATTGGCTTCGACGACATATCTCGTCAGATAAATACTGACCAGTGCTTTTATGACCAGCTTTTTTTTAACGACGAGATATCTCGTCCATAAGATCTGGTCAGGTTTTTGCTAATGACGAGATATCATGTCGACAACCTCTACGAGAGTGAATCTGAGGCAACCTCGAGTTGTTATTTCTACATTCATCTCCATAAATTAAGGATAATTCAGAATCACACGGAAATTGAACTCTAAAGTAAAACTTTCACCTGTAGAATTATCGCACACATCTTCAAGAATAATATCCTAATTACAGGAAGCCATCAGATGACACCGATAGTCACAATAGGAAGTCACAATGACGAGAATGTAAGAGAGGTGTATATAAGGAATTTTATCAAAGAAGTAAAGTTGTTTACAAGTGTTCTGTAAGCCGCTCAGTGCCATAACCGAATAGTTATGGCACAGAGGACGCATGTCGATGATTTTTTAAGCGGGAGAATTATCGGCCGCCTGGAATATAGGCGTACTCAGACGGAAGTTTCAGTGGAACTTGGAATCGCCCAAAGTGTCATCTCTACGCTTTGGCAACGATTCCAAAATGATGGAAATGTCAGTAGCCGTTACAGTACAGGTCTCCCCTGAGTTACAACGCCGAATGACGACCGGCATTTGGCAGTAACTGCAAAAAGAAGCAGACGGAGCACAGCATCCGACCTTTCTCGTCAGCTATCTTCAGCCACGAGTAAGACAGTTTCAAAGCAAATCGTTTACAGACGTCTGGGACATATTGGTCTATATGCTCGCACGACTATCAGATGTGTTCCGCTCACGGTAACTCACTGTCGCCAGCGGTTAGCCTGGAGTAGACAACATGCAATGTGGACATCGTCACAGTGGGCTTGTGTGATGTTTTCCCACGAGTTCAGGTTTAGCTTGCAGTCTGATTCACGGCGGATATATAGAACGCCAGGTACCCGCTATCACCAAGACAACATCATTGAACGACGCCATTACGGTGGTGCAGGATTGCTCGTTTGGGGCGGAATTATACTGGGCTCCAGAACAGATCTACATGTTCAAATCTTAAACATAAGAGGCCAAATTTATCGGAAAATAATTCTGGATCAACATGTACGTTTGTTTAGGGGTGCCATGGACGCAGAATTTGTTTATGGATGACAACGCCCGTCCTCACCGCGCAAACATTGTAAACGAATGCCTTGAATCTGAGGATATCACCCGTATGGAATGGCCAGCATTCTCACCAGTCTTGAATCTGATAGAGCATGTGTGGGACTTGCTTGACCGACGAGTTGCAGCCCGCCAACCACCTCCTACATGTGTACCGGAACTTTGGAGAGCATTGCTTGCTGAGTGGAGTGATCTTCCCCGAGATCAGCTCGATAATTTGATCCTCAGCATGCCTAGGCGTTGTACGGACTGTATTTCATCGTTCTGGGAGACATACAATGTATTAATCATCATACCAACCACGTCGTGTTAAGTTTTTGTAAGGTCGATATTTTTTGTAATTGCCACAGTGAGCAAAAATCGTAGTTTGTATGAATGGTATCATACATACACCATCTTTTTTGTTCTTTATCTTTTGTTTAATAAATGGGATTTATGAATAAGTCACGTTTGTTTTGTTTCTGAACCTTTATTTGCCGGAGGCGGGCTGTTTCGGAACCATTATCCTTAATTTATGGACATAAAGTATACTTGATGAACTCGAGTTTCCTATTCAAGATCCGATCCAATACGAAGATGGGCACATAGGGATCGGAATGGATATAATCCAATTACTATTGGTAGCCCGTTGTGTTACTAGAGTGTGACGTTAATTAATAATACCTACCAATTACTTCCGATGAATCAAGGAATTGGTATATTTATTTAAGGTCACACTGAAGCAACACAACCCGATGAATTAAGGAGGTAGGTAAGTATTTTAAATAAACGTCGGTACTGGAACAACACAACGGGCTTTTCGCGAAGGTTCGGGATAAAGCCAGAAGGGAAATATTCGAACATAATACCACATAATTTAGAACGACGGTCAGATGACGAGTACAACACCTGAGTTGGAACCCAAAACTCCCACACCATATCAATGTGAAGACATTTGATGACATGACAAATTCAACAAAATTATCTTTGGCTTGACTTAGTTTCGAGGTCATAACCCTCAGGTTGCTCTGGGTTACTGTGGGCCAGAGAAATGTAATGAGTGGACTCCAATAGTAAAATGAGTGATAGTGTACACTTTTTCTTCTAACCTTAGAACTATAGAATTTACAAAATAAAGCCACACAGATATATATGCAAATATAAAAATAAAATTTATTTTTCAGCAAAAAGAAATTCTGTATCAGAATTTCTAGTACTATAAAAATATAAAATTTGAATATAATATCTTGATTGTAAGGATATTTAAAGAAATCTTTTATTGAATTGTGTAGCCTCCATCAACCGGCAATTGCACTCCAGTAATCATGCGGGAATCATCACTCAGCAGAAATAAAGTAGCTTTCACAACATCATCAGGATCTGAAAAGTGAATTTTTGGAACTTCAAAAGAAGGAAGTTTGCAAGTATGTATGATATATATACACAGGACTATAATAGAAACAGTATGAAAGTGGCACTTATGCAGCAATTTCTCTATTACTGGTTTACAATCTTTAAATTAGTGAGACTTCGATTTTTGAGTTGATATGTCACAATATAAACCCCCTTTAATATGTCAGTAAATAAATTAGCCTTCTGAGCATCACAAGATTTAGGAATAGTAAAGTAGTGCTTTTTTAACATTGCATCCCTTTTAATGAATAAATAATATTTACTCTTTGGCTTGGTTGGGTTTTTATGGCACAATGGTCACATTTGGCTCATGCTACACTACACACAAGCCAGACAATATCATGTAATGGACACACAAGAAAATTTTGACCAACACACAAAAAAAGTAATACCCCAGGGAGGAAATAGATTTCCGGTTTCGAAGAACATTACAAAACATTCCATTGGCCAAGAACACTTTCTCAAACTTCTTGGCTCAATACCCTCTTTTTAAAGACAATTTTCGGCATCCTCTCTGAAAAACTGTCAATAAATAATAGATTGGAAGTGTAGCTGGTCCTACAACTTCGGAATTTCACCAAAATATTTTGTGTGTAACTGGATGTGCACTTCAGAATTTATATTTAGAATAATGCCCTTTGCGGCCCTGAATAAACACTGAAATTGTTAAGATATGCAAACATGTAGGACCTATGTAAGAAGGAACTGCAAGCAAATACATACACGCTGAAACTCAATTGTTATGACATGTCATCTTGTTTTTAGACTGATCAGTTTTGACTTGCATTTTCAATGTATAATTCTTGCAACAATGTATCACAGTCGTGAGTGGTGTCTACATGGTCAAATAGATGGATGTTTGCTGAAAATTTTTTAGGTAACACAATTTTTTTAGCATCAGCTTATTGCCCACTCTTAATTCTTCACACACCCTATTTCCCCAAAGATTCCTTCAGTGCCCTCAGAGAATCAGTAGCATCCAGTTTGGGAAACTACGGTCAATTATGTCAAAACTGGTTCTTTCCTTTCTCGCACTAAATAAGCATGATGCTGATATTGTGTATCCTTAACTATTTACATTAATCTGTCCATACATAATTTTTATATTCACACTGACATTTTGATTAAAGGCAACAGTTCCAAGTCTTTTCTACACCACTGAAGGACTTCCATCCTGACCTCCCTTCTAGATGTCCATCCCTTGTTCCCTTTGTTCCAGACATGTTCTCAGCTTCTTTCTAGGACCTGGATGACCCTCTCAAGAACACACTTGCCTACATCCATTGGGGTTCAAATGGTTCTTCCTACCTACATTCAATCTTGTTTGGCCAGAGAACATCGCAGTAGTCACGCAGAGAAGATTGCAGGTAGGAGGACAGATATATGCGTGCATGCCACTCAGGTTAACCACGCTAACTGTTAACTGCACATTTAAAAAAGTGACTAAAGGTAGCCACACTATTATGATCATGTTATATCTTGTAATAGTAAAGTAAGAGTGTAACTCCAAGCCCAACAAGACATTTAATAATTTAAAGAGACATAGCAACAGACTAGTATAAAAACGATACGAACAGAGTAAAGACTCAGAGGCAACTAATTCACTGCATATCATGAAAAGGATTGCATCAGACAAATGAACTGATAGGATATGTAATACATGAAACAGTAATGTAAACACAGGAAAGAGTAATATTAAACACCAGCAATTTACGAATCATTTATGTAAACACTCGAATGAAATATGCAACAGATCATTTGTTAGACTCAAAGTTTGCCTGCTAATCTATTGAGATCTTGAATTTAAGCATAAGTATTATTATAGCTAATTATATTTCTTGATCTATATATAAAAAAAGGATGTGTATATATTTTCTGTACAAATCTACACGTTTGACCAATCCACACCAAATTTGGTACTTTTAGCCTATGTTTTTCAGTGTTCTGAAGTATAGTTCTTTCCTGCCTTCAGATAAATCTGTAGCCATGAAAATTGGTACACAGGTAGTCGTATAAGTGCCCTTCAAAGCCCAATTTTAAAATCTAAAGTTTGTTTTCCTGCAGTAAATGGACATGGACATGGAAACCCATTCTACAGGGTTTGTGTATTTGAGTTAACACAGGGAAATGTTGCAGTCATATTTGAAACCCGAGCAATGCCTGGTTATTCAGCTAGTATAGTGAAAAAGTGCTACAATTTAAAACATAATTTGAGGCTAAATGAAAATTCTAATGAAAGGGTTTCAGTCCCATAGTTCTATTGGAGCTCACAAGCTTGCTAGGTTCGTTCTCTACCCAAACTCAGCTGGTCTCTGCAGAGGGGTAAGGATACCAGGTCACCACTCCTTCAGTTACTCAGAAATGAAAAGGAATAATTACCTCTAAGAGGACTGTTAAATACCCCTTAATCCCATCTGGTCAGAAACCCTCTAGACCAGTAGTTCGTAACCTAGGATAAGTGCAGCCGGGGGGGGGGGGGGCAATAAAGCATTTTCAGGGGTGCGATAGAAAGTTCTAAATTTTCGATGGAAACAACCACCTGTGAGGAACTAACGAATGCTACATTGGCTTTTGTGACCCCCAATCCTACCCTCTCCAACCCTTGCCTCAATCACTGAGGTATATAAACTGGGGTAAGCGATGCTGCTTCCAAGACTGCACCAGGCAAGGAAAACCAATTGCCTGAGAAGTACTTTACTCTGCAGCAATAAAAACTTCTATTTTGAAAAAATAATCACTATTTTGAGGTTGTATTAATTATTTCTTCCACAAATAAAATGAAAAATTATGTTTCTAATGGGAATTATCATCAGGGTCAGAATTTTTACTACTTTTCCATATAAAAAACAAAAGTCAGAAATAGCTTAAATGCAAATGATGACTTAGGCATGGCTCTTCTCTTTGAAAAAGAAGCTTCACTTTAAATGTTATTATTATGTATAAATAGCAATGTAACCATTAAAAATTGCGACATTGTTTTCTATGTATAGTAAACATATCTGTCTCTAGATCAGTGGTTCGTATCCTAGGATACGTGCGACTCTGGGGCGACAAAGCATTCAGTGGCGCAATAGAATTTTCTAAGTTTACGATGGAAACTATCGCTTGTGAGAAACTAGCAAACACTACATTGTTTCTTGGGACTCCTACCCTTGCCTCAGTCACTGAGGTATATAAACTGGGGTAAGGGATGCTGCTTCGAAGACACTGCACCAGGCAAGAAGAAGAAAAACCTATTGACTGAGAAATATTTTACCCTGTAGTAATAAAAACTCTTTTGAATAAATAATCACCATTTTTAGGTTGTGTTAATTATTTCTTCTACTAATAAAATGCAAAATTATGTTTATGTTTGCACATAAAAAACAAAAGTCAGAAATAGCTTAAATGCTAGTGATCATTTACACATGGCTCTTTCAAAAAAGGAACCTCACTATAAAAGTTATTATTATGAATAAATAGCAACATAGCCATTAAAAATTGAGATATTGTTTTGCATGGATCTCTACTGTTATAAAAGGAAGTGTTTGTTTGTCTGTCTGTCTGTTTCACAGCCACAAAATCCTGATGATCTATGGCACTTACAGCAATGAGATTTGGCACGCAGGTAGTCCAAATTTTGTGCAATTTTTGGGTCGCGGCGAAATTTTAAAATTCAATCTAGAAGATTTTTAAATGACTTTAATAGTTTTATTCTCTACCTGCTTCTTCAAACGCACTTCGTTCAGATGAAAGAAGAAACCCTCCAAAATGAACCTTTTCTCCCCCATGTGACCTTCTTTTATATTTTCGCATGAGATTATAAAGTCACATGAACTTTCTCTTACCAAAAAAAAAGAGATTGCATATTCTGCCCTTTGCGTTAAAAAAAGAAACAGATTACATTTCCTGCCCCCTTTTCGGCGAATGAGAGCTAGAAATAAAAAACATATTGACTGGGATTGTTAAGTTTTTTTCCGTAAAATCGGAATTACTAAAGATAGATTACAAAATTTCAACAGATTTGAAATCTGCGGAAAATTTAACTTTAGATTGATGCCTAAAATATGATTTTCTCAAAATAAATAATTTTTAAAATTGAATACATCTTCAACGGATTTGAAATCTGTGAAACATTTGACACCAGATTAATACCTTACACCACGGGCACGGGCAACGCCGGGCTAGCCACGCAGTGGCTAGTAGTAAATATATGTGTTTATTTTTCAATAAATTAATCATCTTGCACTAGAAGTAATTTACATTATGTGTGTGTTCTAGACACAACCATTCAGGAATAATTTTATACAGGCAGTCAACTCATGTGCCTAGAGGAATTTTTTGGTCCATAAAGTCAGGGAACTGTGAAGCACTACAGTAGGATTAAGTTTCTTAAGTATTCATGGCAATTGCTAAAATGAATATATTTTCTTCTGCATGTAAAAAGAGCTGAAGCATTATGGAATAGAGCCTTAGATACTTACCACAATATTTTCCCAAAGGTATTTTATCCATCATAGCTTTAGCGACACTTTTTTCACTCCAAGTCTCTCTCCCCATATCTGTCCAAACTACTGTTGGATTCAAGCTATTCACTCGTATCTGAAAAATAAAAATACATCAACTCAATAAATAAGAACATGTGTTCTATTTCCCATGGCAAATGATAATTGAAATACTGACTGAATCCAAACAATAGGTAACAGAAGTTGAAAGTTGTTTCAATTATTAATTTAACAGTATAGTATAGGATCTTAACATTTGATGTCTGAGAAATGTCTGTTATTTGGTAATACTTTTCTAGTTTTAAAATTCAGGTATAATTCAATCGTTATGACCACAACTTTAATCCAATTTATAAAGGAAAAGAATCAGAATGAAAAATGTTTTGTATCCTACCCAATATAATCAGCTATTAAAATAAATATATAGTATTGTTAAATAAAGCGTTAATATTTTCATAACCTTGAAGAAAAATCTGATCTCCCAGCTTTGAAAGTTCATATTTAAAATACTTCAGGAGCATAATTGTTGACTAAATTCACATTTTCTTGGCAACTATTTTGGAGACAAGAGACATCCTCAGCGCTTTCTGCACTTTTTTTCTACTTTTCGGTAAACTCTAGTCTGTTTCCATTTCTAGGCACCATTTAGTTTTTTCATGGAGTGTATTTGGAAGTTTATCTTAACTTGCGAAAAGTCCTTTTAATGCAATTATGGTTGCAATACGATTGTGTTTCATGTAAATGAGTGTTTTATGACACCTTGTTTTATTCCCCCCCCTTTTTTTATTTTTCTTTTCTTTTTCCATTTACAATATGCAATTTCTTCAAAGTTTTTGTGGCAAAATGTTAGTTTTATCTGCTATCTTGGCCAAGAAAATGTGACCGGAGATAACCAAAAAGTAACCACTTTTATCACCTCTTTAATTTTAAAATAATTCAGGAAGGGCTTGGGTTCTATGGATATTTCCTCTAAATACATGCTTGATCAGTCATGTCTAGCAAAAGACAAGAGATTTTCCCTATCTCATACAATTCCTTTCCCTTCTGTCAGTTACCTAGCACATAAAGAGTTCTTCATTTGCTTTAGTGAGAATTCAATTTGAAATAATACTATGAGAGCAGTTAGTTCACAAATACATTTGGCTATTTTCAGACATCTATAATTTTCCTTCTCATAGGCTTAATGTATATACTTATACACGAGAAGATATTGTAACAGTGATACCTCAAATTCTAATAACAAAAAGATTTTTTTCAAAAATGTTAACATATAAAATTCAACTGGAAATTCATTTCTTAACTAATAACTCTGATTCAAGGTCAAAACATCCACTGTATTATATAGATTGTAATGATACAAAATAATTATAATAGGTCAATTTATTGTCGAGGTATCACTGTTTGAAAAACGCATCTTATCGCAAAAACAGTTATATACAAATTGACTATAAACTTTTGGAAACATTTTTATATATTGACCGTACCTAACAAAAAATCAAAGTAAATGGAAAAATATTCTGAATAATCTCGGTGAAAGCCAAGGAGTTGAAGAACATTTCTAAGCAATAATAAAAAAAAAATTGTTACTTGGGCGATTTTTGTGATTTTTAGTGTTTATATACACTGTAACAAACCTTTAAAGTACATCAATTAAACTAATTTCAGTCTTTATTTTTGGAACATCAAAAATATTCCGGTGTTGCCTGAGCATACTCTATGAATATACGAGGGTAAGTCAAAAAGTATCTGCATTTTCGCTATAAGCATACATAAAGTTGGTACTGCTATAGTTACATTATTGAAGTTTGACCTTTATTTTTTTCTTGTTTCTACTTCAATGTAAACATGGCTGCTTCATTAACAGTGTCCACCAAAAAGGAGTAAAGAGCAGTGATGTGGTTTCTATGGTCGGAAGGTGTGCAAGGGGCTGAAATTCATCAGAGACTTGCAACACAATACAGTACTGGGACAGTGTTCCACCACATAGAAGAGTGTATGAGTGGATCAAGAATCTTAAAAGAGGCCAAACAAGCGTGATGCACAGAGAAGAAACAGGACACCCGTCAATTTCCACCAAGAATGAGAAAATACAACAAGCTCGAGAAATGGTACAGACAAGCCGATAGTAATAATCGACAATGTAGCATATTCTCTGCAGGTTAGAAGGACAAAGAAGTGGGAGAAGTGATGCAAAAATGGTTGGTTGACTGATCATATACCTTCTTGGAGGGAATACATACTCTTGTGGATAACTGGACAAAATGCATTGAAAAGGAAAGAGACTAAAAAATGAGAAACTTGTTCAACCTCTACATTTGTATAAACAGATTGAAAAACTAAAGTGCTGATAACTTTCTACTTTCCCTCATGTATGTCAAATAACATGGCAATTAATCTTGATAATTTATTTGACACTTGATTTTAACTTTAGACCCATCACACAACAATTATGATCATACCTGATATGGTCCCAGCTCAAGAGCAAGAACTTTCGTAAGTTGGTCTAAGGCTCCTTTGGAGGCACAGTATACGGCATGTTGGGGTAATGCAACAATTGCAGCTTGGCTTGACATGTTGACAATAGAACCTCCTGTGCCTCTCTCTTTCATACCAGCTGCTACAATCTGAACATTGTAAAACATGTCAATAATAGCAGTCTATATAAATGTTTAGATATTTAAAAAACACAATAGAATCTTTTTTTTTATATAGAATAGGATACCTGATGAACACATAATAGGTTAAAGAAGGGTATATATTTTAGGAGTTGATATATACATGTGTATAATGCAGTAGAAAAACTTCATAAAAAACTGTATTCGATAAAAATTTTATTGAATAACACCTATGAAGCTTCAATTCAATAGATTGGTTCAAAACAGCGCACACACATGTGTACAGAAGTATTGGGATAAGTGTTGCTTATCGTATCTTTGGACTTCGATAAAGGGCAGCACCATTACAAGTAATGTATGAAAAAATGCATCATGATTTTCAATAAAACCTAATTACAAATACTAATTACTTTAAAACAGCACTCTCTTGCATGTTAGAGCAAAATGCTACAAGTAAAAAAAAAAAAAAATTTTCAGGAGACAGTTTTTATTGAATGTAAATGAATTTAATCTTTTCCACCATAACTTATATTTCTGCTCTTATTCATAGTTGACTTAGACTAATTTGATCAAATGGAAGATAATTTTTTACATGTACTGGTTTACTTATCACAATTTGAACAATTTTAGACTTCATGGTGTTTAACCCAAACACGTTATTTTATATATTATGAATGATACAAAAAATAAGCTTTAGGTTGATTACTGCAATTTCCAGAAAAATGAAGTACTAAAAAGAAAATTCTCAAAAATCCTTCAAATTTTAATGTTTAAAGATTATTATCAGTTAACAACTCTTGGTGCATCAAAGTCCAATGTAAAATAAAATTCCATTTCAAAAGCAAAATAAAATTATAATTCAAAAGCAAAATAAAATTCTAAATTGCACATTAAGTAGAACATTTTGGCAACAGTGGCAAAATTTGTAGTTGCCATTTTTTGATGATTGACTCTCACTAATTTTTAACACTGATGGAGACAAAATCATGTAGGCTTATTGCTAAAGTATTAATAAAACTTCAAAATCACAAAATTTTAAAGAGCCGTGATTGCCAATAAATAGGGAGATCTCCAGATTGTCACGTCTTAATTCTGAGTGAATATATGACTTTTAAAAATCAAATTAATCTCAAACTTACTTGAGAAATATTCAGAGCAGCTTTCACATTTACAATAAAAGTTCTGAAATCATATTAAATCCATTACATTACACATAGCAGCACCAGCATTTAAAGTAAAATCTTAATTGATCCAACTTAATTACACAAGGGTGGCTATTTGTGCTTACTGTTCAAATGCTTCTTCTGTTACACTACCAACATCTTGCAAAATTGCAACACCAGCATTATTGATCAAAAGATCAATAGGTCCCAACTTTTTCACAGCAATTTCAGTTTCCTTCCAGTTGGCAATGTCAACAGATACAATTTCGATTTCTGTACACTGTTAATGATAAGAAAACATAATCTATTATATATATAATACATAATAGATACTTTGTATTAGAATATCATCAAGTCACAGAAAACATAATGAACAAAGTTTTAAATAAAACTTGTAAAAACAAACATAGACAGTATTTAATTCAATAATGCAGTAGACAAAATAAAAGTCCTAAAAGTAGAAATAAAGAATTATTTTTTAACTATCTTACTTCATTCTTTAAAGTTTCTAAGTGCTCTTTAGTGCGACTAAGAGCAATAACAGAGGCCCCTTGTTTTGCAAGTTCAATGCAAATTGCACGGCCAATACCTGAAAAAAAAATCAGATATTAATATTATTATACAATTATGAGCCATTAATATTCAAGACAATAACACAGCATATTACAAATACTGAAAAACAATATGCTAATATAAAGATTCAAAATTCATATACAACACAACAAAATATTTTATAAAACAAGATGTCTGATAAAAATAACAGGTTAGACCATAGAGGGTAGCACATTTTTTCAGTTTAATTTATACATGCAACTCAGTAGAACTTTCATAAGAAATGTAGTACATTCTTTTGAAATTTATCAAATACCTATACAGCATATTTTTAATTGTTTGACAGTTCAATTTTAATGTAAAAACCTAAAAGTACTAGATAGTTTGGTTTGGAGAAATTTCTATGCATTAGCAAAGGTTAATTGAGCTACCATAAAATTTTTATGTGTGTAAGTAACTCCAACATTTATGCCAGATATTCTTGATGAAATTCTTGTCATTCACATTCATCGCAAATAAAATGGGTAATTTATGGACAATACATCAAAATAAATTAAAAGCTATGCATTATCTGAAAAAAAAAAGTCACGGGTCATTGTGTAGGTCATTGATTTATAAGTGTTATCGATTTATTTTTATTCAGGAAGAAAAAATATTCTAGTTTTGTTACATTAATGCAGCAATAAAAACGCGAGTAAAAGAATATGTGCTAAACATAATAAGTATTGTAAACTTATTTATATACTTCATCTTTGAATCGAATTAAAGACCCCACCCAAAAAATTAAAGAAACAAAGAAAACATCTTAAGACGAAATAATTAAAATAAACAGAAGAAATTAAAAATGAATAACCTCTGCCGGCACCAGTCACAAGAGCACGTTTGCCGCTAAACTTCTTTTCCATGTTTAAATTATGAATACTTCAATACGAACTCCACAAGGATTGAGAACAGATATTCGGACTTGTGTGCGGCCTTCGGCGAATCAAGTGGTATTTATCACACATTTATCACGAGAAATCAAGTCAGAATAAACATTGCGACAGAAATCAAAACAAATAATGAAGTAATAGTGACAGTTAATTTGAACTTATGGTTAACAGTTACGAATACGAAAACCTAGAGTGCCTATATAACCATCGACCTTAAAATGAAATAGACGGAGCATGCGAAAGCAGTTTCAAGTTATTTCTTCCAGTTGCTCGGTTTGAAGATGTGTCACGTGGTTGTGGGTAAAAGCATGAATTCTAAACTATTAATTGGTTAACCTGACTATCCACCGTTATTAAAACACTAGTCTGCGCTTCCATAGCCAATCGGATAAGTCGATTTGTGATTTACCCTTCAGAGATCTTACGACATCGACTCCGCCTACATGATCCGTCTATTTCATTTTAAGGTCGATGTATATAACAAGAGTGGCGACATACGGGAAACACTTTCTGATTGGCTTAGAGACCTTTTCTACCGCCCCAAGCGGTCTTTTCCCAGCTCCCGTAGACTTAACATGGGAACTTTTTGTGTGTTCGAGAAAAACGTGTGTATATTAAATTAAAAAGAAAATATAGCTTATTCGTGTTTTATTTCGTGTTCTAGAATGTCTATTTATAATTATTTTAGTGTTTTATCAGTGTAAATGTGAAGACTTTTTAAGTAAATAGCTTTTTTTGAACAACATGCTGTTTCCCGCTACTTTGGCGATGTAAACATCTCGCCAAAGGCAGTTAGCACGTTTTAAACTTTTGATAATGCGTTGTGTTTTAGCTGTTTCCTTATTAAAGGTTTACAATAACCTATGCCGAATTGAATCATCAGAAAAGCAGAGAGTAAATTGTAGCAATGCTTTATATAAAAAGAATAAAAGAAATGTTTTAATAAAAGTGTTATTTTTGACGCAAACTTTCATCTTTATTTTGCTGCTAGATCTCGGAACAAAACCACCACATCAACATTTATCTGCGAATTTGGATATAAATGCGTACAAATGCTGTTAACTATTTTTTTATCTTGAGATTATTCTTGTATGTTTACGCCAATATTTGCTCATAATTTAGTTTCAATCTGTTAATTCTATTTTTCATATGAAAATATGTGGTAGATTTTTTAACAAATGTGTACTGATGGTGTTGATTATTTTTGAAATTACATGTCTTTTGACTTGTATAAATGGATGAAACTTAAAATTAAATTTAAGTGGGTTAAAATTTTGTGTTATGCAATAAAAAGGTCAAATAAAAATGTTCAGTATCTTTTCTGGTTCGGTTAATGTAAGGAAAGAATTAATCACACTAAAAAAACTACATGTGTTGAACAGTTGGTTGAAAGAAAGTTTTATTTTAAGGAACTATCCATTAATAGTAGGACATTTCAAATCTATTTTTTATTTAATGTTATAAAATTAATGCGTGAACTTCTATCACACAACATGGAAATAATTTAAAGAAAAAACTTGTGCCTGAGAGAGACAACACATCAGATCTTATTTTATTTAACACTGCTAGTAAATTAACACTGCTGAATAAAGTTATAAGCTTAACGTTATTCATTTTCTTGTTAATATTCACGAAAACAAGTTCAATACGTCGTGAGCATAAAAATTACGGGACATAAACACTATCGCCAAAAGAAAGAGCGAGGAGAAAATGTGGGAAACCGATGGAAGAAACATATTCTCCCAGCAACCGATTCTGGTAGAAAAATGGCTGCCGCGCATGTGCATTGGGCCAAATTTGGTCCCTTGTCGCCACTCTTATTATATAGGCACTCTACGAAAACCAAGTGTGTTAAGAACAACACCATCGGATCTTTCCCTTAAGGGACTGATCCCGGACCGTCGTCAAAAGCCCGTTGTGTTGCTCTAGTACGACGTCAACTAAATATTACCAAAAACAATACCAAGGGCTGTTGGTGGTAATGGTATGGTAATTTTAGTTAACGTCATACTAGAGCAACACAAAGGGCTATTGACGACGGTCCGGGATCAATCCCTTAAGGGAAAGATCCAAGGATAACACCTCGTAATTTTGAACCACGGTCAGATGACGAAGCAACATCTGAGCTGGCACCCCACTTTCCAAACTTCCACACCAACCCAACGTGAGGACTTTCGGCCACGACAGATTTAAGGTGCACCAGCCGCCTCTACACCATACGCTTACAAACATCCATGCCCGGACCCGGATTCGAACCAGGAACCTTCCGATCTAGAGGTTAACACCATAACCACTATACTGTTAAATTATAAATCAATACCTGTTAAATATACCTCGGTAACTGTAACAAAGTAACTACAACTTTCACTACAGTTAGTCAAGTCTTTTTATTATGCTGTTCTTTTTTTTGATTGCTGTTCTTGTCCTTACGATATCTTCAATAAACTATTATTTAACTGTTTTACTTATTACATTTTGGTAATATGTTTAAGTGGTTATGGGCCCAGATATGCTGATTTGCGCATCGTTGAATAATAGTCTTTGAAAGAGGTAAATATCGTGACCGGCAAGTCGATAGGCTTAAGTTCCTGATCGTCAAAGGTAAGTGCGCTCTGTGCAGTTGTTTGTCGATGAACTCTAACATGGAGAAATTTAATTTCATTGAGAAATTAGAAGGTGAAAGGAACTGGGTGAGCTGGAAATTTGATATCGGACTGCAGCTCACTGTTCAGAAAGCCATGCCCATAGTACTGGGTGAAATGACTATGCCTGAATCGACCACAGTATTTACTACAGAAGATGAAAGAAAAGCCCATGCTGCAAGCTTGAAAGCTTATCAAGAAGCAGAGGCCGTTGCTCGATTTGTAATTGGTTCGAGTGTTAGGCCTGAGCCTAAGCAGCACATTTTAACATGTAAAACTGGTAAAGAAATGTGGGATTCTCTTCATTCTGTGTACGAGCAGAAAAACGAGCGAAGGTTGGATTTGCTGTACTCCCAACTTTTCAACTACACGAAAGATCCTTTGGACAATATTGCTACCCATGTGTCTAAATTGCAAAGAATTTGGCAGGAACTGCAGGAAGAACTCAAGAATGAAAATGTGCAGCTACCAAAATCTATGTTGCTCAACAGAATTTTAAATACATTACCCAATGAATACCTTGAGTTCAAAAATGCCTGGGAATCTGTTCCAAACAATGAAAGAACTCTTTCAAGTCTTACTGAAAGGTTACGCCTACATGAGCAACGTTTGGAAGAAGTGAAACCTCCTGTTGAAAGCAAAAATGTGGCTTTTGTAGTGAAGCCAAATAGCAGTTATGGTAGAAAGTTCCCTGAAAAAGTAGCGACTAGTCAAAAAGAGTGGAAGAAGAAAATGAAGTGTTATGCCTGTGGCCGTCCTGGACATTTGAAAAAGAATTGCTATTCACTAAAAGGTGGCAATAATGCTGGTAAAGACGAATCAAAGTCTGATAAAGACGAATCAAAGTCTGGTCAAGCCTTTATGACAATTAATGAGCTGAAAAGTCAAGATTACTGGCTTATAGACTCAGGTGCATCTCATCACATATCATCCAAGTTAAATTGGTTTTGCTGTTATGAACAATTTGATATCCCAAAGCCATTACGATTAGGCGATGGAAGATCTATGTTTGCCAAAGGTATTGGTGAGATACAAATCGAAATGCTTGTTAGTGGTGAATGGAAACCTGGTAAACTCACTAAAGTTTGGTATGTTCCCGACTGTGATCAAAATCTCTTCTCATCTGGTTCTGCATTAGACAATGGACTTTGTGAATATGCTAATAACGAAGTACGACAGTTCAAAAACAAAAGTGGTGAAACTGTAGCTGTTGGCATAAGAGACAATAGTGTTTACAGACTTCTTTTACGTGTTTTAGTTCCAGAATCTGCTTGTGTGGCTGTCGACAATGATAGTCTTCAATTATGGCATGAGCGAATGGGACATCAAAAAAAGCGCCATGTTCAAAAGTTTCTAAAACTTAAAGGTATTGATGTAAAGCTCGACAGTGAATTTTGTGATGCCTGTGTATGGCAAAATGCATAGGCTTAGCTTTGGCTCACGCCAAGAACGTCCTACAAAACCTGGTCAGCTTATTCATGCTGATGTGTGTGGACCAATGCCTGAAAAGTCACTAGGTGGAAATAGATACTTTGTGGCATTTAAAGATGATTATTCCAAATACAGGACTGTTTATACTATAAAAGAAAAAGTCTGAGGTTAAAATCATGTTGTCTAGGTTTTTGAGAGAAGTTAAGACTGCTGGTTATATATTGAAAGAATTATTTACTGATGGAGGTGTGGAGAGTTCAACAACTCTGAAGTGCATGATATTGTACAGAAAGCTGGGCTCAATCATCGAACATCCATGCCTTATACTCCTGAACAAAACGGAGTAATTGAAAGGGAGAATAGAATTTTAGTTGAAGCTGCAAGATCCATGCTGCATGCTAAGGATTTACCAGAAAGACTGTGGGGTGAGGCTGTTAATTCAGCTGCATATGTGATTAATCGCACAGGTCCTTCTCCAGAAGAGGGTAAATCACCATATGAACTGTGGTTTGGTAAAGCCCCAGCAATTGATCATTTGAAAATATTTGGTACAGAGTGCTTTGTGCATATCCCTAAACAGAAAAGGAAAAAATTCGACAAAAAGGCTTTGAAGGGACATCTTGTGGGATACTGTGGAAATGAAGGATATAGAGTGTGGATTCCAGATAAAAATGAAATTATTTTATCACGGGACATTGTTTTTAAAAGTGAGGTTACTTCACAGAAAATGTTAGTGAATCAGATTCCTATGCATTCTACAGAAAACTTGTGTGAAACAGATAGTACCAGAAATGGGGAAGCTGCTGAAATTCAGAATGTAGATTTCATTAAAGATGATGAAAACCAAATTAATCTACGAGACAGAGCTCGAATGCAGAAACCATCAAGATTTGATGATTTTGTTATGCTTGCTGAAAATGATGAGCCAGCAACGTTTCAAGAAGCCGTTCATTCAGCTAACACAAGTGGGTGGAAAAGTGCAATGCAAGAGGAATTGAGTTCACTGAATGAAAATAACACTTGGAAGTTAGTGGACCTACCGGATGGTAGAAAAGCCATCGACAATCGCTGGGTTTACAAGATAAAGCGAAATGCTGATGGTGAAGTAGAGCGTTTAAAAGCCAGACTCGTGGTGAAAGGTTTTTCACAGAAGCACGGAATTGATTATCAAGAAACCTTCAGTCCAGTTGTTCGTTGGGATACCATCAGAACTGTTTTAAGTGTTGCTGCAAGAAATAATTTAAAGTTAGCACAGTTTGATGTAAGGAGTGCATTCCTATATGGAGAAATCAGTGAAGAAATCTATATGAAGCAACCTCAAGGATATGAAGATGGTTCTGGACGGGTCTGCAAATTATTAAAAAGCCTGTATGGATTGAAGCAAGCTGCCAGATGTTGGAACCAAAGGTTCAAGAGCTTTCTTCAGAACTGTAAACTTGAGCAGATGGATAGTGATCCTTGTTTGTTTGTGAACAACGATAAATCTTTGTTCTTAGTTCTCTATGTTGATGATGGAATTGTTGCTGCCAGAGATAAAAAATTGCTCGATATGTTTTTTGGAAAACTCGCAGAAGAGTTTAGTATCAAGGTTGAATCTGCAAATTATTTTCTAGGCATGCAAATCCAATATTTAGAGGATGGGTCCATTTTCATTCATCAAGAAAGTTATTGTAAGAAAGTCTTGGACTGTTTCAACATGTCTACTGCCAATTCTGTCTGTGTTCCTATTGATAAGGATATATTATCAGTAGAATCATCTGAAAAACTTGACAGTGGAACACCCTACAGACAAGCCGTTGGTAGCCTCATGTACCTGGCTACTGTCACAAGACCAGATATTGCTTATGCAATTAGTGTGTTATCTCAAGTCTTGGACAAGCCATTAAAAAGACATTGGTGTTTAATCAAGAAAGTCTTGAAGTATTTGCGAGGAACCACTAGATGGGGTATTTTGTATCAGTCAAATATCAAAAGCTCATCACTATTAGAAGCCTTCAGTGATTCTGATTACGCTGGCGATCCCACTACCAGAAAATCCACCTCAGGAATGGTTTTCAAGTTTAGTGGAGGAGCGATTACCTGGGCCAGCCGACGACAGAAATGTGTGGCATTGTCTACAACAGAAGCCGAGTTTGTTGCTGCCAGTCAGGCATCGAAAGAAGCTATTTGGTTACACAGACTGTTCCTGGATATTTCTTCCATCAGTGTTCCTGTAAATCAGGTGGACAATGAAAGTGCTATAAGACTGATTAAAAATCCTGAATTCCACAATCGAACAAAACATATTGATGTTCGATACAAATTTGTACGAGAAAAGTTCCAGGATGGAGTTTTGGACATTCGGTACTGTAGCAGTGAATGTCAGGCTGCAGACATTTTCACGAAACCTTTACCCAAGTTTCGTTTCCAGAAACTTCGTGAATTAATTGGAATGTGTCAAGTTGACACTGGAACTTAATTTCCCCCCTCGTTTTATGTATGGTATTTTGTTTGTTTTATTTCCTTAGGTGTATGGTAGGTATGGATTTAGGGGAAGTGTTAAATTATAAATCAATACCTGTTAAATATACCTCGGTAACTGTAACAAAGTAACTACAACTTTCACTACAGTTAGTCAAGTCTTTTTATTATGCTGTTCTTTTTTTTGATTGCTGTTCTTGTCCTTACGATATCTTCAATAAACTATTATTTAACTGTTTTACTTATTACATTTTGGTAATATGTTTAAGTTATACCGGTTGGTCGGCAAGGATTGTTGGTGAAAGTCTGGTAATGGTAATTTTAGTTAACGTCGTACTAGAGCAACACAACGGGCTATTGACGAAGGTCCGGGATCAATCCCTTAAGGGAAATAATCGAGGACAACACCTCGTAATTTTGAACCACGGTCAGATGACGGTGAAAGTCTGGATCAATTCCGCATAGTTCAAAACTACATGGTGTTATCCTCGAATCTTATTCTTGGGAGATTAATGCCGGACCGTCATCAATAGTCTGTTGTGTTGCTCCAGTGCAACGTTAATTAAAAATAGCGGCTGTCTGACTGGTTTAGGGATTTCATGGCCATTTCAAGGGCCATGCTTCGCCAGACAGGATACATGTAATATTCAGTCATAAACACTCATAAAATGAAAGTTTTTATGACACAGAAGAGGGAAATACACACAGGGAGTAATACACCTTACAGGTTTCAAACCTGCGTAGCTTACAACTCGTTGGTTAGTGGACAAACCCACTGCAGACAACACCTCATAATAACATCTCGTGGAAGGCAGCAAGGTCAAAATATTCTGCCTTTGTAGGTAATTGCGAAGCTTCTTATTGGATAGAATGAAAATTGTCCTGGACAATGATTTTTCTTAGCTAGATCATTAGCTTGCTATTCTATATAGGATGCCCAAAGCACAGAGCACTAATTTTAAATTTCACTTTCCATCCGCAGAACATGAATGAACTAACAAGGAAAAATACGAATGGCACATGAAATTTAAAAAAATACTTTGCAATTCAGTCGTGTACACGGGGCTTGTGCACATTTAATCTGTCGTGACCTTATGTTGGTGTTGTGTCGAAGTATGGAGAATGGGATGCTCTTTTCATCTCATTATCTGACCGTGTTTCAAAAATTCCAAGAGTTGTCCTTTAATCTTTCTATTCGGAATTGATCCCAGACTGTCTCATATTGATCCAGACCAGGGGTGTAGTGCAGCCGGAACAACGTTTCGACACTGCTAATTTTTGTTACGATAAATAAAAAATAAAAATTGTAACGTTAAATAATTACCTAAGAATTAACTAAGTACCTAATGATTACCTAAGAATTAACTAAGTATCTAATGATTACCTAAGAATTAATTAAGTACCTAATACTATTTTCGCTTGGTTTTCGCAACCATAACTGTATATTCCCCAATGCCCCCTGCCAAGGCTACGGTTACGATCAAGTTTAGCCTTGCCCCTGCATTCGTTCTGTAATTTTATTAATTGGTTGACGTAAAAAGAAGAAGCTTCAATCAATTTGTTATTCATATCACAATCATCGCAGTAATTAGATATTCATTTGACGGCAGATGCGTGATTTTTTGTATTATTTACTTGTATGATATATAGATGGCAGCACTAAATTATAGAGACCATACTGTTTTCTTTACGAATTGAGACATTTTACTGCAGAGTTGCTTGCGATAAAATAAACAGTAGAGCATCTTAATCACAAATAAATATGCCATTTTGGGAATGTATGGTTCGTTAAATTTTTAAATAACTTGAAATAACTAACATGCAGTTAAAAAAACAATATGAAATAAATGCTTTTCGAGGATTATATTATGTTTCGACATCTTCATAAGGATTTATACTGAGGTCAATCATAACGTACTGACTCAACTACGAAGAGGAGTTATCGAGACCGGTGAAAATAAAGTGTACACAGAATTGAAAAGGGTTCGAATACTTAATTAGGACGCGAAGCTGTGGAATATTTATGACCAGGGCAGTGCTAATGCCTTATTACAGGGGTAATTTGGTAATTTTTAGTTAACGTCGTACTAGAGCAACACAACGGGCTATTGACGACGGTCCGGGATCAGTCCCTTAAGGGAAAGATCCGAGGACAACACCTCGTAATTTTGAACGACGGTCAGATGACGAAGCAACACCTGAACTGGCACCCCACTCTCCAAACTTCCACGCCAACCCAACGCCTTATTACAGGGGAGGCCGGTCGAAGTGAAACAAAATAAATAATTTAGCTCTTTTTCGAAGAGAAAGAAAATCAAAGTAAAGTAGGTGGGTAAATAAGTGAATTAACACTGGTGCAGCACAACACAACGGACTATTGGTGACAGTCCGGGATCAAGATGAAGAGGTCAAACCTGCCACGACAGATTTAACGTGCACAAGCCTCCTATAACACGACGGGTTATGGCTAGACCTAGTTTCGATCTCGCCAACCCGCCAACTGGGTTCTGAAAGAAAGATATATATTTTAATTGATCCTTTAAATCTCGTAAAAAAATTTTGAAACATCTGCGCAATAGCAGAGTTTTACAAGCTCCTTGTACACAGTCTATACGCGGCTCCTCTGAACAAGCCGACATAAACAGACATATTCAAGAATTCCCTAATTGGAGATAATAAATCTAGAAGTTCTATTACAGCACTCCATTTGACATTACATTGGTCATAAAGTTCTGGGCACTTGAAATAAGCCATCTCCATCTGACAATACACTGACATTACGATTTCCTAAATATCAAGCCCCTTGGGAACACTCGAAATTCCATCGACACATGGTTTTCAGCTGAAAGCGACCTGGAACGCTGGAAGAACAGAGACCCTTGAGAACTAAGAGAGCGGGGACACGCTCGCTAACCTCTGCCGAACCCTTCTTACCCCACAAAATATCTGTAATTTCGCGGTACAAATCTGTAAATCTGTAGGATGTTAGAATAAATGTTGTAGTGGTGAAACCCAAAGATCTTATTCTTTACACTACCATTTCTGTCACTTGGTACACTCCGTTCTACAAGGAGGTTATCAGGTAGGGACTAATTAATGCTGCACTGGAGCAACACAACGGGGTATTGACGACGGGGAGGTACACGACGGTCTTTGGTTGGATTCGAACTCTTTCCAACCGGATTACAGCGTCTCCCCGATGAATAAAGGACAGCGAAAAGTCAGATAGCGACAATGTTATTTTATCCAATTTTTATGTACTTTTTAACACAATATGACTTTTTCTGTCAATCTAAATATACGCTTCTCTTCAATAATAGACCGGACAGCAAGATGTGATGGTATAAGGCAGGGGTTCCCAACCTTTTAGTAACTGCGTACCACTTGAAATTTTTAGAAATTGTTGGCGTACCACCAGTTTTATATTTTTTTTAGAAACATATATCTAATGTCAGAAAAGTGCCCAATGGCTTGTTTTATTTTAATTAAAATACTAAGAAAGCTTCATATTTTATGACTAATGCACTTGCATTTCGTATTAATGATGTTTTAATAAAGGAAAAAATAAAACGATTATTGAAAATTACCGTTTTATATTTTACTCACAGGTCTAAAAATCACTATTTTTAGATAATTAGTACAAAGCAAACAAATACTAACATAATAAAAAAAATCCATTTTTAGTGCTAAACTTGTTGTTTGTGTTTTATTAAAATATCAATATCAAGAGCAATGGAGCTTAACTTCACTCTTAAGTCCTCTTCAACACTTACTCTGTTTCTATATTTATTTTGTATACACAAAAGTTCAGAAAAACCACCTTTACACAAGTAACTAGTAACAAATGGCATAAGAAATAGCATAACGTGGTTGTACATACTAAAAAATCGAACAAACTTCGTAGAATATTTGGGTTGCTCGTGTCATCCTTGTGTACAACCTGAAATGTTTCCGCGTACCATCAGTGGTACGCGTACCACCGGTAAGAAATCCCTGGTATAAGGGAAAGAATAGATGCTTTAATAGGGAGATGGTTCCCCACATGCTGTAATTACACTAGCAACTCTTCTGGGCTTACATTCAACAAGGTTTTGATACACAGCTATGGATATTCGTTTCCATTCCTGCTGCAAAGATGTCGCCAGCTCAGCTGTAGGTTTCGGACGGGGTTCCCTGGTCCGAAAGCGTCGCTCTAACTCGTCAAAAAAATGTTCTATGGGGTTTAAGTCGGGATTCTGAGCAGAGCGGGGAAGACGTTTTACATCCATATATCGATACCACTGTTTGACAGAGGCTGCAACATGACACGTAGCGTTGTCGACCTGGAAATAACATTCGTCCATTCCATAAAATTGCCAAAGCGTAGGAAGAACCTGATTGTCCAAAATGTTCATGCAGGCGTCGGCGTTCAATTGATCAGTAACACCATGTGGATTTTATGCAAATCCGCTGGCGTCCGGTCCATTGTTGTAGGGTAGTGTAGGTGTCGCTTGCGTTTTTGTGGTACAACGTGCCTCTTGTACATATTCTGGTCCTCGGTAGCTTGGTTGGAAGCGTACTCTTCCACCCAGGTAACGGACTAACTACTAACGGACTAGCAAACCGAGGGTTGCGACATCGAATCCAACCAAACACCGTCGTGGTCAACGGGGGCTGGTGCACCTTAAATCTGTCGAGACCACAAATATCCTAATATTGGGCTGGTATGGATGTGTGGAGAGCGGGTGCCAGCTCATGTGTGATCTCATCATCTAACAGATCAAAAGTATGTGGTGTAGTCCTCGGATCTTTCCCTTCGGGTTTGATCTCGGACCGTCACCAATAGCCAGTTGGGGTGCTCCAATGGGACGTTGATTAAAAAAATTCTAAAAATAAAATTTTTCTTGTAAATATTGTATGTAACGTTTCCAAAGCATTCATAACATTTTTCTCTATTTAAAGCACAATTACTCTATTTATAACAATACGGTAATAGTCTGTGATGCTTGTAAAACCATGTTAGAAAAGTTTGAATTACCAGGTAAATAAAAGGTTTCTTGAAAAAAGATTCCTCGAATGTTGAAAATGTTCGCTTTGGTAAGAGAGTTTGGTTTAAAATTCGTGTTTCATATTGGTTCTTATTTTTTTTAGATTTTTAAGGTAGGTAGTTCACTAGAGCTACACGACGATCTATTGACGACGAAGAGGATTTCAAATAATTGAAAGAAAAATGAAATATCATTTGAAAATAATTCGTAAAACAAACTATAAAAATATCTGAGAATCCACAAAATATTTTTGAAAAATGTCGAGTCCAACTTCATTTGACAAGTTTTTACTAGATTTTATATTACTCACATCTCAAATGAATCCCATCAGTTTGCAAGATTACGCATAACGACAAGAGGTTCATCAATGGGTGGTTTATCCTTACTCGACAATCGATACAAGAGACTGTTGTCATGGCAACCAACGAAGAAGTCACGTGATTTATCTTCAAAAGCTGCGACTCCATCTTTTCAGCAACAAATTCGAAGGTCAGCTTTGTTTCTCGGATGCTCCACCAGGTGTCGCGCCGTCCGTACGAAGATGCCTTTTCCCCCAAAGCTACACTCTTTCCAACACCATTTTGAATATCGTTTGGAACGATGGCGTTTGTCAACTAAAATCTGGAAAGGCCGACAGAGTGTTGAAATTTGATTGAGTTTTGAGAAAAATACAACGGGGGGGGGGGAAGGGGGGAGGTCACATTTCTAAAAAATATGATATGGTCATGAACGGTTTGTAGTGGTGGGCTTTGAGTTTAAGACGAAAAGGGTTGTGTTGCTCTAGTACGACGTTAATTTCAAATTACCAGATTAAGACAAAAAGGTGGTGAAATTAGTCTTCTTGTCAGAAATAAATCAGTACTGAGCAACGAATCTCAAATAAATGGCTTATTATATGGTTAAAACGTGTTCTACGTTTTAAAACAGCTAGATTTTGGCAGCTACCGTAGAACATAGTATTTCAAAAATTCACCCATTATGTTCGCCCTTTTCGATTTTAGTTAATTTCGTTCTGTTTGGTTTGTTACTCTGTTCCATTTTTTTTTTTGTATACCTCTAACATTATAAAAAGAAGTGTTTGTTTGTCAGTTTGAGGCCGGAAAATCCTGACGATTCTATGGCACTTTCAGCAATGAGATTTGGCACACAGGTAGTCCAAATTATTTGACATTTATGGGTCGCGGCGAATTTTTAAATTCAATCTAGAAGATTTTTAAATGTATTTAATAGTTTTATTCTCCATCGCTTTTCAAACGCGGAGAACTTTTTCTACAAGTGTGACCTTGCAGTCAGGGTTTGGAACCATGCTAAGTTTTTTTCATCGGCAGAACGCGGAAATAATTATTTTTTTTCATTTCCGCTTTGATTTTGCGCGGACGAATAAATTTCCAGCCAGACGATGAATCTTTTAACTGAAGTCAATTCTTTTTTCTATCTCCTAGACCGTTAAATTTTGACTAAAAATTTCAACGGATTTGTAATCTGCGGAAAATTTTAGTTTAATTTGATGCCTAAAAATATGATTTTCTTTAAAAAATAAATTTTTAATTGAATATATCTTCAACGGATTTGAAATCTGGGGAAAATTTTACACCAGATTAATACCTTACACCACGGGCACGGTTAACGCCGGGCTAGCCACGCAGTGGTTAGTGAAATATAAAGGCGGAGCATGTTGAAATGTCATGATACGAAAGGTTCAACATGAGGATATTCTAACCAATCACAAACAAGAACACTCAAGAATGTTAGGCTCAATGAAATTGAAAGAGCTACGTCCTCATACTGAGATTATGATCTAAATACTTAAACCAAAAAAATTAAACTCCATCGCGCAGCAATCGCCATCTTATATGATATCGTTCCCTTCGGGAATTGATCTCAAACCGTCGTGTATAGACCGTTGTGTTGCTTCAGTACGACGTTAATTAATAACAACGAGGTGTTGTCCTTGTATCTTTAGCCTCTGAATTGATCCCGGCTCATTGCCAATCAGCCACTGTGTTGCTATAGAGTATGGTGTTTATTAATTCCTACCGACGTACCATACACACTTCAAATTTATAAACAGGCTAGTTTATGTTGGTAATGGTAATTTTAGCTAACGTCGTACTAGAGCATCACAACGGGCTATTGACGACTGTCCGGGATCAGTCCCTTAAGGCAGTGGTCCCCAACCCCCGGGCCGCGGACCGGTACCGGTCCGTGGATCAAATGGCACCGGGCCGCCCAAGGAACATGAAATTATTTCCATTTTATTTACTGTGGTGTATTCCTCTCGTTTGTGCTGCTCTTATCTATGAAATGTCCTCTCAAATTAGGAGGCGGTAAATCAGAACTTGAAATTTGTTCTGTTACTAGAGCTTCAATTATGATTTCTGAATTCTGTATGTCTCTATTTTCAAATTTTGACAAATGTGACAATTATTTTCAAGTTGGCAGAAAAAGTAGCTGCATTTAAAGCCAAACTGAAAATGTGGGGACGGCGCGTGAACAGAGGCATTTGTACATGTTTCAGACATTAGCAGGGATTTTAGGCAAGACTGAGCCTAAACATTCATTCTCCCAGTTGGTGCACGATCACTTGTCTTTGCTTTTAAAAGAGTTCGAGCGCTACTTCCCAGCCACAAAAGACCCACAAAGTGGTAAGGAATGGATCCGCGACCCATTTGTCAACAAATCAGGCGAATCTAGCATGTCTGTGCAAGAAGAAGATCAACAGCTGGAAATTGCAAATGAAGGCGGCCTTAAAACTACTTTCGAGACAACAACTCTGCCGGTGTTCTGGATTAAAGTCATGGCAGAATACCCCGAGATTGCCACCACAGCACTTAAATCCTTATTGCCACTTCCGACAACCTATCTGTGTGAAGTGGGGTTTTCTGCAGTGACAGCAACCAAAACATAACAACGGAATAAAATGGACATAAGCAACACACTTCAGGTGTCATTGTCTCCTATTACCCCCAGATGAAACCGTGTAGTTGCAAAGAAACAAGCTCAGGGTTCAGGGTTGATTTAGCGTTCTAGTGAGTTAAAATGTTAAAACACTTTATATTCATTTTTTGGTGTAACTGTATTTTATTTAGAAGGCATGTTTAATACAATTAAATTAAAATTATTAAATCAAAACAATCTAAAATATAAACAATCAACGTCCCCCCCCTCAGCGGGCCGCGTTAAAATGATCAAACGTTGATCCGGTCCGCAGCGATAAAAAGGTTGGAGAGCACTGCCTTAAGGGACAACGCCTCGTAATTTTGAACCACGGTCAGATGACGAAGCAACACCTGAGCTGGCACCCCACTCTCCAAATTTCCACACCAACCCAACGTGAAGACTTTCGGCCACGACAGATTAAAGGCGCATCACCGCCTCTACACCATACGCTTACAAACATCCAAGCCCGGACCCGGATTCGAACCAGGAACCTTCCGATCTAGGCTAACACATTAACCACTATACCTGTTGGTCGGCTTGTATAGGACATGGACTACACTGATTAAACCTAGGTTTCTAGGAGACATCTCATCAAATTACCCTGCGTTCAACCTCCGATTCGTCTTTGAGCTTTCGTCCTCACATAAAACCGAATCCCATCTACCCTCTCATTTTATAATTGGCGAAGTCCAGCGAGCGGGTCGAAGCCCATCAGCCATCGCAGGGCGGCCCATGGAAGGGACCCAGACACGACGCACCATCAGACCATTACCGCAAGATAAATAAACCATCTTCCGCCCCGAACTTCCCGGGAGGCACAGAGGGGCGTGATGAGAAAAGCCGCCGCGGCCGCAAATAGCCGCCGTAACAAGCTGACAATGTCAATAAAAGCCGGCTGCCAGCAGCAAAACAAAAACCCATCTCCCGGTGGTTGGAGCATCAGCGCCCATGATCGAGTGGTCGGCTATTTCGGGAACTCCGGAACAATCCCCGTTATTAAAAATAGCCCCGACGCGAGTTCCAGGGGCAGAAATAGAACGCCCAGGAGGGTTGTTGGAGAATTCGATCGCTGGGCGATGCAACAAGTCATTCGGTTGGTGTTATGTAAACGCTGGATGGCTTTTGTGCTCCTTCTCTCTCTCTTCTTGATCTTCGTATGCCACCCGGCTGGGGGTGATTCGTCTTGTGAGACGTTCTTTTCCACCGAAGTGATTGTGATTCGTTCCGTGCTTTCTGCGAAGCGCGGTGAAAGAACAAAAAACGTTCTGGAACTCCGCTGGAGACAATCATCGAATCATCTGCTAACTCTTCAAGTCGATGAGATATCTCATTTACAATCAAGTCACTTTTGATGATGACGACATGTTCCTACACCCTCTTGGTGGATGTAGGAACATGGTTTCCACTTCTTAAGGGTATTTAAATTCTTTTTTAACATGAGCTGATCATCGAGGAAATCCTCCAGAACAGCAGTCTCTGGAGAGTTTACGACAGGACGGAATCTAAGGAATTGGACGAAGTCCAATGTACCACTTTTATCGGTAATTTCCCCCGTTCATTAACGAGGAGTGATCACCTTCTTTCCTGACCCCCCTCTCTCTCTGAGTGGAACCAGTCCCCTCCGTACCGAGTTACTTAAAACCCACACCGGATTGGCAGGGAAAGCCTCGAGTGAGGAAACGAAAGAAGAACCAGGCATATGGGAGGCGTGCTAGGTGCGCCAGGTTATCCGAGACGTGGTCGGCAATTTGGTAATTTTAGTTAACGTCGTACTGGAGCAACACAAGGGGCTATTGACGACGGTTCGGGATCAGTAACTTAAGGGAAAGATCCAAAGACACCACCTCGTAATTTTGAACCACGATCAGATGACGAAGCAACACCTTAGCTGGCACCCCACTCTCCAAACTTCCACGCCAACCCAACGTGAGGACTTTCGGCCACGACAGATTTAAGGTGCCCCAGCCGCCTCTACACCATACGCTTACAAACATCCATGCCCGGACCCGGATTCGAACCAGGAACCTTCCGATCTAGAGGTTAACACCCAAACCACTATACCGGTTGGTCGGCAAGGACTGTTGGTGAAAGTATGGTAATGGTAATTTTAGTTAACGTCGTACTAGAACAACACAACGGGTTATTGACGAAGGTTCGGGATCAATCCCTTAAGGGAAAGAATCGAGGACAACACCTCGTAATTTTGAACCACGGTCAGATGACGGTGAATTACTGGTAATTGGAAATTTTTAGTTAACGTCGTACTAGAGCAACACAATGGGCTATTGACGATGGTCCGGGATCAGTCCCTTAAGGGACCATACGCTTACAAACATCCATACCCGAACTCGGATTCGAACCAGGAACCTTCCGATCTAGAGGCTAACACCTTAACCACTATACCAGTTGGTCGGCGAGACGTGGTCGGAGTCCCCTTTGAAATTTTGTAAGTATGGTCACCGAGCTGGTCTTGCTCTAATGGAAACGCGGGACTGAAACTAATTTAACTTTAGATTAACCTCGAACTATCTCCCTTAAATGTTTATCCTTGTAAATTCAGGAACCCGGTAGCCGAGTTGGAAAAGCAACGGATCAGCAGACAGAGGGTTGCGAATTTCAAACTCGGTCCAGCAAGGAGAGGTAGTGTACAAAGGGAGCCGGTGCACATTAAATCTATCGTGTCCTCAAATATCCTCACGTTGGCGTGGTGAGGCAGTTTGGAGTGCCAGCTTAAAAGTTGTTCTTGCCATCTGATCGTGGTTGAAAATTAGGAGGCTTCGTCCTTGGTTCTTTTCCTTGGCGATTAATTATTGTCCTTCGCCAATTGCACTTTGTGTTGCTCCAGTGGGACGTCAATTAACTACGTACCTGGTAAATCTAATCTAATCAAATGTTTTGTTTTTTAAAAAACTGTTCCCATGCCTTAATCCACTCACCACAACTGAAATAAATCTCACAGCGTTACGAGGGTTAAGCGATTGATAAGAAGGAAGATACATTTATAAGATACTAGCCGGCGTTGCCCGTGCCCGTGTTGTCGGTTTGGGGGCAACGCCGTGATGTAAGGTATTAATCTGGTGTAAAATTTTCCGCAGATTTGAAATCCGTTGAAGATAATTCAATTTAAAAATTATTTATTTAAAGAAAATCATATTTTTAGGAATCAATCTAAACTGGAGTTTCCCGCAGATTTCAAATCCGTTGAAATTTTTACTCTATATTTAACGGTCTAGGATATAGAAAAAAGAACTGTGACTATTGTTAAAAGATTTATCGTAACGTCCGGAATACATACAGGTGGTACGTTTCGTCACTAAAAAAACTATCCCACCTTCATTTAGCTTGACAAAACATGTCAGTCCTAAAGCGTATCGGATAATATAGATATACAAACATCTCACTCATAAATCCCAGAAAAATTGCGTTTTCATGTAACGTTAGTAATGAAATCTAATTGGTCGGTAATTAAATAACGTCACACTGGAGCAACACAACGGGATATTAACGACGGTCCGAGATCAATAACCAAAGGAAAGGTCCGAGGACAACACCACGTCATGTTGAACCACGATCAGATGACTAGAACAACACCTGAACTAGCATCACAATCTACAATTTATAAGAGCACAAATGATAAAATTTAATAAATTGATCTGAATCAAAATCGAAAATTTGTGAGCGTCCAATTAATGTTTAAATGTGAAGAATAGTTTGTAAAGAATTTATTACTATTTTAATACACTATAATGAACCCCCCGAAATTAACTTTTTAATATGTGTGGGATATTTCTTTAAACAAAAATTTTTGCAAGCTTTTCTCGTATTGTTGGATAAACCGGAGCCAAAACCGAAACCTCAATGCTGGAAAACTTGAATCTTCCGAAGTTCTGCCTGAACCAAATTTTGCGCCATTTTGTCGGACATATTCATCATCTCTCAGACGCGGATTCTCAGAAGAACTTGCGACAAAACCTCTACTCTGTCGCCAAATGTTGCTAGGCCCCCTCCAGAAAATTCTCCGGCTGACAGCACACCTCTGGATTTGCGTGGGCGAACGCTCCCGATGACGTAATCGATGGTTCCTGCGACGTCATCCTCCGTGACGTCATGGCCATGTGATTGCAGACGTTTTCTCGGAAAAGCAGAGGGGCTTTCGCTGGAACCGTAGCTGCAGCGGGCGAAAGAAAACAAATTACCATCAGCTCTTCGCTCGTGGAAGCGATTAAACAACTGCTATTTTCGTAGCGAATGAACAGATTGAAGCGCTGGCTGATGAAACGATGCTAAAAAAACAACACACATGACTCTGTGGGGTTTTGTTTTCTGCCGTCCATTTTGTTTTTTGAGGTTTCTCTCGACGACGTATCTCGTCATTAGTGAAGCTGACCAGATCTTGTTGGACGAGATATCTCGTCAATAGAAGAAAACACAATAACGATAGTTAGAGGTAGGTAGTTAATTAACGTCACAATGGGGCGACACTATGGGCTATTGGCGACGGTCAGGAATCAATCCCGAGTGTAAAGATCCAAGGACAACGCATCGTAATTTGGAACAACGGTCGTTTTTTAACTACCTACTTCGAACGATCGTGATTGTTGTAATGACGAGATATCTCGTCGAACAAGATCTGGTCAGTTTTACTAATGACGAGATCACTGACGAGAACAACGCTGGCACCCCACTCTCCAAACTTCCACACCACGCCAACGACGATCATTAGAAAACTGACCAGATCTTGATCTTGTGATCATCCAAACATTTGCAATGTCTTGATGACGAGATATCTCGTGATTAGTAAAATTGGCCGGATCCAGATATGTCTCGTCGAAATCACTTGGAAGGTTAAGATTCAAGACTTGTGAGTTTTGAGACTTAGGTTCTGACTTTGTTATCGATTTCCGTTTCTCACTCTCTTCTTCTGTTTTCATTTTAGACTTTAGTTGGTTTAGAGCAGAGATGTGTTATTTTAACTTTAACAACACATATATCTGCGCTCCGCCCCCTGCTCGCTTACTCTTGCCAACCCCAGGGGATTGCTATGCAAACCAAAATTACTTTCGTTGAGTGAATATCCTGGACAGCGAAACTATCTTCATAATTCGTATAATCTTGATTTGACTTTCCAGTTCATGACGTCACAGCGAGGGCTTCGCCCCCTGTTCGCTTAATCTCGCCGAACGTTAAATCAATGCATCAAATTAAATTCGTTATTTATTTTTGTAGTATTTATACATAACAATATATAAAAATATATGATAGTTAACTTTAATATTTTTTATAAGTGACACCACTCTCATAAGCCACAATGAATCTGTGTCCCTTCGTCTTATTAACAAGGCTATCCATATCTTGCTTTGAGTTTTTTGGTTGACTGTAGAAACGGATAATTTCTCTGGCTTTGGATTTATTTTTGAAAGCTTGAATCGTCAATTCACAGAAGTCGATAGATCATAGCATTATTAGATTTTGGAACGTTCTTTTTTAAAATTAACATAAAATATCGAATCAAATAGAACGTATTAGAATATTTACCTTTGGTCATTCATATTCTTCAGGTAAACCAATTTTTCATAATATGTCTTCAGGTCAGAATAATCTTGAGTTCAGAATAAATTTTAGTTTCCTGATAATTTTGTAGGTGGACAGGGACTCGGAAGTTGAGCCATATATGTTTTCATAAGTTGTTTAATAGTAATAAGTTCTTTTTTACGTGAAGTTGTGAATATAAGTCAAGGACTCACTCACCTTTCCTGGAGACGTGTTTATGATTTGCTTCGCTCCGATTTATTTTGTTTCACGCTTTTCCGATTCGTTTCATTCTTAATTCCGAATCGTTTACTTTACTGTGATTCGTTCCGTACTTTAACGCGCCCTTTTCTGATTGTTTACCTGTAACGAAAAAATATGGTTGATAGTTTTTGGAATTCCAGCGGAAAAAGGAAAAATTGTTCGCATTCACCTAGTTTGAATATTGAACTAGACAAATAAATAGAAAATAGTTTTTCAAAAAATACCCTTTTTCTTTAGAAAATATAAAAAAAGTGAAAAACTCCAAAATTTATTTAGAATTTCCAAACGTTACAAAAAGTTCAGAAAGAAAGAGACAGTTTAAAGAAACAATGTTATGATGCGTTTCATTCTGAATTCCGAATCGTTTGCTTCACAGTGATTCGTTCCGTACCTCAACGCACCTTTCTCTGATTGTTTACGTGAAACGTTAAATAAATGTGTGATATTCTTTTGAATTCCAGCGGTTATAAGAAAAGGTATTATCGTTCACGGCTAGTCTAATTTGAATATTAAACTAGACAAACAAATGGAAAATAACTATTTGAAAAATACCTTTTCATTTTGAAAATATAAAAAATGAAGAACTTGAAAGTCTATTTAGAATTTCCAAACGTGACAAATAGTTCAGAATGAAAGAGCCGGGGAAAATAAACGATATTCGCTTCTGTTAAAAGAACCGATACAAATCTGACCTAAAATAAGTATTCAAATTTAATAGTATCGTTAATGTCGATACAGTGGCTCCCCAAAAGTGTTCGTACACTTACGAATTTCAATGAAATACTGCTCTATTCATCAACATAAATTAATATTTCAGAATGGGAATTTTTTAAAAATATCTATTACTTGTTCTCAACAAAACTACATGAAATATTTTATAAACATAGTAAATTTTTTTGTAAAATCAATAGTCAAAAAGTAACAAAAAGTTACCTCACAAAAGTCTTCTTACACTTTAAAAAAAATATCTACATATTAGTAAATATTCCAATATTTCTGTTAGTACTTAGAATATCTTATAGCATATATATCTACAACAGCTTTTAAACGTCTGGGAATAGAGTTCACTAGCTTCTTTTGTAATTTCTGCATCAATGTTCCTCCATTCTTCAATCATTACTGCTTTTGCTAAGCTTTTCGTTTTTATGTCGTATCTTCGCATTCAAACCTCTAGTTTTCTCCATATGTGTTCTATATTCTTCCAACTACGTTATAGGGATATATACAATCATACGATAGTCGGAGCCAAAAATGTTAATTTTGCTTTCATCTGCAAATAAGACATAATTCCAATACGTTTCGGGCTTATTTATCATTGAATTTGCAAAGGAATGCCTAAAATTGCAACTTACAAAATTTTTTCTTTGGGCAGAACGCCTATTTAATCCAGCTGATCTGAGCACTTGTCGAACAGTTTCAGAGGAAACTGAAGTACATAATTTTTCAGTAAATTCTGTAGAAATTTTTACAGCACTGAAACGTGGATTTTTCTAAAATTTTCTAACTATAAAACTCTGATCACGTTGAGTTAACTTTGCCTGACGACTTTTTCTAACCTTATTTACCACCCGATTTTCTTCTTTAAAGCGTTTGATCACATACTGCACCGTAGAATGGGATAAAATTACTATTTTAGCGTTATTCCGAACTGATTTACCACTACTATGATGAAAAATAACCAATTTTCGAATGCTGTTTGTTGCTTTCTCACGACTACGAGCCATTTTTAAATAATAATAAATGTAATAAATAAATAAATAATAAATGTAAATAAATAAATAATAAATGTAAATAAATAATAAATAAATAATAAATAAATAAATAAATAAATAATAAATAAATAATAATAATAAATAAATAATAAATGTACGAATATTACGATATATTAGAAGATTAAAGTCAAACGTTTTTGTAAATGTCACCACAGTTCAAAAATAAATAATAATGATGATAATTTTATTTATGAATTTATCTGAATATGTTTCGGTGTACAATCACTTTTTTGGCATTTTTTCTGTGCCTCCTAGTAATTTTATTTTCATAAAAAGAAAATGAGTCAATATTAAAAAAATGATAGGTTTTATTCGGAATCACATTGAGATGATATAAAAATATTGGACTTTATATTCGGTTTCAATTCAAGGATACAGCGCTTTATCTACAAATTTTTAAGTGTACAAACACGTTTGGGAACCACTGTTCAAAAAAAAAAAATTTATTTTTGGAAGTTTACCAACATTCTGGGTAATAGTATTTTTAATTAATGTCACACTGGAGCAACACAACGTAGTGTTTTGGTTGACGGTCCTGAATCAACACCGTAGCATTATGGGAATTCGATGATTTTGGTGTCATAAAAGATAATCGATCAAATAGAATGAAAATATTCAGCGAATCACGAAAGCATTCGGTCACAACATATTTTTAACGATTTTCATGTGCACAAAAAATAGGTTCACGAGTTTAACGATTACGGTTGTCTTTGTACACAATTCATCCCCTTTTCGTGCTCCTGATTTCTTACGTTCTTATAGATTCGAAATATTTTAACAAAACCTATTTTAAAATTTTCGGTTATTTTGATCGGAGACTAAAATAGAGAAACAGTAGTTTGTGAAAAGTTAAATTTTAATTCTCGATCCTAATCATGTCATATAAAATACATAAGAAATTTTTAAGTGAGTGAGTTGGCTGGATAATTTTGTGATCCACTAAATTTTAGAGCTGCGGTGGAACGGTTGGAAGAGTAGCTGAATTGCAACCGGAGGGTTGCGAGTTCGAAACTAGATCCAACCAAAGACCGTCGTGTACACCACGGTAAATTTGTCGTGTTGGTGTGGTATGAACGTTTAGGGAGTGGAATATCAGCTCAGGTTTAGACCTCGGATTCAAAATGAGTTATCTATGAACGACCGTGGTTCAAAATGACGAGTTGTTATCCTCGGATTTTTCTCGTCGGGATCGATCACTGACCGTCACTCATAGCCCGTTGTGTGCTCCAGTGCTACATTAACTCAACTACCTACCACTCCTATTTGAATACAAGATAATATACTATGCCTTATTTACCTCTCATATATTCATTTGCATATTCGTCATATTATATCAGTAAACAAATGCATAATTTTGTTTACCACGAAGTTTGGAGATTTTGGTGTCAGTTCAGGTGTGACCTCGTCATCTGACCGTGATTCAAAATTACATGATGTTCTTTCCCTTCGGGATGGATACTAAACCGTTGCCAATAGTCCATTGTGTTGCTCCAAAGCGACGTTAATTAAGATACCTACCTACGTTTACCAACATGAACAACTTCAAATCGTAACCCCAACTTCAAGCCTTCCTCATTAAAATATCTTTTCATTTGCTGTTTTTCACAATTTTCTTTCCGAAAATAAAACAAAACTCCAAGTAATAAAGATCTTTGAATGCACAAAGCGGTTATTAAATTGCATCGTTCATCCGCATTTTTTTTACAAGTTATAAAAAACAATCCGGATTATCGTCTGTACCAAAGGCGCGTCCGCCATTATGCATTCCATTACTCCGCGTTCCGAATTTGTGTTGTCAGCTACGGTTACGGGGCAGTCTAACCGTTGTCTGATCAGCATAATAGATGTCTCACAATTTAGTTGAGCGAGATTAAACAAGGTCCGGAGCTAGATGGGATGAAATTAGGTCAATGTTTAAAGTAATCATCGCGCACACAGCTGTTTCCGCTTCTATAATTATTTTTAGTTTTGGAATTTTCCCCCTGCTTTCTCAACTCGGGGTTTTCCCCCTGGCTCGTGTTCGACTTCGGGTTACTGTGGAAAGTAGGAGAAATCGATACCGGCATTTAAATCATTCCTTTTCTTTTGTCTGGCTTACTTGGCAACGGAAAAAGAAGCAGACGATATTTTATGTGCAACACGTTTGCATTTTCTTGATCTCGTTTTTCTAAACATTTCAGAAAACGTTTGTTTTTTTAACAGTATAAAGCTGAAATAGAATTTTTTCAAACAGGTTCTTCAATCCACAAATTTGGAAAGCTTTATCGTTTGCATTGATTGTGGGAAGTGTTTACAGAGCAAACAACCCAGACGGAAAAGTGAAGATTGTATTTCTGCTATGCAAAAGCTCTAGCATGATATATATCGGGGTTACCTTAAGATGTCGTTGGTAGTCTTTTGGCGACGTTTGGCGTTAGATCTAATTGGCTTTTACCAATCAACTATCAAATAAGAGACGAATACGGATTTCTTTTTTTGGAAATGTTATTGGTGAAGCACTGAAAATCGGAAATCTGGTTGAATCCGGTTGAGCCTCTCTGTAGGGCCATAACTAATCTTGTGTCTGCTGATTGGTTAAACCTGGGCTACTGGGTAAACTTGCACAGTATTAAACCCGTGGGCTTGATAAAAATATCTGGCTGGTCTTATATGGGTTGCTGGCCGGTTAAACCAATTCGTAGTTTTTTGCTGGGCCGTATATTTGCGGTTCTGAAAAAAATATTTGATAGTTAGGTGTGTAGCGTCACCGTAGGGGTCCCTCTGACCACAGATTTCATGGTGGTCCATGAATTTATGACCGGATGGGGGTATCCCCTTCTCTTTGGGCGATAGCGGCTTCGGAAGAACGTGTGGGGTCTTCTCTCGAGGAAAAGGAGAATCGTGGAAAACCGAAACGTGAGCGGACGCAGGACGACTCTGCTCCGGATTGAAGCCGCGGGACTGAAACCCTAATTTGTACAATATCTATTAGCCTCGAAATAGTTTTAACTTATATATGTATTCTTCTATAATTAATTAAATGTGTTGTAATTCTAAATGTCGTTTTAATTATCTTCAAGCCACTCGCCACGCAAACTATACCCACGACGTTACAAGGTGTTTCATTACCGTCGCACTGGAGAAACACAACGGGTTATTGGCGACGCTGCGGGATCAACAATCGAAAAGAAAGATACGAGGGCACCACAACGTAATTTTGAAACACGGTCAGATGACAAGGTTACACCCGAGCTGACACTTCTCAAAACTTCCACACCATGCCAGCGTGAGGACATTTAAGGCCACGGCAAATTTTACGTGCACCAGCCCCTTCCGCACTCGACGGTCTTTGGTTGGATTCGAACACGCAACCCTCCAGTTGCTAGTCAATTTCTCTACCAACTGGGTTTCCGCGGTCCGTTAAAAATATATGAGGACCGTACACGATCTCCAATTCTGAGAACAAACTATTCGCTAGAATTGATTCATCTTATGCTTGCAGTCCTTTATCTTGAGCGTACGGTATTTCGACGAAGGGTTGGTAAACCCTCCAAATGATTGCAACGAGATATCTCGTCCATCAAGATCTGACAAATATTGGCAATTACAAGATACCAAAAAATTGCCAATTTTTTATAGCGACGTGTAATGTTGAGAGATAACGAGTAGATTTTAGGCAATTGAAAATAGCTGTAAGACACAGCACAATCATTTATATTTTTTCAAAGTTAACGAATTAAGGCAATTTTCGAGGCTAAATGATTAAAAGACAAAATGGTTTCAGTCGCCGCTGCGGCAACGCAAGTGCGGTCTGAGGTACACTAGATCCAATGGAGTAGTGTACACATGCCTCCGGCGCAAGTACGGCGACGCACGTCCAACTTGCGTGCAATTTGTACCGCAGTTCCCCACGGCGCCGTAGCTCGCCACACACGGTTCTCCGTTCTGAAGTACCTTGTTTTCATAAATAAATGGAATATAAATAATAATCAATAAATGGGTGTATCCAGTAACGTCTATTTAGTTTCATAATATACTTTTTTTACACCAAGTAAGCGAAATAAACACGTTTTCTTCGATAGAATATTCATCGCAAATGGCGCGAAATGAGTACATGCGTCATTTAACGGTTATGTGTGCATAGTTGGGCTTCGGTGCCGCAGCGGCGCCATACGTTGAAAAACCGGATGTGTGCACCGGGCCTAAATGATTAAAAGACAAAATGGTTTCAGTCCCGCGGTTTCATCGGAGCAGACGAGCTCTGCTTCCGTTTACGTCCAAAAGTCTCACGATTCTCTTGTGTCGAGGGGACAGAACTCAGCGTCACTTCGCCTATACCTTGTTTTTTCACGACAGATCAAAAACGAGGGGCTACACGGCATTCCTTTACCCCATCCGGTCATAAACTCACCCGCCGTTTTCCAAATCGACGGCGCAGAACAATCGGTCTGGTAGTTAACATATTAGCTTCTAGATCGGAAGGCTCCTGGCTCGAATCCGTTTCAGTGCATGGATATTTGTAAGCGTTGGTGTAGAGGGCGGATGGTGCACCTTAAATGCGTTGTGGCCGAAAGTCCTCACGTTGGTAATTTTCGAAGCTAAGGCCCGGTGCGCACATCCGGTTTTTCAACATGCTGCGCCGCTGCAGCAATGCAAGTGCGGTCTGAGAGATACATTAGAATTAGATCCAATAGAATAGTACACACATGCCTCCGGCGCCGCTGCTGCAACACACGTCCGACTTGCTTGCAATTTGTACCGCATTTCCCCACGCCACCGCAACTCGCCGCACACGCTTCTTCGGTCTCAAGTACCTTGTTTTCATAAATAAATGGAATATAAATAATAATTAATATATGGTTGTATCCAGTAACGTCTATTTTGTTCCAAAATATACTTCTTTTACACCATGCAAGCGAAATGAACACGTTTTGAACATATCTCATCCATCCAAGATCTGGTCAGTTTTGATAATGACACGATAGGTTGTCATTAATTAGCCAATTAGACCAGGGTCGATTATTTTTAAAATGGTAAAAAGTGAAAAAAAATTATAGTAGGATGAAACCCGTTAAAAAAGGACGAGAATATAACAAAAATGAATGGAAAAATAATTTACGGGCGATCTAAGGTCGGGAAGTGGAAGGGGGTGAGTTTTTAAGGGTAAAAAACGGTGTATCTCAATTTCCGGCAAAACTACAAGTCCTATGGAAAAAAATTTAATGACAAAGTTGTAGGTAATAAAGAGACCTACAACTTTTGTAATTACACTTTTTTCACATAACCTCAAAATTTATGTGAAAAATTCAAATAATCAAGTTTTTTATTTTTTATTTTTATCTTATGCAAAACAATTTTTTTTTCCCGAAATTTTATGAAAACTTACCTTTTTATGTCCTAAAGACACTGTAATTTTTTTTATTTGAAATATTTATTTTTTCACCTTATTTTGACTTAATATCGAAAAAACACCCTAATTTTCAATCGAAAATTCTCGCGTCAAAATATCAGCTTTTTAAAAAAAGTTGGGGAGTTTTTTGTTCGTTGAAATCTCTCTTCTTTCTGATAATGTAAAGAAATATATACATTACTATGGTAAATGTTCTCAGAAAATGCAAAGAAAAGAAAAAAACTCGAATCCGAAATTTTTTTAAAAATCACTATGTACAATTTTGAGCTATTTAGTAAAATTTACACTTTAATTACTTGAAAAACGTAAGATTCTATGTTACATTGATAAACAAAAAAATTACAAATCCATAAATCATAAAGATTGCAAGAAACATGCGAAAATAGTTGTTCTAAATATTAAAGATAGGATTTAAATGGGGGATTTTAGTTAAAAAATGTGATTGCTGCAATTCTTTTTAGTCAAAAAGTTGATTTATTAAATTCTAATTACATTTATGTCATAGAAAATCTCATAATATATGAATAGAAATGTAAATCGTACTATTGAATTTATATACTTTATACTGATTATTATTATTCATAATAATATTTTAAAATGCATTAATCTTCATATTTATAAATCTTATCTTGAACCCTAATCACTTATCCATTACTTTTTGTCTCTTCGGTGGCATTTCTTCATCGTTAGATTCGACAAACCTTCCCGATTCTAGTAGATCTTCGAAATCTTCAAGACCATCACCGTCTTCGTATCCAATATTATTTTTAGTCTCTATGAAATACCTTTTGATGGGCTAAAATTATCACTAGGTAACTCAGGTATATAAGTTATCTTAAAATAGCAATAAATAAGCATCTATGCACATAATTTAAAGAATATTCTACAACTTTCTCAAAATATTGTAGATGTCTTATTAAATATTAACTTATTTGGTTGTTAATTATAGTAGTATATTTCGATTTGTATTTTTTTGTTTATAAATGTAACATAGAATCTTACGTTTTTCAAGTAATTAAAGTGTAAATTTTACTAAATAGCTCAAAATTGTACATAGTGATTCAAAAAAAAATTTCGGATTCGAGTTTTTTTCTTTTCTTTGCATTTTATGAGAACATTTACCATAGTAATGTATATATTTTTTACATTATCAGAAAGAAGAGATTTCAACGAACAAAAAACTCCCCAACTTTTTTTAAAAAGCTGATATTTTGACGCGAGAATTTTCGATTGAAAATTAGGGTGTTTTTTCGATATTAAGTCAAAATAAGGTGAAAAAATAAATATTTCAAATAAAAAAAATTACAGTGTCTTTAGGACATAAAAAAGTAAGTTTTCACAAAATTTCGAGAATTTTTTTTTTTTTTGCATAAGATAAAAATAAAAAACCAAAAACTTGATTATTTGAATTTTTCACATAAATTTTGAGGTTATGTGAAAAAAGTGTAATTACAAAAGTTGTAGGTCTCTTTATTACCTACAACTTTGTAATTTAATTTTTTTCCATAGGACTTGTAGTTTAACCGGAAATTGAGATACACCGTTTTTTACCCTTAAAAACTCACCCCCTTCCACTTCCCGACCTCAGGTCGTCCGTAAATTATTTTTCCTTTCATTTTTGTTATATTCTCGTCCTTTTTTAACGGGTTTCATCCTACTATTATTTTTTTTGGTTTCAAAAATTATCGACCCTGGTCTAAATATGAATCGTCAAAACAGCCACTAGGAGAGTTAAAACGGCGAGAACGATACACTTTTCAAAAACCAAATAAAAGTGCAAATGGTGCTCCTTATTTTTAAGTTCCCAGAGTTAATAGAGTATTTAACCATCTTCATTATTCAAATGAGAATGCCTTGCCAAACGTTTTATTTGTCTTTTCTAATTCAAGCAATTAGTAAGACATCCAATCTCAAAATAAATGTATGACCTGATTTCGGGAGTGGGTCAATTATTCTTGGGCATCCAACAAACTTCGCGTCGCTTGAAGGTTTTTAGCAATCTTCTTTAAAGAAATTGTGGGACGAGTGTTGGATTATAAATATTTTTGTTGGTTGGATATTGTCTTTCAGCTCGACAAAAGGTTACCCATAATTTATACCATGGGTCGGCAAATTACAACCCGCCACCTGTTTTTAATCCGGCCCGTGGGTTAATATTCTTTTTTGCATAAAAAATTAAAAATAAATGAAATTACACTCGTTGTAATACAAGGGCCGATAGTCGGCTTGATAAGTTGTGAATAATAACCCCACGTGGTGCTACATGTGTCGTATATTCGCATTCTATCGTCTGCCGTTGCCATAGAATGTAATCAGTTCTCTCAGTTATTAACCACGAAAGGGAAACCATTTAGCGATGGTGAATTAATTAAATCAGATTTGCTTGTGGCAGCTGAAGAAATGTGCTCAGAGAAAATAGATTTGTTTCGATCTGTCAGTTTTTCGGCGAGAAAAACTGTTAGAAGTGTTCAAGACATCGGGAGCCGCATCAAGAGTCAATTAGAAAAAAAGATAATTTGGTAATTTTTTTAGTTAACTTCGCACTAGAGCAACACAACGGGCTATTGACGACGGTCCGGGATCGGTCCCTTAAAGGAAAGATCCGAGGACAACTCCTCGTCATTTTGAACCACGGTCAGATGACGAAGCAACACCTGAGCTGGCACCCCACTCTCCAAACTTCCACGCCAACCCAACGTGAGGACTTTCGGCCACGACAGATTTAAGGTGCACCAGCCGCCTCTACACCATACGCGAGCGTCGGGCTCGCATCAGAAGGGTTGTGGGTTCTGTCCTCGGCGGAGCCTGCAATTCTGACGATTGTGAGATCGGCGCTTCGACCTGGCTAAAGACCGTCGTGTTCACTAATGGTGACTGGGGCACGTTAAATAGGTCGTGGTCACAAAGTCCCCCATGTTCCCATACCAAATCAATACCTCTGGGGGTATCTGATCAGAGGGTTATCGGCCTCTGATTGGTATCTAAATTACGATATGTGTGAGTGAATGGATGTATGAAAGGGACCTTCCTGTAAAACGGATGTGTCATGTATGCCGAGCGAAGTCGGACTTCCTCCCAATGGGGCTCAATAACATGGAAGGCGCACACCCTCGCCTCTTGGCGTCTTCGACGGGCCTGGCACTCCTCTGGTCTGCCAGTGTAGGCATTAGAAACAACACACCATACGCTTACAAACATCCATGCCCGGATCCGGATTCGAACCAGGAACCTTCCGATCTAGAGGCTAACACCTTAACCACTATACCGGTTGGTCGGCTTAAAAGAAAAGGCAAAACATTTCTAGTGGTTTTCGTTGCCTCTTCATGAGTTTATAGATATTAGCGATACTACTCAATTGCTGCTGTTTATTCCAGAGGTGAATACTGAGTTTGAGGGGACTGAAGAATTAGCTTCTATGAATAGTCTGCATGGAACAACTATAGGTAAAGATATCTTCAAAGAAGTGGAGACAACGCTAACACAGTGCGATTTGCAATGGAATGAGTTTCACACTGTTGTTTGGTTACTGTGAGTAGAATTACCTATATAAATATCTTCAAGTTTGCTACCTAGTCCGCCAAGCCTACAACTTTTAAGATTTAGCCTTTTCCAAAAAAATTTTGCCGACACCTGATTTAAACCAAAAACGATGCAATGTAAAAATGAACTGCAAAATACCAAAAATTAGACACAGTGCGCATACATGAGAAGTATCAATATTTATTTGCAATGTTTACGAAAAAAAAGTAACTGCTTCGACCGAAAATAGAATACTAATAACGAAGAAAGCGATAGCTTTTAGATGATTATACCAAGCGATAGTTCAACGGCTTGTGTCGTGTACTCGTAAATGTGATCGTAAATGTTTTGTGTTTAAATGCAGTTTTAATTCCAGTATAGGGGGGGGGATTCTACATGCAAAATTTAAAAATAGTCCGTTTTCGAACTTTAAAGGACACTTGGGTCCTTGAACAGAATAGAAGGCGAAAACGGTTTTTTCGTTATTACTGAGGATCTGTTGTATGGATTCGTTATTTATGTTTCAGATGTTTTGCTATGTGGGTTTTAAGAGAGTTAATTTTAAGATCGTATCTTATTTTTCGATATTTCGCTGAAACCATCTGTCTTTGGTAATGGTAATTTTAGTTAACGTCGTACTAGAGCAACACAACGGGCTATTGACGACGGTCCGGAATCAGTCCCTTAAGGGAAAGATTCGAGGACAACACCTCGTAATTTTGAACCACGGTCAGATGACGAAGCAACACCTGAGCTGGCACCCCACTCTCCAAACTTCCACGCCAACCCAACGTGAGGACTTTCGGCCACGACAGATTTAAGGTGCACCAGCCGCCTCTACACCATACGTTTACAAACATCCATGCCCGGACCCGGATTCGAACCAGGAACCTTCCGATCCAGAGGCTAACACCTTAACCACTATACCGGTTGGTCGGCCATCTGTCTTTGGAGATGGTTCTCAGGGTGGTAGATTGGAGGATTTCAAGGGTGTTGTTATTTGTAGATCCCCAGATTTGGCTTGCGTAGGCGATGAATTTCTTCGCACGGAGTTGTATGGGATGTAAGACCTTCCGGAACTTTAAAACCTTTTTATTCTTAATCGCATATTACGTTGGGTTGGTGTGGAAGTTTGGAGAGTGGGGTGCCAGCTCAGGTATTGCTTCGTCATTTGACCGTGGTTCAAAATTACGAAGTACTGTCCTCGGATCTTTCCCTTAAGAGACTGATCCTGGACCTTCGTCAATACCCCGTTGTGTTGCTCTAGTACGACGTTAACTAAAATTACCATTACCATAACCACATTAATCGGATATTAACTAAATAGCACGGAATTTTCTTGCATTACAGATTAAATTGGATAATTAAGGTTCCCATATTGTATGGAAACATGAACAAACAAAAAAATTGTTTATTCACGATGTTTTGCGAAAATAGTACTTACAATTAACATGAAGCAGAAAAAGTTTTTTTTTGCTTCGCAAATATTTAAAAATTTGAAAAAATATTGTGCTAAATATTTCTTTAGTTGTCATTAAATCACATCCATCATAAAGCCATAGGAGTAAGTAAAAATGTGACCACTAGGAGCTAAATTCATCCTTCAATACAAATTATTTGTCAAAAAATTACTTAGTCCTAACCAAAAAACCCTATTATTACCCCAAAATAGTATTTCTTAAAGAAATACCAAAAATTGAATTAGAGATGGCTAACATCTCAGCTGCTTTCGTTTGCTACCAGCCTTCACTAGAAACTTCATACCGAGTCCACGTAAAAGCGTCACCTACTATTTAAGGCGTTACATAGTGACGTCATGACGACTGTTTGAAACCAACGAATCAGCCGGCTTAAAAATTCCCCATGTCTTCTACTCCAGTAAAGGTTGGTAATATGCATCCCGCATCGTCGCCAATATCTCGTTGTGTTCTCTCCAGTGCGAGGTTAATCAATCACCTACCTACAATAAATTATGTCTTTAAAGAAACTTGGATTAATTGCTACGCGTATGACTGGAGGAGAGAGCGATAAGAACCTCACAGATGGCACCGCCATATTAAAATGTATTATTATTTGTTTAAAAAAGACCCGCAACTCATGCAGGGTTAAAAACGACAATCAAGAGGTTAGAAATAATCGAGGAAGAAGACCACGAACGTTTCAAGAGCAAAGGTTTCTGGAACCACAAAACAAAGGTGTGGGCCTTCCTCGATTCCACCTCACCCTTCCTGTAGGCGCGTTCGGCTGAATCACTCCGGTCGTTTTGCAACAGCGGATATCTTCTCTTCAAGTCTCCCAACAGCAACAGAACTTCCAAAAGACGAGCCTTCAACGGTGTCTGAGTCAGGTTCTCGCATTACAAAAGATTACCCAGTTTTGAAAAGTGGGACACCCGATATGGGATGCTACGGCACAAAGCGATCGGAAAAGACGTTGGAGGATTGTAAATTGAAATTTATGTCCATTTCTGGTATACTTTTATCAGTACAACGCCCTGTTGCTCATTTGGATGTAGGAGGGTGTACTAAATGAAGTATTAGGTACAGCTACACTCTACGTTTATGAGGGATGGCAACGGCCTTGGCGATTTTTTTGGCGCACTTCTAAAGTCGCCAAGGAAAGAATTATTTCCTAACTCTTTTTCTTTCAAAATTTTTTTTCTTTTTACAATACACTTTTTAAGCACATTTCAGAACGTTTTGAAAAGTATATTTTTTTAAAAACTTTCACAAAAAGTAGTAAGTTTAAGCACATATCAAAACACATTTGTGAACCAGCAGAGAAACCAAGCTACGAATGTTGGGTAAGAATACCCTGAAACTTATCAATTACACTAAATACAGTGGGCATGTTGAAAAAGAAAAAGATTTGCGAAAGAAAAAAAAAGTAAGAAATAATACAACCTGATAACGTCAGAATTCTTTCGTAAAAAAATAATGAAAACGAAAATGGTCAAAAAAAAAAAAAAAAAAAAAAAAAAAAAAACTCTTAATCCTATCGTGAAAAAAAAAACTATGATAACAAAATAAAAATTCCACAACTGTCAAAATACAAATAAAAGGACCAATGGTATCACTGAAAACGATTTAAAAGGACCAATGCAATCAAAGGATATTTAAAAAACAAATTAACCAATGGGAGGAAAGAAAAAATTTCAAACGAATCAATGAAATCAAACGACTTTAACGGATTTTGGAAGAACTTTCTAGAATATTCAAAATGAAAATTAAAAGTTTCAGTTTGCCGAGGTTGCCATGAAAACCACAACAACAGCAACGAAAGATGGGCTGCCTTAATTTATCGTAACTCGCTACTAGAAGTGCGCCAAACAAATCGCCAAGCCGTTGCCATCACTCATAAACGTAGAGTGTAGCTGTACCAAGTATTAATATTTGGTGTTGGTGTGAAGGTAGTTGTAGTTACGTTGGGAATGGAGTAACATCCGTATAATGGAGTAACACCGAAATCAATCGGGAAAGATCCGACCATTAAAGTAATACATTATGATGAGATGAATACAGTGCTCTGTTCCTAAACAGGCTGAATTGATTGAAAGGCTCCCGGACCTTTCTCAACAGCACATTTTGTACGTTAATTACCCTTTAGACTACGTTCGGTACAGCAGTTGTAACTCGAAAGTTATAAGAATCGTGTCAGATATATCTATAGCCGTAGTCCAAAGGTTAAAATACTGAAGCTGACATAATCAGAAGGTTCTTATTTTACGAACAACACAGCACATACACATTACACCGACACAGAACAAAAAGCCCACTACTAGCCTACATAGAAGTAAGAGCTTTGAATGCGAACTGACACTATAAATAACCAATTGGAACGCTTTAAGCAGCCGAATTTTGAAAAGTATTGGCGAGGTGTGTGAATAAACAGCAGGCTTGGGTTACAGAGAAGATTACAGGGAAATTGTAATTACGTTTATTTTTGTGTTCGATAAAAATTTATACAGGTGGTAATTTCTGATTAACGTCGTGCTAGAGCAACACAACGGGCTATTGACGACGGTCCGGGATCAATCTCTTAAGAGAAAGATTCGAGTACAACACCTCGTAATTTTGAACCACGGTCAGATGACGAAGCAACACCTGAGCTGGCACCCCACTCTCCAAACTTCCACACCAACCCAACGTGATTATACAGGTGGGAAATGTGAGAAGCATTTTCTGCCAAGCTAAATATAAATAGCCGTAGTGTTTCTGTGGCGATCGTGTTTACTGTACTTATTCTGGAAGATAGATAGTTGGATTATTACAACTGCATTAACACAACGTGCTATGGCGTAGCATGTGGTGGTTTAATTCGTCGCATTGGAGCAACACGGGCTATTGGAGATAGCTTGGTTCAAATGGAAGGATCCAAGGACAACGCCTCAAAATTTTGAACCATGGTCAAATGACGAGATCAATACATTAGCTATGGCACTTCACTCCAATTGCAAATGGATTTAAATATGTTAAGGAACTTTACTAGGTGACAGAGATGCCAACTACTACGGATTCTCCGTAATTTCTACGGAAGTGAATCGGGTACTACGGATTACGGAAACAATGATTTTTTCTACAGATAAATTCAATTTTATTTATTTCCCACAGCACATAAATTAGTTTACTTATTTCTGTATTTTTTTCATTATTATTATATATTTTTTAGTTAATGTGAGAGAGTGCTTAAATATAATTATTAAGTGGTTTTTATATATAATTCTTTCATACACAATTATTGGTTCCATATATGTGTTTTCATGTATAATAAATATACTTTACTAATTATAAATAATATAATGTGCTGCATATAAGTTTCAAATTTGTAATTAAATATTTGAATTAATGATATATGCGATGTTATTACAGCCGTTTTATTAAATTTTTACTTGACTACGGAAAAATTCTTAAAACTAAGGATATTTTCATTTGGTACTACTGAAAACTTCCATCGCAGTTTGGCATCTCTACCATCAATAAATAAGAACAATTAAGAAACTACTTCTATCAGATGGTATGCGAAGATGTATTATTTCTATAAATTCTACAGAAAAAAATTCGAAAGATGGATTCTCGTCTTTCGACACGTTCCTGAAAATGAACCCATATCGTGTTCTCTCTTTCTCATCGTTCTAGGAACAGTAAAAGCGAATAATAGAGCGTTATGATATTGTGATGGATGGGTGTTTGACACTCCATCGAACAAAGGAACCTGTTCGAAAAGGGGGGAAGGGAAAGGAATCGAGGGTAGAAAACTTGATCGGATGAAGGTGAAAGTTTATTGTTTGAAAGAAGCTACCAAGTGACTTGGTTCGTGATCAGGAAATAATTTAAAAGAATCCAGAAAGCTATTTCTTCTCGCGGTTATCAGAACACAATTCATATTTGGAGTGTCAGAAATTTATTAAGAATATTGTATTTCTGGTTGGATTTATTTCATTCATTGTTACGTGAAAAAAAAATGTTGATATATTCCTGATATGTCGAGGAATATAGAACATCAGCATTTAATATGTTCTAAAGTAGATTCGATTTACTTAAAAGGAAATTTTTTTATTATCTGTTCTTTAAATTTTTGTTAAATTAGAAGTTGAGTTCTAAGCTCTACTCTTTGAGCTTTATATTTTCCGATTACTTTTATCACGAAAGATATCGTTTGGTTTTCCAGTTCTTTGGTTCCCGAGTAATTTTTTATAGAACACAAAATATTTGACACACACTTTTTCTTTTAAAATATTTATTTTGCTCATACTGTTTTTTTACGTTTACAGACAGATTATTTTTAATTTGTGATAAGTTGCTACTGCTAATATTAACAGCTTAATAGGTAACTCTAACAGTTTGTGAATAAATTTAACAGTTTGCAAAAAATGTTAGAAATTGACGTTAATGGTATATTCAAACAGTTAAGTAAGATATAATTTCATTTGCGTTGCACACGAACAACGGACTAGAATTTAAACGATTATGAATTTATTAAATTATTAATAATTTCAACTTTTATTCTTACCAAATGTTTAATTAATTACAATATTTTTAATATTTATGCAATAAGTTTAGTTATCCGTATAATTAGTTTTTTAAACATTTATTGATAACTACGATCCTTTTCGATAGTTGACAATAGCTGTTAATTTTGGATTATAGTACTACTTTAACAGTACAATCTCGGAATAATAATCACTCTTCTTTTCGGTCATCAAATCATTTTGGCGTCGAGTATAAAACAGAAACCTTCTTGCTTACGTTGACTTTTTATCTACAGAAACTTGTCTGTTCTAACTTCACAGCAAAACGAAAATGTTTTATAACTGTAACAATAACTGGTACTTAAAAGTTTATATTCTTTCAATTCCTTCAAATTTCAATTTAATAGTATTTTACAAGTTGCGATTTTAGAGAACTTGTAGAAAGGAAACAATTAATTGGAAATGAGCAAATGTATATAAGATGAATCGTGTTAAAACAGTTATATGAGTGAATGCTATGTAGAATATCAGGAATATATTTTAACAAGAGGTGTATATTAAAAAGCATAAAAATTGTTATTCCGTTTTATCAGACGGTAACTATTCACTTGAAAGAACAAATTTGAAATAATTTTTAAGAACCATATTTATTAATGTTTTTATTTTTATAGTTGCAGCATTAAATTTAGATAATTATCTTTATTGACATTCTTTTGGTTTTGCGGCAACAACAACAACAACAAAAACAAACAAACAAAGAACATTATTTTGTCCATTTTTTTAGTTTTATTGCAAAATAAATATATGCATGTAACAACCTACAAATATCGTTGGATTAGACCAGAAATTCATTAATTGACCAAACGAATTTTTCCTAAAAAAAGTTTAAATAATAAAAATTAACTTAAAGGAAAAACAATGTAAATTGTAAGCATATTGACAGTGTTATATATATATATATATATATATATATATATATATATATATATATATATATATATAATATATATATATATATTTCGAACAGATTACAATATGAAAATGTATTTCTCATCACTATGAAAATACGTATGTATTTATGTGTCAATAAAGTTAAGTTAATGAGTTTCATAGGCCCATGATATTCTTGAAAATGTATTCCTTTTTTAGAAATCATCCTACAAACATTCCGAAAAGTACTGACACATCAGTGAATTGTCCTTCACGTTGTATCAACTGTCACGTCAATACGTCAATTACACAACGTCCTAACAGTTTCGCTTCATTGTGAACATACCCAGAATTCCGAGCAAAAGAATAAAAATATCCTCACAATATCGAATCGAAATAAACGGAACAACATTCCCACAAATGGCTCCTCAACCGCGCTCCACGGAGTCGAGTTGTCCGAAGAATGCTTCTCGTATTTAGTAGCTCACACAGCGCGATGAATGAACGAAGAGGATAAATAGCAACTTCCGATCGTCGGGTTCTGAAGGTGAAAAGATGAATTCGACCACTTTTCTGCTTGGTCGCATGTGTTCCAGATCGCTGGACGCAGTCCACTAAGAAGGGTCAAAAGAGAGACCTCGAGCCGGAAACGACACCTCTCGAACAGATTCGAAGGAGATAGAAAAGGGTTCGGAATATGTCCTCAAAGAGCAGAATGCGGCTTTGAAAGGAAAAGGAGATTAAGCATGAATTTCGCAGAGTTAAATTCTCTCTCGAATCAATATGCATGAGAAAGTCATGCATCCTTTATTGGTTTATTTGTAAGTTGACAGGCCGTGTTTCAAGATTGGCAAAGCATTGACGTGAAATAAACAGTTTCGGTACAACAACGATAAAGATGATCACAGGAACGTTTTAGAAACGAGGTCCAATTTTGGAAGCAATTGGACAGTATGGCCAGAAAGTGGAATGTTAGTCCTTCTGGTCAATATTCTTCGGTAAGTAGCTGAATCAACGTCGCAATATAGCGGGCTATCGGCGACGGACCGGGTTACATTCCGAAGGGAAAGCACCAAGGACAACTCCTCGCAATTTTGAACCACGGTCAGATTACAAGAACAACACCTGAGCTGGGACAGTGGATTGGAAGTTTTGAGAGTCGGGTGTCAGCTCAGGTGTTGATCTCGTCATCTGACCTCGGCTCAAAATCACGAGACGTCCTCGGTTGGTAGTTCATAGTTGGTGAGGACATTTGAGGCCACGACAGATGTAACGTGAACCAGCCCCCTTTGTAGACGACGGTTTTAGGTTGGACCTAGTCTTGAACTATAGAGACTCTGGTCGAGACACATTTTCCAAACTCCAACTTGGTACCTAATGAGTTAAACCCTTCTCCCCTGGGATATACAATAAGAGTGAGAAGGGAAAACTGGATAGTTGCCAAGAAAATTTTTACTGTTAAACAAGTATTATGGTCTATCAACTCATTTGAACCATATAAAACTCCAGGGCCAGATGGGATAATACCGATTACGCTTCAGAAATCGGCCGATCTCATCTCACGGGTCTTGTGTAAAATGTTCAGAGCTAGTCTAGCTCTTGAATATATCCCCAGACCATGGAGAAAGGCAAGGGTAGTCTTTCTGCCCAAACCTGGAAAAAGCCAATATGACCAGGCTAAGAACTTTCGTCCTATCAGTCTATCATCTTTCATACTTAAGTGTATGGAAAAAATAATTGATAGACACATTAGGGATGTAATGAGGAGTACCAGACCTCTTCACAAAAACCAATTTGCCTATCAACCCGGTAAATCTACAGAGGTGGCTTTGCAACACCTGGTTGTAAAGATTGAGAAGACCCTGGAGTGCAAGGAAATGGCTTTGGCAGCTTTTCTTGATATTGAGGGTGCTTTCGATAATACCTCTTTTAACTCAATCGCTGCTGCTGCTGCTAGCAGAGCTATTGAACCAAAAGTCTGCAAATGGATAAACTCCTTGTTAGCAGACAGAGTTATTACAACCGAGTTGTTTGGGGTAACACTTCAGGCTAGACCCACTAGAGGCTGCCCTCAGGGAGGAGTTCTCTCCCCTCTGTTGTGGAATCTGGTGGTTGATGACCTAATTGCAGACCTCAATCAAAGCGGCATTTATGCCCAGGGATATGCAGATGACATTGTCGTCTACATATCGGGCATGGATGAGAAAACGGTGATAAATATCATGCAGGGGACCCTGAACAGAATCGCAAGATGGTGCTGTGAAAAGAATTTGAGAGTAAATCCTCAAAAGACTACTCTTGTCCCATTTACACGAAGAAGAACCTGCATTGACAAAAGTGATATACCTACCCTACTAGGGGAAAAAGTAAATATGCTGAGCGAGGTTAAATATCTGGGAGTTATACTGAACACTAAATTAACCTGGAATCAGCATTTGAAAAGTAAAATTAAACAAGCAAAAGTTGGACTTCTACGATGTAGAAGAGTTCTTGGTAAATCATGGGGTCTAAGGCCAAGGATGACCTATTGGCTATACACTATGGCTATTAGACCCATTGTGACCTATGCGGCTGTGGTCTGGTGGAAAAAGACGGAACAATTGACTGTTAAGACCAAGCTAGACAGTCTTCAAAGAGCTGCCTGCCTGAGTATAACAGGTGCTATGTCCTCCACTCCCACCAGAGCCATGGAAATTATTCTATCTGTCGTCCCACTTGATATCTTTATCAGCGGTGCTGCCAGAAGAAGTTCCTACAGACTGGAATACGCTGGACTGTGGATGGATTTTGCCAGCCAAAAGTCCCACACCAGTATAAACCAAAAATTCTTTGACCCTATACTTTTGATGCCCTCTGACATCATGGAGACAAGATTCCTCTTTCAAAGACCCTTTGAGGTACTTATTGACCTAAGAGAGGAATGGAAAGAGGAAAACTACAAGCTCACAAATGGAGACATTGTGTGGTACACAGATGGCTCCAGACAAAACGAAAAGGCAGGTGCTGGAATCTGTGGGGTCAGACCTAAGGCAAGGATTTCCCGAAAATTAGGAAAACATGCCACAGTATTTCAAGCGGAACTGCTTGCTATCATCTACTGTCTACAAGAATGTTCTATAAGATCCTACTCAAATAGGAAAATCTACATATTCAGTGACAGTCAAGCAGCCTTAAAGGCAATAAACTCATTCCAAATAAGCTCCAAACTTGTTTGGGAATGTAGGAACCTTCTACATGACTTGGGGACCCATAATAGGATCTTTCTTACTTGGGTACCAGGGCATACTGGTGTAGAAGGAAACGAAAATGCAGATAAGTTAGCCAAACTGGGGACTGCAGACCTACCTTTAAGCCCTGAGCCTTTTTGCGGGATCTCTAAGACTACCGCAAAAAGGGTGATAGGAGAAAGAATGCTTAAAGAAACTAAAAAAAAGTGGAAGCAAACCACCGATCAAAAACATGCAAGGCTTATGATTCAAGAACCTTCTATGAAAACATCATCTAAGATCCTTCGTCTTAGCAGGGGTAAGATGAGGGTGATAGTTGGATTTCTCACGGGCCACTATCACCTAAGAAAACATCTTCATAGGATGGGAATCTTTAAAGAAGAACCTCTATGCAGAAAATGCAATATGGTGGAGGAAACTGCCCACCACATACTTTTTGAATAAGAAGCCCTGCTTCACATAAGGCACTCAAGTCTAGGTCTTGGAACAGAACTTGATACAATTCACGAAAAACCTGTCAAAAGCCTTTTGGCCTTTCTCAAGGAATCTGGCTTTCTCTGACAGGAGTATCGAAAAACAATGGGGTTTGGTGCAATATTCCCTAGTGGAATCAGCACCTAGGGCTTTCCTGACCTCCCCACTCTATATGACTATGACTATGACTAGTCTTGAACTCGCAACCCTCCGGTTGCAAATCCATTCGTTGCTCTTCCAACTAGGCTACCTCGGCCTATAAAGGAAAATAAAGAAAAATGCACATGTGCGCAAATTTAACATTGAATATTTGATATGCTTAATATTTCAGGTAAGGTAAGGTAATTTTAATTAACATCGTACTAGAGCAACACAACCTCAATATTTCTGGAGGGACATGGTTTTTAAGATGGTTGTGTGGATCGGAATGCAGATATGGTGAACCTAGTTAAAATAACGCGAAAGATTGAGGCCCGGTGTGCACATCCTGTTTTTCAACGTGCGGCGCCGCTGCCGCAACGCAAGTGCGGTCTGACATACATTAGATCCAATGGAGCAGTGCACACATGCCTCCAGCAACGCACGTCCAACCTGCGTGCAATTTGTACCGCAGTTCCCCACGGCGCCGCACATGAGTATCCGTTCTCAAGTACCTTGTTTTCATAAACAAATGGAATATAAATAATAATTAATGAATGGTTGTATCCAGTAACATCTATTTTGTTTCAAAATATACTTTTTTTTACTCCAAGTAAGCGAAATAAACACGTTTTCTTCGATAGAATATTTATCGCAAATGGCGCGAAATGAGTACTTGCGTGATTTCATGGTTGTGTGTGCATAGTTGGGCTTCGGTGCCGCAGCAGCGCCGCACGTTGAAAAATCGGATGTGTGCACCGGGCCTTGATTAGTTCGCTTACTTGGTGCAAAAAAAGTATATTTTGAAACAAAATAGACGTTACTGGATACAACCATTTATTAATTATTATTCATATTCCATTTGTTTATGAAAACAAGGTACTTCAGAACGGAGACTCATGTTCGGCGCCGTGGGGAACTGCGGTACAAATTGATCGCAAGTTGGACGTGCGTCGCACCACCGGCGCTGGAGGCATGTGTGGACTCCTCCATTGGATCTAATGTATCTCAGACAACACTTGCGTTGCGGAAGCGGGGCCGCATATTGAAAAACCGGATGTGTGCATCGGACTTTAACTTCGTACTAGAGCAACACAACCTCGATATTTCAGGAGGGACATGTTATTTAAACTGGTTGTGTGGCTCGGAGTACAGGTGTGTTGAACCTAGTTAAAATAACGCGAAAGATTGAAGCTCTAGGGAACTTTATGGCACTAAGTGAGGTAACGAGTGCCAATGTTAGCTTTGACCAAAATGTCGAATGAAAAAACAACAGACTTCGAGAGACAGAAGACCGTCTGACAGCCAGTCCCAACTGGCTTGATGGTGATGAATGAGGTAAGTTGTAGAAATTCTCACTGCCACTCTTGTTCGAGTTCGTCGTTTACTTTTGGGCGAGAAACCATTGTTCGCAAACTCATTTTCGCTGCAAGCCGGATTTTAATCGGTTTCGTTTAGATTTTCGCACTTGACAAGATGAGATAGGCTCAACACCTTTGGAACTGTAATCGCAATTGTTAGCGTTTAGTTGTGCAAATTCAAAATATTTAATTCATTTGACTGTCATTTATCATAACTGTCCAGCAATTCAAAAGAGGAGGATTTTCAAAACTCTTACGTTCATGGAGATGGCCTAGAGGTATCTATCGAATCCAATCTTAACACTTCTCCTGGTTGTCTGCACGAGGTATGACACGGCTAGCAGAATTGACCAGATCTTGATGGATGAGAGCTCTTGTCATAAGAAGAAAACTGACCAGATCTTGATCTCGTAATTGTCGAAGAATAGGCACTATCTTGAAGATGAGGATTGGGTTGGATGTTGAGGTTTTATGGCACAATGTCCAAATACGGACAAGCTGCGGCCAGCGCATGATAAATAATAAAAAATTATGTAGATATGAAAAATGTATGTAAAGGGAAGTGTGGAAGATATCAAGGCGGATCTTTTATCAGAATAATGCCCGGTGAACACATCCGGTTTTTCAACGTGCGGCGCCTCTGCCGCAACGCAATTGCGGTCTGAGATACATTAGATCCAATGGAGCAGTGCACACATGCCTCCAGCGCCGTCCAACTTGCGTGCAATTTGTACCGCAGTTTCTCACGGCGCCACACGCGAGTCTCCGTTCTGAAGTACCTTGTTTTCATACACAAATTGAATATAAATAATAATCAATTAATGGTTGTATCCAGTAACGTCTATTTTGTTTCAAAATATACTTTTATTACACCAAGTAAGCGAAATAAACACGTTTTCTTCTATAGAATATTTATCGAAAATGGCGCGAAATGAGTTCGTGCGTCATTTCACTGTTATGTGAGCATAGTTGGGTTTTGGTACCGCAGTGGAAAAACCGGATGTGTGCACCAGGCCTATAAGGTAAAAACGATGTTAAAAATAATGTATTAAAAATTAATGCGCGAAATGATGATTTAAAACATCTATATCTATATCTAATTCTATATATCGATAAAAAAAAGGATGTTTGCGTGTGAATTTTCTATACAAATCTACACCGTTTGACCCCCAATCCACACTAACTTAGGTACACTTATACTTTAGAACACTGCGGAAAACAGAGGCTTTAACTTTCCTGTTTTCAGACCAATCTATATGACTTACAACCATGAAAACTGGCAAATATGAAGTCTTAAAGGTGTCCCTCGAAGCCTCAATTTTAAAATCTAATGTTCGTTTGTTGTTGTTGTTTCTTATGCCTACACTGGCAGACCGGAGGAGTGCCAGGCCCGTTGAAGACGGCAAGAGGCGAGGGGAGTGCGCCTTCCATGTTATTGAGCCCCATTGGGAGGAAGTCCGACTTTGCTCGACATACATGTCACATCCGTTTTACAGGAAGGTCCCTTTCATACATCCATTCACTCACACATATCGTAATTTAGATCCCAATCAGAGGCCGATAACCCCCTGATCAGGACCCCCAGAGGTATTGATTTGGTATGGGAACATGGGGGACATTGTGACCACGACCTATTTAACGTGCCCCAGTCACCATTAGTGAACACGACGGTCTTTAGCTAGGTCGAAGCTCCGATCTCGCAATCATCAGAATTGGTGGCTCCGCCGAGGACAGAACCCACAACCCTTCTGATGCGAGGCCGACGCTCTACTGACTGAGCTACCGCGGCTCTAATGTTCGTTTTGTTGCAATAAATGAATATTGACAAGAAAACACGTTCTACAGGAAACTTAACTCTGTGAAACATCGCGGTCATATTTGAGCATTACTAATTTTCTTAAATCATAAATAATTATAATCTTTATCAATATTTTTCTAATGTCTTTCGAATTGCCCTATTTCATCTGAAGAAGTCGAAATTCGACACTTTGAACATCTTTCGGTTTTCAGAATTCTGCATTTTTTCACCGGAATCGGAATTTTGTTTCTGTTTGTATGTCTCAGTCTTTTGCATATTGCAATATGTTATTCAGGAATTTCCTGTCATCAGATCAATCTGTAGCACTTACAGCCATGAAAATTGGCACACAGGTAGTCCTAAAAGTGCTTCTCGAAGCCTCAATTTTAAAATATAAAGTTTGTTTTCTTACAATAATTGAATATTGACAAGGGAACACGTTCTACAGGGTTTGTATATTTGAATTAATACAGGGAAAATGTCGCGGTCATATCTGAGCATTACAAAATTTCATAGAAGCTATAAAAAAGTTAAAACTTAGTTTAAAAGCATTTTCCGTATAACTTAAATGATTAAAGTTAAAAAGTATTTACTGTATAACTTAAATTATTGCATTTTTCTATGTAAGAAAAGTGTTTATCGTAATTCATTTTTAAATAAAAATTTAACCCTTTCAACTTGAGCAACGCCGAGTTATTCAGCTAGTTGACTATAAAGCAACCTGATGAATAACATAAATAGTACATTTTGAATATGAAAAAAGCATGAGATTTAAGGGGGTCCGGGACACATTGAAATTTTTTTTTATTAATTAATTTAGAATTTTGAATTTTTTTGTACTGATTACCCATTTAACTAATAAGCAAAATCACAACACAAAATTTTTCCAAATTTGTTTCAAAAATTTTAAATTAAAATTAAAAAAAAAGAGGGTTTATTAAAAATTGCTAAAATTCAAAATATTTTTGATGAATTTTCAAAATTTTTGCAGTAAATTATTCACAAATTTATAAACTTTAATTTTGATTCAGCAATTTAAAAAATATTAATTTAATAAAAAATAAAATACATTTGAAAGAAAATTTTTGAAAATTTTAAGGTACTTTTTAAAAAAAAAGTCGTATTTTTAAAAGTAAATATTTGTTTCAAATTTGCTGAACCGAAATTAAAGTATAATATTTGAAAAAGATATATTCCAAATTTCAACCCTTAAACTTTATAGCTTTTCGACTTATAGCAATTTGAATACAGGAAATCTTGAAAAAAAGTATCATGGAGATAAACGCATTTAAAGTTTTAAAGACAGATGTTGTTGCCATGACAACAACTGTCAAGAGTGTTAGATTTTCAAAACAACGCACCACAAAAATTATTATATCTCTAGTTCCAATTAAGATAGAAACATGATTTAGACGTCATTTTAAGCAGAAAAACAGAGAATTTCTCTCTCTTGAAATGATAATAAAAAAAAATCGAAAATTTGACGATTTTTGTGTCACGGACCCCCTTAAAGAATCAATCGAACGGTAAAATTGCGAAAAGGTTCTCAACAAGGATTTTCCCCAACCAAATCTCGTAGATTCAAAATAGTACTTAAAATTTCAGACGATGATGATTAAGGACATGTCAGACAGTTAAAATAGCATAAATAGAAAAAGGAGTTAAAGTATGAGTTGTGCAACTGGGTGCTCTCTCGCCTAATAAATGATGACAATGAGTGAATCGTGTGTCCTATGCCAAGGTGGATCAGTTTGACATCAGACCAGTCAGTTTGTTTGACTCCGTCCATAAGTCAGTTCGACTCACGTGAGACACTAGTTACTGATGAATGACAAGTTTAATGGAATGTAGTTTGTTGGTGGATTGCAGGTTCTTTTTGAAGACGAGCCGATTTAACAAAATTGGTCAGATCAATGCTAATGACGGCAAAATTGGTTGACGATCATTTGAAGAGTTAACGCTTCTAGTATTTGCTAGTTGCTCATCGTATGATCACCTGCACCAGAGAACGTCTTTGGTATCTTAACCTGCACCTTAAAACGTCTTTACAATATCCTATTTTCTTACCCTACGACCTGTTGCTGTTATGTTACGATCTCCGATGGCCCTCATTTCCTCCTATGTATGTGCGGAACTTGGGGATTCCCGCTGGATTGGCGAAAGTCGAGGCGAAACGAAGCTTTTGTTCTAACGAGAAGGGGGTGCTTCGACCCCTTTCTGGCTTGCCTAAGAAGGAGGAGACTACACGAGACGACGAAGGGAATAGAACCGAAATGAGCTGTTCCTGAAAGGCAAGGGCGACCCGAACAACATCCGGATGCTACCCACCAGTGATGCCCAGCTCTTACGTCTGAGGTCCATAAGTTCCCGGCGAATCCACCCCCTCTTCATCTGACGGAAAGTCTCGGTCTCTTGTCATGATCCAGCGGTTCTCGAGGTAAAGCTGATTTTGTCTATTTAACTGGACACCAATAAAGAAGAGTTTCCCAGGTACTTCTAGTTGCATTCATTTATGAAACTGAAAAGTAACTCTACATTGCACTGTAGCGTCACTGGGAGGTCCCTCTGACCACAGCTTTCATGGTGGTCCATGAATTTATGGCCGGATGGGGGTATCCCCTTCTCTTTGTTCGATAGCGGTTTCGGAAGAACGTGTGGGGTCTTCTCTCGAGGAAGAGAGAATCGTGGAAAACCGAAACGTGAGCGGACGCAGGACGACTCTGCTCCGTTTTTGAAGCCGCGGGACTGAAACCCTAATTTGTACAATATCTATTAGCCTCGAAATAGTTTTAACATATATGTATTCTTTAATTAATTAAATGTGCTGTAATTCTAAATGTCGTTTTAATTATCTTCAAGCCACTCGCCACGCAAACTATACCCACGACGTTACAGCACCCAGAGAATATCTTTAAAATACGATCCTAAAGTTCACCAGGAAACGTCTACATCATTCCCTACGTGATAACCCAACAATTTGCTGAACCAGAGGGCCAATGTCTACAAGATCACATCGTAACATGCATCAGAAAACGACTCTAGAATTTCCTAGTTGCTCATCTTGTCACCTGCTTCGGAAAGCAACGTCTTTTAGATCCGATCTTAACCTGTTCCTTAAAACGTATCCAGGATTCATTTGTTCTCATTTTATGACCGGCAACACAGGGGCAGCGGTAGCCCGGTTGGAAGAAAAACGGATTAGCAACCGGAGGAGACTGCCAGTTTAAATCTGTTGTGGCCTCAAATGTCCTCTCGTTGGTATGGTGTGGCAGTTTGGAGAGTGGGATGCCATCTCATGTGTGGCCTCGTCATATGATCATGGTTCAAAATTACGTGGTGTTGTCCTAGGATCATTCCATCCGTGTTTAATTCCGGACCATAGCCCGTCGTGTTGTTTGAGGGTTTATTAAAATACCTACCTATCAACGACCGGCACAACAGAACCGTCTCTAGGTCGGCTAATTGGTCGTTTCATGGCGCTAGGGCCGTATTTTGTCAAGCGAGCCAAACACAAGACAACGTCAAGTAAAACATGTCGTTAAAAAAAAAGGGGGGGGGGAGGAGGAATTAGGGAATAGATTAGGGGGATAAAAGCGGGAAAAGGATTGCTTGGGAATCCTGGGATCCGAACTAACTTAAAAAATATATATATGCCCGTGAGCTTGTCTCTAATATAATATCCAAACAAATTATATTCTTCTATGCAAAGCGCGAGATGAAGTGATTCTTTTAGCCATTTCCTCTTTATTCCTCCACTTCTTTTTGGTAATGGTAATGGTAATTTTAGTTAACGTCGTACTAGAGCAACACAACGGGCTATTGACGACGGTCCGGAATCAGTCCCTTAAGGGAAAGATTCGAGGACAACACCTCGTAATTTTGAACCACGGTCAGATGACGAAGCAACACCTGAGCTGGCACCCCACTCTCCAAACTTCCACGCCAACCCAACCCACTCCTTTTTGGAAGTGGGGTGCTAGCTCTGGTGTGACCTCGTCATCTGACCGTGGTTCATAATTACGTGATGTTCTCGGTAATTCTCCTCGAGTTTGATCCCAGGCCGTAGCCAATAGCCTGTAGTGTTGCTACTGTTAATTAAAATGCCTTCTTTGCTCCTCCGTTCCTTGTTGCACAAGCGGAAAGCTCTGGCCTCTCGCCTGAGTTCAGAGGATCCCCAGGTAATACTGATTTTCCATAAACTGGACACCATCAGCTAACATCAATAAAGGAAAAGTATTTTTAAATAACTGTGTACCCGTTTATGAAAACTAATCATACCACTTCCGGATGCACCCAGCTGAAGGAGAATGTTAAGTTGCCGATACAGCAAACGACAAGGACTCTCCACTTTCGCGCAACTACACAAAGAACAACTACAGGTGCCTCCCCACATTTCGCCATTGCCAACGCTGACTGACCCAATGAAGTCCAGAGCCGCAATTCTCCGACCCCTGATCGAGACCAAGTCCAAAAGCCTATGTTGTACAAATCACACAGCCAACAACATCATCCAGGAGCACATCATCCAGGAGCTGTCCCACAGAGATGTACTCTAAAGTGAGGGTAGGTAGGAATGTAGGAAGTACCACTCGGAGGGTGAAGACATTTTCACTTCCTCTCTTCGACAACGACTCTCTTTCCCACTAGATCATCTTACTAGTGTGTCTTTCCTGAAGTGGCTCCGAATGGATCAATAGACGATTCTATTTTGGACCTCAGGTAGGTCGGTAGTTACTAAACTCGTGAAAAATGAATCGATTCTTCAATTCGATTAACTTTCGTAACTTGATTCTATAGCATTACAACTTTTTTTCCCAATGCAGCAGAAGGAGAGGGACATTATCCTAACGCCTTTGGCCATGGCTGTGTAAGCGATGGTCATTTGTAAAGGAGCACCCAATGGGGGCGGCCATCAATACCCCTCACAGAGAACAGCACAACGCCCTGACCCTGAATTATAACCAAAGAACCTTCCGATCCGGAGGCCAACCCCTAACCACTAGACCGGTTGGTCGACACAGTATTACAACTATGATTATTAATTTACTTGGTCTGGTAGTCTTTTTAGTGTCTTCAATGATTTGGAGTATATTTAGTGTTCGAAATGTAGTTGGATTTCCATAACAAGTTACGAAAGTGAATCGAATTAAAGAATCGATTCACTTTTCACAGATTTTGGAGTATATTTCGTGTTTGAAATGTAATTGGATTTCCATAACAAGTTACGAAAGTGAATCGAATTGAAGAATCGATTCACTTTTCACAAGTTTAGTATCTACCTGAGGTCCAAAATAGAATCGTCCACGAACATGTCCCATTCGGAGCCACTTCAGGAAAGACACGGTAGTAGCTCATCTCACGAACTCTTGCACCAGAGAGCGTCAACAACATTCCCAGAATCAAGAAGACACCACCGAATGTATCCAGAAAGAAAAAAACCACACGGGAAAAAAAATCTCAGCCAACCCAATCAAACCGAATCGAGTAAAAGAGACCGCTCACTAAACACCCAACGGAACAAAAGAAGCGAGTGCAAGTGGCGGGTTGATGGATACTCCGAGAAAGGAGACACGCTGTAATGGCGGAGGATCCATTCCCGTTCTCATCGGATTTTTCATCAAATCAAACACCATTAGCTGTCATCGACGTTGCCGCCTTGTTCGGCCGGGCCGCTTGTTAACGATGTCCTGGCAGCATGGGCGGGGGAGCGGCCGCAATTAGGCCTCCTGATGAGGCCTCCCGTTATTCTCTGCCTTGGATCGCTTCGGCAATGTTTGGGTTATCGCAATTAGTCGATCGATAAATCTTTGGCGAGTCACCGGTTTACAAGCGAATACGTCTTTGAAGTCGGGGCAGAGCTAGGTGGCCTATGCGGGAAGTCGAGCGTTGAGAAAAGGTGGGCATATGGTTCGTGACGCGGTTCTGCAATTGTCGAAGAATTCTAGACGAATAGTCGAAATCACTTTTTGATGTGAATACGTCTTAAAATAAGACCAGTAGAAGATGGCCACAGTGTAGGAAACGTCTTTAAAAACCGAAGGAGTGCTAGGTGGCCTATGCGAAAAGTCGAGCGTTGAGAAAAGGTGGGCATGTGGTTCGTGACGTGGTTCTGCAATTGTCGAAGAATTCTAGACGAATAGTCGAAATCACTTTTTGATGTGAATACGTCTTAAAATAAGACCAGTAGAAGATGGCCACAGTGTAGGAAACGTCTTTAAAAACCGAAGGAGTGCTAGGTGGCCTATGCGAAAAGTCGAGCGTTGAGAAAAGGTGGGCATGTGGTTCGTGACGTGGTTCTGCAATTGTCGAAGAATTCTAGACGAATAGTCGAAATCACTTTTTGATGTGAATACGTCTTAAAATAAGACCAGTAGAAGATGGCCACAGTGTAGGAAACGTCTTTAAAAACCGAAGGAGTGCTAGGTGGCCTATGCGAAAAGTCGAGCGTTGAGAAAAGGTGGGCATATGGTTTGTGACGTGGTTCTGCAATTGTCGAAGAATTCTAGACGAATAGTCGAAATCACTTTTTGATGTGAATACGTCTTTAAAATAAGACCAGTAGAAGATGGCCACAGTGTAGGAAACGTCTTTAAAAACCGAAGGAGTGCTAGGTGGCCTATGCGAAAAGTCGAGCGTTGAGAAAAGGTGGGCATATGGTTCGTGACGTGGTTCTGCAATTGTCGAAGAATTCTAGACGAATAGTCGAAATCACTTTTTGATGTGAATACGTCTTTAAAATAAGACCAGTAGAAGATGGCCACAGTGTAGGAAACGTCTTTAAAAACCGAAGGAGTGCTAGGTGGCCTATGCGAAAAGTCGAGCGTTGAGAAAAGGTGGGCATATGGTTCGTGACGCGGTTCTGCAATTGTCGAAGAATTCTAGACGAATAGTCGAAATCACTTTTTGATGTGAATACGTCTTAAAATAAGACCAGTAGAAGATGGCCACAGTGTAGGAAACGTCTTTAAAAACCGAAGGAGTGCTAGGTGGCCTATGCGAAAAGTCGAGCGTTGAGAAAAGGTGGGCATATGGTTCGTGACGTGGTTCTGCAATTGTCGAAGAATTCTAGACGAATAGTCGAAATCACTTTTTGATGTGAATACGTCTTAAAATAAGACCAGTACAAGATGGCCACAGTGTAGGAAACGTCTTTAAAAACCGAAGGAGTGCTAGGTGGCCTATGCGAAAAGTCGAGCATTATGAAAAAGTGGGCACCTGGTTCGTGACGCGGTTCTGCAATTATCGAAGAATTCTAGACGAATAGTCGAAATCACTTTTTGACGTGAATACGTCTTTAAAAATCAGAAGAGTACTTTGGTAGGTAAGATAGTTGAATTAACGTCTCTCTGGAGAAACACAGCGGGCTATTGACAACGGTCCGGGATCAACCTCCGAAGGAAAGATTCGAGGATAACACCTCGTCATTTTGAACCACGGTCAGATGAAGGGTCACACTTCAGCTGGCACCCACTCTTCAAACTTCCACACCATGCCAATTATTTGACATTTGAGGCCACGACAGATTCAACGTGCAACAGGCCCCCTTTGTACAAGACGGTCTTTGGTAGAATTTAAACTCGCAATCCCCCACAATATTCTTCCAATCGGGCTATCGGGCTCCCAAAGCAACACAGACGTTCCAAATTCGCACTACACCCCGCTCCTTACACAAGAAACAACTACCCTGGCCTCCCCTAGATTCTCGCTTTCACATTTTGCCATTGGCAACGCTGTCTTACTCAATAGTCTAGAACCGCAGTTCGCATATTTTTCTCATGTAGTTTGTTTACGTTTACACTGCTAAACTCTCTCATAGCAACCTGCGTGATAAACTCTTTTCCATACAATTGGATGATACAATATAATGTTGCCATAGCAACCGAAGTTCTATCGAATTCAAGCAGCGAACGAAGCCAAACGATATCGGACGCGTTTCTTTCCATTTCCCATTCGACACTTCCCGATTTCAACATTAACAGACGATAATGAATGGCAGTCCGCGTTCTTCCAACTCCAGCGTTCGCCAACAACAACAACAAAAAAGAACGAAAAGAGAAAGAGGAATCGTTTTCGGGCAGGTATCAAGAACACAATGGAAGGAGGGGATTTTCGTGCGATCTTGTTCCTGTACTGTTCACGCTATCACTTAGGAACAACTGTTTCCACAACTCATATCGGCCGTTCCTTTCAACCCTCCGAAATTAACTCGAATCCTGAAACATGTTTCATATGTTTGGCCAAGAAATCAAGGGAGAGGGAAAAATTGCAGCTCTGGTTCTTTTATTCTGTCCGAGATAAAGCTCGTTTCTCATTCCCCTTCTCACCGATTCTATCTCGTGGAGACAGAAAAACGAACTTGGATGTATTTTTCTGCGCCGAAAGAGCCCGGAATGAAACTGATAAAAAATATTTCATAGCCTGGGAAGAACTAGCAGTGCTTTTGAAGTTTGGTCTCTTTTTTATGGTGAGTAATTCGTCTTATGGTGGATGGAAAAGGATTCTTATTCCAGATAAAAAGGGGACTCTCGTAAGCGGTCAAGTTTTATTTGTGCGGTGTCTTTTTTTTCCTCCGAGCGTTAGATTTTAATAACATCGGATAGAATAACTGGCTTGTTTGGCATCATTTAACAAATTTAGTAGTCCCTCAGACTCTTGGGCACACATCTGGTTTTGTAATATGCGGCGCCACTGCGGCACCGAAGCCCAATTATGCACATATAAACGTGAAATGACGCACGTACTCATTTCGCGCCATTTGCAATAAATATTCTATCGAAGAAAACGTGTTTATTTCGTTTATTTGGTGTAAAAAAAGTATATTTTGAAACACAAAATAGACGTTACTGGATACAGCCATTTATTAATTATTATTTATATTCCATTTGTTTATGAAAACAATGTACTTCAGAACGGAGACTCATGTGCGGCGAAATGCGGCGCTATGGGGAACTACGGTACAAATTGCACGGAAGTTGGACGTGCGTCGCCGGAGGCATGTGTTCACTATTCCATTGGATCTAATGTATCTCAGACCGCACTTGCGTTGCCGCAGCGGCGCCGCACGTTAAAAAACCGGATGTTTGCACCGGGTCTTTGAGATTCACGAATGATTATCGTCATAAATATCACAAAATTATTTTCAGTTTGTCGATTTGTGGTATTTTACAGCTTATGGTCCAAAAGGGGAGCAGAAGTAAACATTACTCATTTGTGAGTCGATTAAAATTGAGTATACATCACGCACGAATTCAGGAAATAATTATTGGGACTGATCAATATTTTCTCTCTTCCAATGTCTATTGTAAGATTAAACTATCTATATCCTATCTATTAACCTATCTACGTAAGACTCGTATCTAGATGTTTCAATCACAAGGAAATTTATTTACATGTTTCAATCGCATGATTAACCTATCTAAATGTTCCAATCGTATTATTAACCTATCTATATGTTTTAAACGTCTGATTAACCAATCAACTATCTACATGTTTCAATCGTATCATTAACCTATCTAAATATTTCAATCGTCTGATTAACCTCTCTACATGTTTCAATCGTAAGGAACCCTATCTACATGCTTCAATCGTATCATTAACATATCCAAATATTTCAATCGTCTGATTAACCTCTTTACATGTTTCAATCGTAAGGAACCCTATCTACATGCTTCAATCGTATGGTTAACCTATCTACATGTTTTAACCCTCCAAGGGGTTTCGATGAAATATCACGTTCATCAAGATCAGACTAATTTTTCTAATGACAAGTTATCTCGTCCATCAAGGTCAGACTAATTTTTCTAATGACGAGTTATCTCGTCAAACAGATATTGCCGATTATTTGATGATGGAAAAATCACGATCTAATCAGTTGTTTTCTAGGGACGAGGTAACTCGTCCATCAAGATCTGGTAAATTTCGACCTAATCTAATGAATGAGATGCTAATGACGAGATACGTCGTCGACAATCGACTGGAGAATTAATCGTATGATTAACCAATCTACACGTTTTACTTGTATGATTAATCTGTCTACATGTCTCACTTGTAGACAGGTTAATCATACAAACATTCAGACGGGAACATTTTGACTTACCTGTCTTCATGTTTCACACTTGTATATGTGTCAGTATCCTATCTTATTATTAACCTATCTATATGTTTTAAACGTCTGATTAACCAATCTACTATCTACATGTTTCAATCGTATCATTAACCTATCTAAATATTTCAATCGTCTGATTAACCTCTATACATGTTTCAATCGTAAGGAAACCCATCTGTGCTTCAAACGTATGGTTAACCTATCTACATGTTTTAACCCTCCAAGGGGTTCGTCGGTTGGGCTTTATGGCGCACCATACACGTTAATAAAATACATGGGATAAACCATTTTTAATTTAGGGATAAGGTAGCCCGGTTGGAAGTGTAATGGAATTAGCATTCGGAGGATTGCGAGTTGGAATCCAACCAAAGACTTGTGCGCAAAGGGAGCTGGTGCACGTTAAATACATCACCCTATAATAATAAACCGGACGCCAGCGGATTTGCATAAAATCCGACTACTTGTTTGGGGGTGTTTTTCGTGGTATGGCCTGGGACCTTTGCATGTTGTTCCTGGTCAGTTGATCGCCGACGCCAACATGGACATTTTGGACAATTAGGGTCGTCCTACCCTCTGGCAATTTTATGGAATGGACGAATGTTACTTCCAGGACGACAACGGTCCATGACATGTTGCAGCCTCTGTCAAGCAGTAATATAAAGATATGGAGGTAAAGCGTCTTCCCTGGCCTGCTCAGAGTCCCGACCTAAAATCCATAGAACATTTATGGGACGCGTTAGAGCGACGCTTATAGACCAGGGAACCCCGTCCGAAATCGACAGCTGAGCTGCCGACATTGATGCAGCAGGAATGGACACGAATACCCACAGCTGTGTATCAAAACCTTGTTGAAAGTATGTCCAGGAGGGTTGCTAGTGTAATTTCAGCACGGGGGGGGGGAACCATCCCCCTATTAAAGCATGTATTTTTTCCCTTATACCATCACATCTTGCTGTCTGGTTCATTATTGCAGGGTAGTGTATATCATGACCTAAAATGTCCTCACATTGGCGTGGTGTGGAAATGTGAACGATGTGGTGACAGCCCAGGTGTAAGGTTCTGATGGCGATATAACATGATGACGTCACGCCGTCAGGGCCATCAACCTTCAAGTAGGAGCGGGACGTTTTCTCCCCTAAGACCAGTGGGGTTGAAAGGAATGTGAGGGGTGAGAACATGAGTAGAAGCGTCTCTTAGCAGTTGTTCGCTGACGCTACTCTCGAGCGATATGTTATCGTTTATTTTAAAACTTGTAAATTAACTGTATATAGCTCATTTTAATCCTAAATAAAAGGAGCTCAGGTGTTGCTTCGTCATCTGATCGTGGTTCAAAATTACGAGGCGTTGTCCTCGAATCTTTCCCTCAAGGGACTGATCCCGGACCGTCGTCAATAGCCCGTTGTGTTGCTCTAGTACGACGTTAACTAAAATTAACCATTACCATTACCTAAATAAAAGGTTTCGACCTTTAAAATTTAGTTGTGCCCTTTATTCAAGATTGACTTAGTCCAGGTGTGACCTCGTCATCTGACCGTGATTCAAAAACACGTCCTAGGATCATTCCCTTCGGGTTGGATCCCGGACCATCGCCAATAGCCAACTGTTCTGCTCCAGTGCGACGCTAATTAAAATACCTACCTACCTTTTATATTTCCTCTGGTGATGGTTACTAATTTAAGTCGCACTGTAGGGGAAATAAAACGGGCAATTGGTGGCGGTCCCGGATTATTCCCCGATGATAAAACCATATAATTTTGAGCCATGATCAGTTGACGAGGTCGATCCCTGATCTGGCACCCCACTCTACAGGCTTTATTTTTCCTCAGTGAATTCAAATACTTAGCTAACTCTTTGGAATTTTTCTTGCCGAAGCTCTGAAATCGTATTCGAAACCCAAGCCAACTGACGTTTAGGTAATTTGGTAATTTTTTTTTCTTAACGTCGTACTAGAGCAACACAACGGGCTATTGACGACGGTCCGGGATCAAGGAAAACAATACCAACAGGAAAAATTCATGGCTACATGAAAACTGCCGTATCTAAATTTAGCTTCACAGATGTCTCGCAAGAGATGGTTTTATGAATGCACACTTGTTTTACAATGAGTGTTGTGAGATATTTGCGCCTGTGAGTCAGAATTAGCGCATTCTATAGAGATCTAGATATTATTGTGGTATTCGAGTATTAATCTAACCAAGTCAAACCGACTTTTTTCATAATCCGAAACTTTTTGCCGGAATGCAAAAAAATGACGTTCTACGAGGAAGTGCCCCTTTCATTCCTTTGACTTAAATCAGCTTTAGATGGGTCTAAAAACAGAACAATAGAATTTTCTTCTTTCGTTCGATTATTTCTTTGGAACTTCGTGATTTCTCATACATTCCTTATTTCATTTTATGTTTTGTCCAGCGAAACCCTCAAAGTATCAAACGCGTCGTTTAATGCGTTCATCTGCTTTCGCTTTTCATTTGCAATAACTTCTCTATTGTTTCTTTATCAAGTGAATTGAATACCCGCGTGTACGTGGGAGTTGGTGGACGTTAAATCTGTCGTGGCCTCAAATGTCCTCACGTTTATGTCGAGCGGAGTTTGGAGAGGGGTGTCTGATCAGGAGTTGACCTCTTCATATGGCCGTGATTCAAAATTACGATTTGTTGCCCTCAGACACCTCCCTTCTGGTTTGATCCTGGACCCTCTCCAATAGTCCACTGTGTTGCTCCAATGCAACATTAATTAAACTACCTGTATACCGTAGAAGCTAGTGGCTGTGCCTTAAAGAAATGTAGAATACAATTGTTACAGTCAAAAGTATAAGGTATTTACAAAGAACTATAATGTACAAAGAAACTATACAATATTTACAAAGAAACTATAAGTTGTTTACAAAGAACTATAAGTTGTTTACAAAGAACTATAAGTTATTTACAAAGAACTATAAGTTGTTTACAAAGAAACTATAAGTTGTTTACAAACAACTATAAGTTGTTTACAAAGAACTATAATGTATTTACAAAAAAACTTAGATACATTTACAAAGAATATTAAACAATTAAGTAGTAAATAACGAATTTGTTCCTTCAAAATATTTTCGTGATCGCGTTTCGAATAAAGAAAATAGATGAAGAGGTAGTATAAAATTTTATCTGAGCACTCTAGGAACGCATGAAAACGCGAACCACAAGGAACTGGTTACCAAATTTTTATCTCTAATCTCTTCTAATATGGATACCCCTTCAAGGGGCTGACGCAAGTCCGATTCCTATAACTTGAGCTTTCTATTTTTTGTTATGTATGGGTCTATTACTAACAAATTTTAGTATCTAATGTCTCATTACCCTTGCACTATTTGGCATCAAAGTATAAAATGACAGAATATTTATATGTACTTAAGAAGGCTTAATACACCTAGAATGCTTATACACGTACAGGGGTTGGACAAAATAATATGAATACTTGTGAAAAAATAGCACTCGAAAGAAACCTCTCGTATACTCCTGCCCTCTAGCGGTGAAGGGTGCCACCTAGCGGATGAGAAAATACACACATCAGTCTGCTACTAGCAGTGATAGAAGTCGGATGCGAAATATATTTCTGTGTTAAAACTGCGTTATGGCTGACCTCTCTGACTTCGAAAGATTCATGATTGTTGGGGCCCGTCTTGCTGGAGCCTCAGTAACGATAACGGCCACCCGTCTAGGTGTTGGGAGAAGTACAGTGTCGACTGTAATGTCACCATATTTGAAACAGGGAAAAACATCATCTAAAAAGCACAACAGTGATTACGTTGTTTAATCGAACCTGAATGACAGAGACAGAAGAGTTTTGAAAGCGGATTGGGGCAAAAAAACACAAGACAACAGTATCCCAGATAACATCTGAGATGAACACACATCTACACGAAGCATTTTCATCAGAAACTGTCCATCCCGTTTCTCTTCCCATTCACATTGATTGATACGAACCAAGACTGATAGCTAATCAAATTTATTCAAAGAATTAAAAAATTTTGACATAGGTTTCCATTGCAAAAACGATTAAATTTGCATACCTTTTTCCCAGGTTTCAAAAATGTATCTGATTTCAATGAAATCTCTACTAAGTAGGCAAGTAACACCATCATTCTCTTGCTCAATAGGGGTATGTGGTTTCCTTACTAAACGGAATATCGGAATTGAAAATATAGTGCTTTTAAGTGTAGAGCGTGCTCAACTAAATGGAAAATCGTATTGACCACGTAATATTAATTTCCAATTTTTTTGCTCGGAATTATTTTCGCATTTTTAAGTTTTGTTCTATATTTAGTTATAAGTTATGGCAACTATACGGATAAGAAGATAGAAATTAATCATTAATTAATATCCTTCGAATAACTTTTACTCCGAATAATTATACTGATAAGATATAAATCAAAATGTGTACTTAAATTATTGTCTGATAAAGTATAAATCAGTTTATACTTTTGTTTGTATTTATTTTAATTAACGTTGCACGAATTAAATTTCGAGAAAAAAAAGTAATAAATATAAAGTTATAAATAAAAAAATAATAAATAAAGTTATATAAATAAAGTTATAAATATAAAAGTTATAAATTAAAAGCAGAATTTTTACTTTTTTAATGACAATTTTCTATTTTTAAATGAATAATTATCGTCTGCTAAAATATATAAATCAGAATTTGTAATTAAAATGAGTAGCTATCGTCTGATAAATTATCAGAATTTTTACTTTTTTTTTAATGATTATGGCAAGGTAAAATATAAATCAGAATTTGTATTTTTAAATGAATAATTATCGTGTGACTAAATGTAAATCAGAATTTTTATTTTTGAATAAATATCGCGTTTTGTAAAATGTATTTCTGGTATTATCAAAATGAATTTTCAAAACATTTTTCAAATGAATCACGTTTAAATATTTATTTTCGTCTCTCTTTCTCTTCACTTAGTACACTTTTAAAGTTCCCGCGAAAGGGAGATTTCAACGCGAGATCAACCTTTTCGACTCTATTCAACTTTGTTCCACTATCTCTGGAAGCGTCCCGCTTAATGGGGTGGTCTTCAGCAGACAGTTCCTTGATGAAAAGAGCTGTGTATTTTCTCTGCCACAGTGTTTAGAGTTTCCTTTTCGGAGATTGGTTTATTTATCGCACCTCGCCAGTGGTCACGTTTACACTTCGCCGTGCCTCGGGGTCACGTAAGGAGATCACCCCCTTATCGGCTGATGCGTTCGGTGCGCACGCATGTCGTGGGAAAAATCGAGACGCCGCTCTTCTTTTTTGATCTTGTCGACTCCTTCCAGCAAACGATCGCTCTTTGGAAGGGAAAACTCATTTTCTGTGAATTTTGATCAGTTTTGTGTACAAAGTTTTTACAAAATTTCCTGCTCAAATTCTAAGGTGAGGTAGGGAGCACAAAGTAAAGCCGCATTCACAGTGAGATGTATTGTCTGTTTACCTCAAGAATTGCTGCAGACGCAGTCTGTCCCTCTCTGTTACCGATGAAACGGACTTTACCATTACGAAAATGCTTTATAGATTTCTATAGAACTCTACAGGGGAAGTGAAATGTCATTTGTATAGAAAAAAATTCTATAGAGGAAGCGAGCTATAATTCTACAGACCTCTATAAAAAATTCTAGAGGTGTTCCTATTTCGAAACGAAATTTTGTTTTTATAGAAAAAATTCTATAGAACTGTAAAACAATCTCTGATTGTATAGAAATTCTTCTGGAGAAATTCCATAGAAAAGTAGTCTTGTAATAAAAGAGATGAGCTTCTATAGAGGTTATTTTATAGAGCTTATAGAAAAACGGATCATAATTCTGTAGGATTCTATAGACCACATTTTGAATAGAAATTTTTTCGTAAAGGTATCCTATTTCCATGGGAAAGCTTGATAAAATCTATTAAAGTTTGTCGCATTGACAAACTTAATGACAGTTTGAAAATTCATTTACAATTGGTGACTCGGACGTGATTTGAACCCCGCACACTTCCAAACAAGCCAGATGGCTCTTGCCTCAATCGGCCGCTACAGTTAAATGGATGGACCACAGTGAACAATTACGATTTACACTACCCTGCAATGGACCGGATACTAGCAGATTTGCATAAAATCCGACTGCATGTCGAATTTTATGCAAATACAGTGCTGACCTGTTAAGGTTAAATACAGAGGCTGTTCGCACATTCTTTAGACGATTTTGGTTAGCGGTAATAAAAATCGTTTGCTGCAAAAGAAATAATTGCAGTTGTACTATGTTTTTAAAAGTCAAAATTATCGTCTGCGGCTTGAGAGGTTTGTTTTTATTCAAAATGGCGTTTTAACGAAGCAGTGGTTCGAAGACTATATTTATGCTCTGAAGTATTCATATTCCGTTATCCATAAACGATGTGAGAGTCATGGTTTTGTGATATCTAAAGCGTCGATAGGTAATATCGTCAACAAGAAAGGAAAAAAATGTCAAATTGGAGCCTCAAATGGGACAAATATTCCAAACAAGTATCCAAGGAAGAAACGGACATCTTCGACTATTGCAAAGGTATGTTGTTTAATGTTAAAATAAAATCCCCCTAGTCAAAGGACAGTTGCAAAATCATTAAAATGCTCGATGTCCACTGTAAACAAAATGATAAACGCTGATTTAAATCTTAAGAAAGCGAAAAAACGCTATGTGCATCGTCTTTCTCCAAAGCATATCGCTGAACGCAGGACACGCTGCCGAATTCTATATGAGAAACACTTATCCAAAGAAAAATGGAAAAAAATTGTCACAATAGATGAATCATGGGTGTATTTAAATGATTGCAGCAAAAAAAAAAGAGCCCTTTATTATCATAAAAGGGGAGAAAAAAATTTAAGTACATGGTTCACAGAATCGAAAGAAAGTTTTTCTAATGGATTCATGATTGTTGTTGGTTTATCATATAATGGCAAGTTAAAAATAAAGAGAGTGGGAAAAAATGTCAAGGTTAACTCCAAATACTATCAGGAACATATTTTATCGCCAATTTTTCTGAATGAAATACCATCACTTTACCCACAGTGCCATCAATCTGTGGAACTCCATCAAGACAAAGCTAGCAGTCACACATCAAAATCCACTGTAAATTTCCTAACAGAAATGGAACAAAAAACCGGTATCAGGGCCATACCCTTCACTGATATCCCTACTAAATCTCCCGATGTATCACCTATGGATATTTGAGCTTTCGGACTTTTAAAATCTGCATTATCCAAACGTCGTCCCACAACGCTTACAGGACTTTGGAAAGCTGTTCAGGAGGAATGGGATAGAATACCTCTTCTGACACTTCAAAAGGCATTTTTATCCTGGAAGTTACGGTGTCGAAAGATAGTTCAGAATAAGGGCTATCAAATAGAACATTTAAAACACAAGAATTTTATGTAATTTAGTTTTATGAATACAATATACACTGTCTAAAAAACGTGTGAACAGCCTCTGAACGGTACGCGAAGTGGTAACGTCGTTAGTTCTGTAAGAAATTGTGACACTATGTCGAATCGAAAGGAACTTAGTGACTTTTAAAGAGGTGTTATAGTTGGCTGTCACAAGTGGCAAGTCTAATCGAGCAATTGCGGTAGAATTATGACAGCCACGGTCAACTGTTGGTGATGTCGTGAAGACGTGGAAGAGTACGGGAGTTGGGACACGAACTGCACACGTTGGTCGTCCCGTAAACTGACCGAACGGGATCGGCGTGTCCTGAAGCTTGAAGTTCGTAAGAACTGCAAGAAACCACTCCAAATCATCAACAGTGAGTTTCAACAGATAGCAGGGGTTACGGTGCACCCCAATACTTTTTGAAAAGAACTGCACGCCCTCAATATCCACGAATGTGTTGCCGCACACAAACCAAACATCACCCCATCCAAGAAAGCCGGCAGACTCGCTTGGTGTTTGCAACGTCGTAACTGGACTGTGGACCATTGGAAAACTGTTTTATGGAGCGACGAGTCACGCTACACGCTCTTCCAGTCGGATGGGCGTGCTTGGGTTTGGCTAATGCCAGGCGAACGTCTGTTACCCGAGTGGATCGTTCCGACTGTCAAGTATGGTGGTGGTGGTGTACTTGATAGAGGGTGTTTTTCGTGGTATCACCTGGGATCTTTGCATGTTGTTCATGGTCAATTGAACGCCGACACCTCCATGAACGTTTTGGACAATCAGGTTCTTCCTACGCTCTGGCAATTCTATGGATTGGACGAATGTTACATCCAGAACGACAACGCTGCATGTCATGTTGCAGCCTCTGTCAAGCAGTGGTATCAAGATATGGATGTAAAACGGCTTCCCTGGCCTGCTCGGTGTCCCGACCTAAGCCCATAGAACATTTATGGGACGCGTTAGAGCGACGCTTACAGACCAGGGAACCACGACCGAAATCGACAGCTGAGCTGGCGACATTCTTGCAGCAGGAATGGACACAAATACCCATAGCTGTGTATAAAAACCTTGTTGAAAGTATTCCCAGAAGGGTTGATAGTGTAATTGCAGCACGTGGGGGACCATCCCCCTATTAAAGATGTATCATTTCCCTTATACCATCACATCTTGCTGTCCGGTCCATTATTGTACGGTAGTATACATCCCTTCCAACTACTGTCCAAAGCACTAAGGTAACAGATATGCTTTCATCTCCCATCACAGCTTCGTTATTCGTCGCCGTTGAGCTTCATTAACACTTGCTTGCTAAACTCCACAGAAGAAGGTACGCGTGATGGCAGTCATCCATTGCACGACCACACACACAGAAGCATCCGTTATCTTAAACCTCCAAGTGGTTTCAACGAGGTATCTCGTCATCAAGGCACCGCCGATATTTTCACGCAGACGAGAATAAGACTTGGTCATTATTAATGAATTATCGTGTATATCAAGATCTGATCAGTACTTTTCTAATGACAATATACCTCGTCGAGAGTTAATACAGCTCAGACGTTGTCACCGTACTGGCATTACGTCAACTTGAAGTGACAGTGTATCGAATTCAGACATTGCTAATTTCTATCGCGGTTGTGCTGTAGTGAACTTAGCCACCAATACAAAATTTGATTACAGGTAGTTATGGAAAGTATTTTAACGTCGCACTGTAGCAACATAACAAGCTATTGACAACTGTCCAGAATCAATCCTTAAGATAAAGTTCCGATAACAACACAACGTAATTTTGAACCACGGCCAGATGACGAGATCTTCTTAGCTGGTAACCCCATTACTCCAAACTACCCCACTACGGCCTACGTGAGAACAGTTGAGTTCACGAGAGATTTAACGTGCACCATAACTTGATTACAATGCAATACAATAGCTGTGGGCAAGGAGAATAACTGGATAGGTCGAAATTTCGCAGAAAGAGATAAGTGCGTCTGTTGGAGGATTCGTTTTGGGAGCTTTATGGGTTGTGGAGAAGTAATGTGCATGAAAAAAGAGTAACAAAGAATGTAATTAAAATAAATTATTACAAAAACTCTATTTACAAGAAAAGGCCATATCTTAAAAACATGTTCCTGAAAAGTAGTTTTTAGACGTATCCATTTATTCCCCGTGACACGATCTCCGTGTCAGGGCAAAAGGGATAAAGTTCGAATTTTGATGGGTTAGAAAATTTTTGATGGGTTTATTTTATGGAACGGAATTCTACAAATCATTATGTACTGGACCAATGACTTTTAAGGCCTGTTGCACACATCCGATTTTTCAACGTTTGGCGCCGCTGCGGCACAGAAACCCAACTATGCACACATAACCGTGAAATGACGCAATTACTCATTTCACGCCATTTGCGATAAATATTCAATCGAAGAAAACGTGTTTATTTCGCTTACTTGATGTAAATGAAGTATATTTTGAAACTAAATAGACGTTACTGGATACAACCATTTATTAATTAGTATTTATATTCCATTTGTTTATGAAAACAAGGTACTTCAGACCGCAGAAGCGTGTGCGGCGAGTAAATTCCACGCAAGTTGGACGTGCGGCGCCACTGCTGTACCTGACGCCCAACTATGCACACACAATCGTGAAATGACGCAAATTCTCATTTCGCGCCATTTGAGATAATATTCAATCGAAGAAAACGTGTTTATTTCGCTTACTTGATGTAAATGAAGTATATTTTGAAACTAAATAGACGTTACTGGATACAACCATTTATTAATTAGTATTTATATTCCATTTGTTTATGAAAACAAGGTACTTCAGACCGCAGAAGCGTGTGCGGCGAGTAAATTCCACGCAAGTTGGACGTGCGGCGCCACTGCTGTACCTGACGCCCAACTATGCACACACAATCGTGAAATGACGCAAATTCTCATTTCGCGCCATTTGAGATAATATTCAATCGAAGAAAACGTGTTTATTTCGCTTACTTGATGTAAATGAAGTATATTTTGAAACTAAATAGACGTTACTGGATACAACCATTTATTAATTAGTATTTATATTCCATTTGTTTATGAAAACAAGGTACTTCAGACCGCAGAAGCGTGTGCGGCGAGTAAATTCCACGCAAGTTGGACGTGCGGCGCCACTGCTGTACCTGACGCCCAACTATGCACACACAATCGTGAAATGACGCAAATTCTCATTTCGCGCCATTTGAGATAATATTCAATCGAAGAAAACGTGTTTATTTCGCTTACTTGATGTAAATGAAGTATATTTTGAAACTAAATAGACGTTACTGGATACAACCATTTATTAATTAGTATTTATATTCCATTTATTTATGAAGTACCTTGTTTTCATAAAAGTTTCAAAATCGAACCACGTATAAATAAACTATCGTCCGAAAGACAACAAGTGTCACATTAAGGCCCGGTGCACACATCCGGTTTTTCAACGTGCGGCGCCGCTGCGGCATCGAAGCCCAACTATGAACACACAACCATGAAATCACGCAAATTCTCACTTCTTGCCATTTCAGATAAATATTCTATCGAAGAACACGTTTTTATTTCGCTTACTTGGTGTAAAAAAAGTATATTTTGTAACAAAATAGACGGTACTGGATACCATTTATTAATTATTATTTATATTATATTTATATATGAAAACAAGGTACATCAGAACGGAGAAGCGTTTGCGGCAAGCTGCGGCGCCGTGGGGAACTGCGGTACAAATTATACGCAAGTTGGACGTGCGTCCCAGCAGCGGCGCCGGAAGCATGTGTGCACTAGGGATGCGACATCGATGTTAATGTTTTCAAAACATCGATGTTTTTTAAAAAACGACGATGTATTTAACATCGATGTTTATACTTGTCGATGTTTTTACGTTGTCGATGTTTTATTTTTAAATGAAAAAAGTACCGTTATAAAAATTTAAAAAATAACCAAGTAGCATAATTTTCATAAACAGCAAATTGAACATACTTTTAGACCTAAGTGACCAAGGATGAAGGGTCTGAAAAGTAGAGATGCGACATTGATGTCGATGTTTTATAAATATTGATGTTTTAGAAAAAAACATCGATGTATTGGAGTCGCTGTCGCATCACTAGTTGCTAAACCAGTTTTAAGAATGGGGAAACAAGTTTAAATACACTGAATTTTAAAAACATCGATTGTTTGGAGGCGATGCATTATAAACATCGATGTTTTAATTTTGAACATCAATGTTTTGCTGTCGATGTCGCATCAATAGTTGCTAAACCAGTTTTAAGAAATGGGGAAAAAAAAGTTTAAATACACTAAATTTTAAAAATATTGATGGTTTTGGGGAGATGTATTACATCAACATAGATGTTTTAATTTTGAACATCAAAGTTTCAAAACATCGATGTTTTGCTGTCGATGTAGCATCACAAGTTGCTAAACCAGTTTTAAGAAATGCGGGGAAAAGTTTAAATACACTGAATTAAAAACATCGATGTTTTTGGGTCGATGTATTATCATCATCGATGTTTTAATTTTGAACATCGATGTTTCAAAGCATCGATGTTTTGCTATCGATGTCGCATCCCTAGTGTGCACTACTCCATTGGATCTAATGTATCTCAGACCGCACTTGTGGTAGCGGCGACGCACGTTGAAAAACCGTCTGTGTGCACCTGACTAAGAAAGAAAATTAAAATTGCGGTCATTGCAAAATGGAAATTTTTGAAAAATAAAGCATGTGAGCTAGGCTGTCAGATTTCGGTTTCGAATCTGTCCAGGAAAAAAAGCAGATTGCTAAAGACAAAAACGATTTATTTACGAAAAGAAAGAATTCATAATTCTTTAGAAGTGTTGAAATATGATAGCTTCACTTGACTGTCTTAAATTACATGCATACAACTCAAAATTCTAAACAAATAAGAAAATGAAACAAAATCATTCTAGTGTTGCCAGATACAGAGAGTAGAAAAATGACATTAATATTTTCAATGGATTTTTTTTCTTTCGTTTTTCGCTTTAAACAATGGACTCTTTTCTTTTCAAAATGCAAGTTAGGCAAAATTAAATATTTTTAAACGTTTCATTTCAACGACTAGTGAACGTTAAATACGTCGACACCTCAACCGCCCTCACATTGTCGTGGAGTGGAAATTTAGAGAGTGGGGTGCCATCTCAGATATGACCCCACCATCAGACCGTGGTTCGAAATTACAAGGTGTCGTCCTCAGATTTTTCCCTTCAGGATTGATCCCTGACCGTCACCAATAGCTCGTTGTGTTGCTACAGTGTGACGTTAATTGAATATCTACCTATAAGAACAAATAGGTAGGTAGATAATAGATAGCCTAGATTGCCAGTAGGGTTCCAAAGAATAAGTGTACCAAATTTGGCGTGGATTCGTCAAACGATATAGATTTGTATAGGGACAGATTCCAACTCAGATTTTTATATTTGTATAGATTTACCCTAAGAAAACTACAATAATTGTACTAAATGTTTTTGAAATCCTCTTTCAATATTATTGTTCGGGTCATTTAATCTCTTACACCAGGGTATGACATACCAGGGTATGAGTGGTGGTATGACAAAAAAGGTTTAGAAATTTTTGTCATACCACCAGTACTATATTTTTTTAGAAACGTATTTATATAATGTCAGAAAAGTCCCCAATGGTATGTTTCATTTTAATTAGAATACTAAGAAAGCTTCATAATTTATGATTAATGCACTTGTATTTCGTATTAATGATTTTTTAATAAAGGAAAAAATAAAACGATTATTGAAAATTATAGTTTTATTTTCTACTCACAGGTCTAAAAACAAATAATTATCTCGTGCGTATTTCTCATACATAAATCTATATATATAAAACACTAACGTACGTGGACCCGAAATCGACGTTATTTGTGTATCGTCGAATGGCAACAATCAACGTAAATAAAATAACCCAGATATTTTGAATTCTTGCTGTTTTTAAATAGCCGAGGTCAATTTCTATGGAATTAAATTGTAAGGAATTAAATTGTAAAAATATATGTTTGAACTGACTTCTTATTTCTTCCTTTGATGTAAAAGTAATTTAAACGTAATTTTGCTACCCGGTTTCTGGCCACTTCAGAATTAATGTTTGCTTTTTTAATTTGATTTAGAATTCCGTGTTTGCGTATTTGAGTTGACTGCGAGATGTTGTGGACATATTTGAGGATTCCCAAGTATTATAAATATGTATTTTTTTTGTTAATAAATCATTATTGTCTTTGTCAATATCGTTGAAAAGTCTTTTGTCGCATTATTCTATTTCACAATATATTCAGGAAATCGAAATTCAACACGTTTGAATAGATACGTACGTATTTTTTTTCTTCGGAATTTTGCATTTTTTCAAGGATTGGAATTTTATTTTTGTTTGCATTATGTGTTCTGGTATATTACCTATTGTAGAAATATTATTTAGGAGTTAGATTTTAATGATATGTCTATTTCCTGCAAACTAGACATGTATAATTTTGTAGCGGTATATGTATATTTCGACCAACTTTCCTTAAATATTTGATTGAATACGCTCGCAATGATTTGAAGAATTGTTTCATAAAAATAAATAAAATATACAAATCAAAACATGCTTGATTACGGTGCGTAAAAAAGTTAAAAAAAAAAGCACTATTACACACCGCCGAGCGCTAGCCGGCGCAGCCCGGCTAGTATAAAGGAATTCTTCGTAAAATGATTTGAGAGGGAGAGATGTCAACTTAATTTCGCCGAAATAGCCATTGAATAGAGTTAGATAATCAGCCACGAAGTTTCTCTTTAAATAATGTGCTACTGTTAACGTCATTTATTACAATGTAATAAAAACGTTAACCACAAAATTGATTTCATATCATCCCATTTTTCCTATAACGTGGTTGTACATACTAAAAAATCGAACAAACGTCGTAGAATATTTGGGTCGCTCGTATCATCCTTGCGTACCACCTGGAACGTTGCTGTGTACAACTGGTTTGGAATCTCAGTATTACACCCTTCCTTGTGAAACCTCTGAAGTGAAAGCAGCAATTCCAAAATGGAAAACGTCTCAAAGTGTTCAAATTACAAAATAACTTCTGAAGAGAAGACACTTATTTTTTTTAAATTGTTTTTCTGTGGCCTGGTACACGTTAAATCTTTCGAGGCTTCACGAGTTCTCACGTTGGCGTGGTAAGGCAGTTTGGATCGTGGGGCACCAGCTCAGGGCGTTGACTTCATCATCTGACCATGGTTCAAAAGTACGAGGTGTTGTCCTCGATCTTTGTCTTCGGTATCGATCCCAGACCACCGCCAATAGTCATGCTGCTCCAATGCGACGTTGATTGATTAACGTTACCATTACTAACAGTTTTGATCACATGATTTTGATCACATGATTCTGATCACATGACACGGTTACCCCACTCGTTGCTCGCTCTTCTTTTATAATTTCTCTACGAAGAAAACGACAAATCTTTGTAACAATTATTTTTGAAATGCCACCTCTATGGACATTAGCGATCGAGACTGGCCTGTGAAGCACCCATTACAAAATGGAAAACGTCCCAATTCCAAAATAAATTCTGAAGACAAGTATCGGAATAAAATGTTACGATTCCAATCAATGGGTTAAATTTATACGAATCTAAAAGTTTTATGATCGATTCAGAATGCGGCCTGCTATATGCAATACGCGCCGTTACGAGCAGCGAATTGGAAGAATGCGGAACCTCGGTATCTGTAATGCGCCATTAAACTAATTTATGCTGCCTAAAGTCTTCTATCAAAGAACAAATCAACATCATTTTCACGAGTTGGATCCCCGTTTTAGATTAAGCGCAATTTAATGGCTTTATTTAAAAGTTCCAAGAAGAGACTGGGATAGAGATGTTCGCTTTTTGTTTACAACTGCAAATATGCAGTGTTTGGACGATAGACATTGAATGTATGTGGTAAATATCGATGAAAAAATACATATTCAGCTATTCGTAGAAATAAGATTTTCCAGTATTCTTTTAGTCTAACTTTTATTTTCCGATTCTGATTATTGTTAGTCGAGATACCAGTATTTTTATGCGTAAACAACAGCGAAATCGCTGTCAAATATAAAAGCTTTAAACTTGTTTTGCTGCGAGTTTTTCTCCATTTAAATTCACGGTAAACATTTCCTGCTGTCTATTCTTTCATGTATTTCCATGAAATCTGTATATGTTTCAAAGAACAGTTTTGAATGCATTTTATAAAAAAGGGGTATTTTCAAAGACGATGAAGTACTATGAAAAAATTGCGTTAATCATTACGTTTTTTACGGTTTTCTTGCTATGATTTTATGATTCGAATACTAGAAAAATCGATGAAAAAATCCATCTCCAGCTTTTCGTAGAATTGATTCTTCAAGCATTCTTCAACATGACATGTTTTTTTTTCGATTCTGGTGATTTTAAGCTAAGATAGCAGTATATTTTTTGTCAGCTACAAGGTCACTCAAAAGTAACAGCTTTAAACTTGCTTTTTCCCACTTACGCTTGTGGCAAACGTTTCTTGCTATCTATTCTTTCACGGATTTACATGATATTTTATATACAAACGAACGCTAAAAAACAGAACATAGAATGAATTTTAAAAACAAAAATAATTTATAAGTCGATGTAATGTTAGAGAAACAATGCTCTATGATATAAATACCGTAAAAATTGATGAGAATCGATTTTGTAGAACAAAATTCTTTAAGCATTCTATTTCCTAACAATTTTTTTTGTGATTCTAATGACTGTCAGTCGAGATAGTGGTATTTTTATACGTAAACATGAACGAAGTCACTTTAAAAAATAACAGCCTTTTGACTTGGTTTTCTCCAATTACGATTTCTTCCTCGCCTATATTCATGGTAAACATTTATTGGGGTATGTTTTCCAAGGTAGATAAGTAGTTAATTAACGTCGCACTGCAGCAACTTAACGGGCTATTTTATTTTTTAAGGATATGCATGAAATTTTTTGCATATACTCCAAAGAACAGAACTTCGAATAAATTTTAAAAAGCAAGAGGATATTTCCTAAGACTATGAAATAAGTTTTATGTTTTGAATACCATAAAAATAATGTAAAAGCCTTCTTCAGTTTTCTGTACAAATAAATTCTTCAAGCATTCTTTAGTCTAACAGTATTTTTTTGAGATTTTTGTGATTGTTTGAAGAGATAGCAGTATTTTTGCATTTGCAAACTACAACGAAGTCATTTAAAAAACTTCTTTAAACTTGTTTTTCTCCACATAGATTCTTTTTTCACTTACATTTGCGGTGTAAACACTTCTTATGGTTTATCTTTCACGGATTTGCATGGAAAGGACTATTTCTACGACGATGACATATTAGGAAAACAATTCGAATTAAGCTCGCTATGATTTTATGATTTGAAAATGGTACAAATCAATGAAAAAGCTGACTAATAAGTTAAGGTTGGAGTATAGTTGTCCCAACCTAAATCGTCTTTGCATCTACATACAATTAACCTACTGATGGGTGTCTCACGAGGTACATCGTTTGTGTCAAAACAGACCAGATCTTGATGTAAAAAATATCAATGTCTTGACAATGACGTATATCGTCATAAGCAAAATTGGTCAGATATTGATGGACGAGATTTTTCTCATCGACATTTTCGGATCTTTCCCTTAAGGGACTGATCCCGGACCGTCGTCAATAGCCCGTTGTGTTGCTCTAGTACGACGTTAACTAAACTTACCATTACCATTTTCTCATCGACACCACTTGGAGGTATAAGAGGCTAATATATGCTCATCTATATGGACTATAGGTAGGTGATTATTTAATTAACGTCGCACTGGAGCAACACAAAGGGCTATTGGCGATGGCCCGGGATCAATCCCCGAAAGGAAAGATCCGAAGACAACTCCACGTTACTTTGAACCACGGTCAAGATGGTTGGTTGGTTTTGGGGTTTTATGGCGCACAGGCCATATTTGGCCGTTCTGAGCCAGACATCATACAATGTCTAGTAATAGACAGACACACTCAATGAATGTTTTACTGACATAGAAGAGAGAAATACACCCAGGTGGGGGAATGCACCTGATAAGAATAGAACCTGTGCCGCCTACAACTCGACTGTTGCTTCTGCAGTGGTCATACCCACTGAGCCACCACTACCCCGATCCACGGTCAGATGACGGAAGGCTTAGTGGAATTTCATTGTACAAGGAATGCCCTACAGTAATGGACAGGACAGCAAGATGTGATGGTATAAAGGAAAGAATATATGCTTTAATAGGGGGATGGATCCCCAAATACTGCAATTGCACTAGCAACCCTTCTGGGCATACTTTCAACAAGGCTTTGATACACAGCTATGGGTATTCGTGTCCTTTCCTGTTTCAAGAATGTCGGCAGTTCAGCTGTCGATTTCGGATGTAGTTCCCTGGTCTGTAAACGTCGCTCTAACGCGTTCCACAGATATTCTATGGGGTTTAGGTCGGGACTGAGAAGGCCAGGCAAGACGTTTTACATCCATAACTTGATACCTTTGCTTGACAGAGGCTGCAACATGACATGGAGCGTTGTGGTCCTGGAAGTAAAATTAATCCATTCCATAAAATTGCCAGAGTGTAGGAAGAACCCGATTGTCCAAAATGTTCATGTAGGCGTCGACGTTCAATCGACCAGAAACAACATACAAAGGTCCCTGTCCATACCACGAAAAACAAAGTAGTGTATTTTAAGTTGCGGTTGTATCTATTAGAACCTACCCACTTCCAAGACATTATACTTTGAATAGTATAAGAAAATTGCCCTGTATATTGTATTCACCTGCTTACAAGCATAAACACACACTCTTGAACCAAATGCGTGTTAAAACTGGACCAGCTGTTTGTTTACAAACATTAATTTTGTGTAAAAAAAATCGTGTCTGTGTAATATGTATATTTACCCACCAATTTACTCATACGTCTTCTAGTGTTTCTAGAGATATTTGTTAATACTACTAGATAATAATACACAAATTTCGCATGCAATTTTAAAAAAGTTAAACCATTGCCCCTTTGGAATTCATAATTTTTCAACAGATAAATAAGATAGATATTATGTCTATTTTCTAGTTTTGTACTATTTGTATAATTAAAAAAAATTTACTTTAATTTTACATTACTTATGATTACATATGCCTTATTTATGCATTACGTATGATTTGTTACCCACCAGCATACTCATACGTATACAAGCACTTTCCATCTTTTTTTAACCCTTTTGTTGGTTGTCCTGACGAATTATCTTGTCATTAGAAGAAACATGATTAGATTTTGATGGAACAGAGATATGTCGTAATTAGAAAACTGACCAGATCTTGATGGAGCCGATATGTCGTTATTAAAAAACTGACCAGATCTTGATGGAACCGATATGTCGTTATTAAAACACTGACCAGATCTTGATGGAGCCGATATGTCGTTATTAAAAAACTGACCAGATCTTGATGGAACCGATATGTCGTTATTAAAACACTGACCAGATCTTGATGGAGCCGATATGTCGTTATTAAAAAACTGACCAGATCTTGATGGAGCCGATATGTCGTTATTAAAAAACTGACCAGATCTTGATGGAGCCGATATGTCGTTATTAAAACACTGACCAGATCTTGATGGAGCCGATATGTCGTTATTAAAAAACTGACCAGATCTTGATGGAGCCGATATGTCGTTATTAAAACACTGACCAGATCTTGATGGAGCCGATATGTCGTTATTAAAACACTGACCAGATCTTGATGGAGCCGATATGTCGTTATTAAAAAACTGACCAGATCTTGATGGAACCGATATGTCGTTAGTAAAAAATTCACCAGATCTTAATATCTTTATCATAAAAAAATCATCAATATCTTGATGACAAGATTTATTACCAAAACTCGTCAGATCTTCATCGATAAAAAAAAACTAGACAAAACCATTGCATAATAATACAGAATTTTCGCTTGAAATTTTTAAATACAAAACAAAAAAAATATGGACTTTTGAATTCATAGAGTTCAAGCATATAGATATGGCGTTGTTCTTCACAAGTTTTATATTATACTAGGGGGCCCGCCCCCTGCTCGCTAACGCTCGCCAACCCCCAGAGGATTCCTTCGCAATCCTCATTGGTTCGCTGCGCGAACCTATGCTCGCTTCGCTCGCATCAATGAAGACATGTGTCCGAGCAGAAGGAATTGTTAACAAAATATGATATTCCAAAAAAATATTTTTCAAATCTAAATTTTATGAAGTTTATCAGAAAAGATATTTACAGTACCTCTGGAATCAGAATTAAAATGGAAACTTTGAGCAAATTTTGACTCGAAATGTGAGCGTTGATTTGGAAATTGAAAACCCAGCATGTTGGTTGTGTGTACATTTACCCAGCACTCGAGCCACCCACGCTTTTTCATTGAGTTTGTGGTCGAAAGTTGTAATGCAAGCGTCTTGTTGAACTATAATAGTTTGCCCCGAAACGGACTTTTTTTAAAAATAACCCTGTAAAGATCCTCCGTTTTCTTTGATTTCTATTATTTACTGCAACAGCTCGACTAAAATTCATTTATTTTTTCAATAAAAATTCATCCGATAACGCTATAAATTCAATTGAAGCGCGAGGCTACGTGATAAACAAACAATCGTACAATGTTGCCAAAACGCGATAAATAATAACGTCTTTTTTGCGTGCCACGTAAGAGAATTATATATATATATAGAGATAATTTTGTAAAAAAAAAATTACATGTACTAGCGGAAATTTTCAAAATATTAAAATGAAAATGTAAATTTGATACATAAAAGATTCCAATCGATAAACCTCGTCACAAGAATGTATTACAGTATTGTATGTGACAAAATAATGCACTGCTTTATAGTTCTTCCTTCGGAAGCTAAGCAGGCATGAAGATGAAAAATCGCATCCATAAATCAGATTATTGTTTAACAATCAATCAGCCAGAACTGCGATTGTTACCGCCGTTGCCATTCAGCCAGAGAGAAAAATTTAACCATAAAGAGTCATCATTTTCCCCTGCGCAGCCAAACGACATTTTATTGTTCTCTAATATCTCATCGTCTCTGACAATGGCCGTGTGAACGCGAGTTATTGTTTGTTAAAAACCAGAGCTTCCGAAGATCCATTATGACATCCAACCAGAAAGAAGAAAACAAAAGGAAAACCAGAGCAATTCATTTTTATGTATACATTTTTTCTCTCTTTCTTTTTCCGTGGCCGTTTATTACCTTCTAAGTGAGCAGATTTTACTTCAATTGCTGCCTCAGTCTTCCGTGGAGAAGCCTGGAGCGATAAGGCACGGTGTTCGCTATTGTTTCTTTTCTAGAAGCGTGATTGGCAGCAAACGATCGCTTGTTATGACGTCACTGATCGTCTTTGTGGAGAGAAAGGGGATGGCGCATCAATTTTTCTCTGACGTTTTTGGATTCGGTTTTTGTTTTGCTTTTCATTCTATTTCTACTGGAAGTCGAAAATTGGGCACGTTTGCGCTTAATTGCCTTCCCATTAAAACGTTTGTAATCGACAAGAGTTTTATATTTCGTGCATTCATCTGGTTTTAAGACAATGAAGAAATATGTGAGCTAAGAAAAGTCCAGAGAATACTTACATAATCCTTCATGTTCATTTATAAAATTTATGTCGTAGTTATGCGTTTAATTATCGTAAATATTACTTTAAGTTTAATCTATCATCTGAAAATAAATAAAGTTTATCTGAAGAAATCAATGAAATGTAATTTTGAATTATGTGCCTATCAAAATTTTATTACAATAAATTAAAAGGGCCAATTGGAAGAGTGGCCGATTAGAAACTGGAGGGTTGCGAGTTCAAATCCAAACAAAGATCGTCGTGTACGTGAGGGTTGGTGCACGTAAAATAAGTCCTGGCCTCAAACGTACTCCCATTAGTGTGGAAGTTTGGAGAGTGGAGTGCCACCTCAAGTGTTGCCTCGTCAAAATGACGAGGTATTGTCCTCGGATCTTTCCTTTTAGGTTAGTTTTGTATGCGGTTTTCTGTGAAACGCGCATGTGCCTCATATAATGGGTATGTAGGTATTTTAATTGACGTCGTACTGGAACAACACAACGCGCTATTGACGACGATCCGGAATCAATTTCAACGGGAAAGATCCGTATAAATGGGATCTAACTGTATTTATACATAAATAGACAGTGTGGCCAGAGCAGAAACTCAATAACTGACATTTTTACGAAAGGCTTTTTTTGACACTAAATGATATTTTTCATGACTATGAATATCTTTTGTATTTGGTAAGTAGGTAGTTAATTAACGTCACACCGGAGCAAGACAACGGGTTATAGGCGAAAGTCCGAGATCACTCCCGACGGGAAAGATCGACAGAGCCTTGTTTATTTGTGCAGCGGACAGATGACGAGGTCAACACTTGAAAGCTGGCATACCACTCTACAAACTTCCACACCATGCCAACGTGAAGACATTTGAGACCACGACAGGTTTAACATGCCCCAGCTCCTACGAAGACGTTGGTGTTTTGTTAGATTTTTAAACTTCCACCCCTCTGGTTGCTCATCAAACTCATGGGGTATTAAGGGCACATCTTTAGCATCACAAACCTGAGGTAACCGAGTTTACTTTGTTTTTCCTTCCTCGTTGTTCTGTTGTATCTGGCGGAGTTAGGCCTAATAGTGCCTGTTGCGTATTTATTCGAATGTTTGTATTAAAGGGTCTGAAAATCCTTAAAATTGTGGAAATTAACGCTTTTGAGCTCATTTTGAAGCAATCAACGAACAATGATTTAATTGTTGCATTGATTAAAATTTAGTCACACATATATAATCAAGTATGAAGATTTATAAACAACTTTAAAAAAGTAATAGACAAAATTTTTCAACTAAACGTGGGTGGTCAAGAACTATAAGCCTTCGGCCGACACGAATATTTCTACCATGTTGTGTGCAGCATAACTAAAGATAAAATGAACCTAAAACCTTCATTTAACATTTTTATAATCTAAATAATTGTTGGCTTTTAATATACCATTAGTTTTTAAAATTTATAAGAAAACTAAGAGTTTAAGAGACTACTAAGAATTTATAAGAAACTAAATTTGAGAACATTAAAAAAATTGTCATTTTTCTCGGCAAATATTTTTTTAAAAAAAGTTATAAAACAAATAATTTTCAAGATTTTTCAAAATAATAGTACATTAAAGACCTGCAATTTGGACTTACATTATTATAAATTTTCGAAATTTCCACCCTTTTCTTGGAGGCAAAGCCCTGAAGTCGTTTGCACAAATTTTTAGAAACACGTTTCAAGATGCTGGGAGTGACTTCTTGTATCCTTTGAGTAATGGCAATTTTCAGATCACCTATTGTTTGTTGATTATCTTCATAAACTTTGTTCTTCAAATATCCCCACAGAAAAAAAAGTCAAGAATGCTCAGATCAGGGAACGAGGTGGCCAAAGGTTTCTTGAGATGATCGCCAAAAAAAATCTTGAAGCATGCCCATGGTTTCATAACTTGTATGGCAGATTGCAACGTCTTGTTGGAACCACGAGTCTCGTTTATTGACTTCTAATAGTGCAACAAATTGTTGAATAAGGTGATATAGTGTATCTTTACTCGGTATTGCATCATTTAGATATTTATGTCGCCAAATTCTTTACATCTTTCATATGATTTACATTAAAAAAAAGCCTCAAACAGAGCAATTCTCTGGCAATGAAGAACAAAATGGCGCGGAACTTTATTTATCGCAGAACTTGTGAGTGCGAAGAAAATCAAACGATAAAAACTAAAGAGTTGATAAAACTATAAGCAGACGATAAAATTCAATAATTAAAAAAAAACACGGGCAATAAATATTTTTAAAGTTGGAGTACGGGAACTGTTAGGACACCCTTTAGTAGACGAACTGTTCTGAAGCGATCAAGATTACGAAATGTTGGGTGTTGTTTTGAAAAAGAACAGAAATAAGGACAGATTCGCTGTTGACTTAAGAGGAAGGGAGACGTGTTTTATCAGCGGACGGTGAGGCGTGTATATCTGAAACTTTGTATAATATTGTAAAAATAAATGTGCGTGTCCAATTTAGGTATGCAGTGTCTCTTCGTTCTTGGCCACTACTACACACATTGTCTATCAAATTGACATAATTGGTGTTAGGAGTGGAGTTGTGTAATTGTATGATTATGTAGAACGATCGGCAAGAGGTGACGCTGCGCCATTTTGGAGTTTCGTGAAGAGTAACTGGATTGTTGCTGGACAAGGTAAAAAAAAAGCAATGCATGCTCTAACCGCAAAACAAAATTAAAACTTCAAAAATCATTTTACTCTCTCGTTCCGAAGAAATTATACCTCCCCATCTCTGGCTATTCTCCCACTCTTCCGAGACCTTTGACCTCGGCACCAAAAATCAAGCAAACAAACAAGCGAATGAAAAATCATCAACGGAGAATAAAAAATATTCAAAAAACGGCGATGCGGTATCTAACTGTAATCGTACCCGGAAATCGACTGGCACGATAGCACAGCTAGCATCTTCCTAGCCAGGACAATCATTAAAGATGCGCGTGCGTTTTTTCCCACGGTAAACATAGTTTCTTTGTTGCTTGGTCGGAAACGCGGACACCGATATCGTTTGCGAGCAAACGAGATCACTATTTCATATTGTTCGGAAGGGGAAGGGGCAAGAATTTCAAATATTACGGAGTGCGAGCTCACGATCGGGGGATTTGGAAAGGTCGGGGCGAAAGTGAAGGGTTGGAAGTTTACGATCATTTTGTTTACTGCGGTAAATTGGGTGATTTTCTGGGACAAAAACGCAAACTGGGATCGATTTGAGTTTGGTGAGGCCAGACAGATTGGTTAATGGAGGCATCTTTAAAGAAGAAGTTTGGATTGTAAAGTTTAAATCCCTTCGTGGAATTTTTAGAGGATCGTTTTCAGATTCACTTCCCTGCAAACTTGGAGAGAGAAAAGTTTGAGAAATCGTCCAATAACTGTTATTATGTGGAGATTATAGCCGTTGATTTATGTGTCCTCGTCTGTAGCTTAGTTGGAACATAACTCATTAGCAATCAACGGGATGCAAGTTCAAAACTCACCCAGTCAAAGAACATCCTGTTCCGCGGTAGCTCAGTCATTAGAGCGTCGGGCTCGCATCAGAAGGGTTGTGGGTTCTGTCCTCGGCGGAGCCTGCAATTCTGATGATTGCGAGATCGGCGCTTCGACCTGGCTAAAGACCGTCGTGTTCACTAATGGTGACTGGGGCACGTTAAATAGGCCGTGGTCACAAAGTCTCCCATGTTCCCATACCAAATCATTACATCTGGGGGTACCTGATCAAGGGGTTATCGGCCTCTGATTGGGATCTAAATTACGATATGTGTGAGTGAGTGACATAAAACGGAAGTGTCATGTATGTCGAGCTAAGTCGGACTTCCTCCCAATAACATGGAAGGCGCTCCCACCTCGCCTCTTGCCGTCTTTGACGGGCCTGGCACTCCTCCGGTCTGCCAGTGTAGGCATAAGAAACAACAACAACATGAGTGGTGCACGTTAAATATCTCAGGGCATCAAATGTCTTCACGTTGGCGTGGTGTGGAAGTTTGGAGAGTGGGGTGTTAGCTCAGATGTTGTTCTCGTCATCTGAACGTGGCTCACAACGACGAGGTGTCCTCGGATATTTCCCTTCTGGATTGATACCGGACCGTCGCCAATAGTCAGTTGTGGTGTTGCAGTGTGACGTTAATTAACTACCTACCCAGATAGAGGGACCCCGTGGTTCGGTGAGGGAAATACAATATTTCACTACTCAAAATAGAAAACTTTCAAGTAAAATATACAAAATTCTACTAGTTTTTAGCCAACCAACCAGTATAGTGGTTAAGGTGTTAGCCTATGGATCGAAAGGTTCCTGGTTCGAATCCGGGTCCGGGCATGATGTTTGTGAGTGTATGGTGTAGAGGCGGCTGGTGCACCTTCAATCTGTCGTGGCCGAAAGTCCTCACGTTGGGTTGGTATGGAAGTTTGCAGAGTGGGGTGCCAGCTCTGGTGTTGCTTCGTCATCTCACCGTGGTTCAAAATTACGAGGTGTTGTCCTCGGATCTTTCCCATAAGGGATTGATCCCAGAAAGTCGTCAATAGCCCGTTGTGTTGCTCTAGTACGACGTTAGTTACCAAATTACCATCTACTAGTTTATAACGTTATGTTCCAAAATAGATTCGTATTTTAAATATTACATACTTTTGTTTTAAAAATGAAATCAAAATATAAAATACGAACATAAATGTGTTGATAAAAATAAAAGGATTTGTTCTGTAAAATTTGGATTTAGACAAAAGGGTAGACTGTAGTGTTACTCTAGTACGACGTTAATTAAAAAAATTATAAAATTATAATTATCAGTCAAAAGGGGTGCATTTAAGGACATAGAAGGCAGCCATGTGGAAATAATTTTCTTACGCTAGGCTGGCATATCAAATACATGTTTATGTTCAATAGGTAATGGTAATTTTAGTTACCGTCGTACTAGAGCAACACAACAGGATATTGACGACGGTACGGGATCAGTCCCTTAAGGGAAAGATCCGAGGACAACACCTCGTAATTTTGAACAACGGTCAGATGACGAGGCAAAACCTGAGCTGGCACCCCACTCTCCAAACTTCCACACCAACCCAACGTGAGGACTTTCGGCCACGACAGATTTAAGGTGCACCAGCCGCTTCTACACCATACGGTTACAAACATCCATACCCGGACCAGGATTCGAACCAGAAACCTTCCGATCTAGAGGCTAACACCTTTACCACTATACCGGTTGGTCGGCATATGTGTAAATATAGGAGACAGATCTGTTGGGTCTCTGGCATAGGGACGGTTTGAGAGAAAAAAAATTTCGTTTTCAGTTATTTTTTATTCAAATAACCATTTCATTCATTTTTCATTCCTGACAGTTGCTTGTTGTTTTCTATGTCGCAAAATTCTTGTTTATTTTTGTCGGAGGCCGGCAGGTTTCATCTCAGCACTCCCCATATCCCAACACGAACCGAGCACGAACTGTAATTCCCAATTCCCGTTTAACCCTACAAAATCGAAGCAATATTCCCACCGGAGACAAAAGACCGCGTAATACTGGTCATTCATAATGAACTCTTCCAAGTTACAATGAGCAATATGGATCATTGCTCATAATCACAGTACTTATCTCTGAAGCAAGAAGAAACTGCCTCACCCCTCGCATTCTATGCGCCAAAAGATAACAAAAACAACTCCTCAAATAGCCGGTATTGTAATGAAACGCCGAACACGCACGATCCTTACCCGACGAAGGGTTGGGCAGAAGCAGCTTCTGCTGTTATCAGCCTCCAATCAGGAAAAAGGACTTTTATCTGGACCTTTTACTCAATCACACGGCTCGTTACGGCTGCGTTTAACCTTCCCAATCGTAGTTAAGCTAATCTCTACCGGATCAAATGCATACGGAGTCTCAGATATGCTCATACTTCCGTGTATGTGTTGTGGACGGGGAATCTCGAGAAAGTATGGAAGGGTATTTCTTTTGATGATTGAGGCAGCATATATAGGAGATTGGGATGTCGTTAATTGAGAGATTAGTCATTGAGAGAGATGATGGGATGTTTGGCTGTTGTGACGTGTGAGGAAACAAGTGCCGAGTCTGAGTATTAGGGAAATATATGTTGTCCTCGCGGGGTAGGTATATAAAAAACGTCGCACTGGAGCAACAAAATGAGCTATTGGCGACGGTCCGCGATCAATTCCGAGGGGAAAGATCGAGGACAACACCACTTAATTTTGAAAAACGGCCACCATAATAACAACATCGGAGGTTGGGATGTCGTTAATTGAGAGATTAGTCACTGAGAGAGATGTTTGGCTGTTGTGACGTGCGAGGAAACAAATGCCGAGTCTGAGTATTAGGGAAATATCTGTTGTCCTCGCGGGGTAGGTATATAAAAAACGTCGCACAGGAGCAACACAACGAGGTTTTGGCGACGGTCCGGGTTAAATCAGAGGGGAAAGATCGAGGACAACATCACGCAATTTTGAAACACGGCCACCATAATAACAACATCGGAGGTTGGGATGTCGTTAATTGAGAGATTAGTCATTGAGAGAGATGATGGGATGTTTGGCTGTTGTGACGTGCGAAGAAACAAGTGCCGAGTCTGGGTATTAGGGAACTATCTGTTGTCCTCGCAGGGAAGGTATTTAAATTACGTCGCACAGGAGCAACACAACGAGGTATTGGCGACGGTCCGGGTTAAATCCGAGGGGAAAGATCGAGGACAACATCACGCAATTTTGAAACACGGCCACCATAATAACAACATAGGAGGTTGGGATGTCGTTAATTGAGAGATTAGTCATTGAGAGAGATGATGGGATGTTTGGCTGTTGTGACGTGTGAGGAAACAAGTGCCGAGTCTGAGTATTAGGGAAATATCTGTTGTCCTCGCGGGGTAGGTATATAAAAAACGTCGCACAGGAGCAACAAAACGAGGTTTTGGCGACGGTCCGGGTTAAATCAGAGGGGAAATATCGAGGACAACATCACGCAATTTTGAAACACGGCCACCATAATAACAACATCGGAGGTTGGGATGTCGTTAATTGAGAGATTAGTCATTGAGAGAGATGATGGGATGTTTGGCTGTTGTGACGTGTGAGGAAACAAGTGCCGAGTCTTAGTATTAGGGAAATATCTGTTGTCCTCGCGGGGTAGGTATATAAAAATCGTCGCACAGGAGCAACACAACGAGGTTTTGGCGACGGTCCGGGTTAAATCAGAGGGGAAAGATCGAGGACAACACCACGCAATTTTGAAACACGGCCACCATAATAACAACATCGGAGGTTGGGATGTCGTTAATTGAGAGATTAGTCATTGAGAGAGATGATGGGATGTTTGGCTGTTGTGACGTGCGAGGAAACAAGTGCCGAGTCTGAGTATTAGGGAAATATATGTTGTCCTCGCGGGGTAGGT